>SJYQ01017063.1:0-32750 GCA_006410935.1 Redunca redunca | reverse complement strand
AAACCCAGAACATAGGCTTTGGGGGAGTAATGAGTGGAAGTTGCTTTCCTGACTCCTGGTCCAGGCAGTTCTACCCACCAGAAGCTTCCCGCTAAAGCAGCTTCCTCCAAGGCAGACCCTGGAGGCTCCCCCACTAACCCACCAGCACCCGCTGACTCCTGCTGCTGCCCCACCCCGTGCCCAGCTTCTTTGTCTCCTCTGCTTGCATCCACTCCCCATCACCATGGTCCACCCTGCCATGACAGTCTCCCTGTCCTCAACCAGGCTGGGGCCTCTGCTGCCCCGCTGATCGGCCGCTACTTTGCTCATAGGTGGGCGGCCCTTTGGCAGCGGGAGGTGCTCGAGCCTGTCGGGGTCGCCCGGTGCTGCCCCCGTGGTACATAGGATGGTGGAGGCCATGTCCCAGCTGCGGGAGGAGAAAGCCCAGCTGCAGGAGGAGCTGGTGGCCCTGCGGGAGAGGCTGGCTGTCCGTGACAGTGAGCAGCAAGCCACATCCACGCAGCTGCAGAACCAGGTATCTGGGGAGGGTGGGACGGGCTGAGGCCACTGCCCACTGTGGAACAGGTCGGAAGAGGTTGCCCAGGGTACCTGGGACCCTCCAGGCCACCCACATAATGGACAGACGGGGTCTCCTCCCCTGGCTTGGGAACACATGGAGGCCTGGGCCTCCCGTCCTGATCCTCCACATGCCATTCCTCGTGGTTACCAGGGGGCCAGATCCGCCTCTCCATGAGTGACAGTGGGTGGAGCAGGAAGGCACAGGGATGTTCCTGCTCTGAGGCTGGTGCTGAGTCCACTCCATCTTCCGAGGTGCCCTGGCTCGGGCAGCCCACATGGACCAAACTCATCGCAGAGGTTGCCCCATGGAAAACTGGTAGGAGAAGAGAGGCTGGGGTGTGTACAGGGAGAGAAGGGAGCTCCCAAATCCCTGGGAGCCAGAGAAGGCGAAGGTTCATGCTGGCCAGTGTTGTCTCCTGCATTAGCTTGCCAGAAGGATGCTGGGGACGTCACAGGCCCTTTGGGCTGACCCCTGGCCTTCCCCCAAGTGCCTGGCTAATTCACTCCTTCCCACCATCATGTGGGCCCTGAGGCCCCTTTCCTGGGACTCAACTCCCCACTCTAATCGTCAGTGTCTCTCAGGCCTGAGTCTGACATTCCCCACTTCCCCAAGGTCCCCAGCCCTGTCTGCACACCATCTCCGTGTTGGAGCCTGTGCCTGCGCTCCTGGGCCTGGCTCTCTGCAGAACGCCCTGCCTTTAGGTGGACCAGCTTCTTTCTCTGGGATTGCCCAGCCTGTGGATCTTCTGTTCCTCATTACCGGATGCTGTGACTTGTTCTCAGTTCCGGGGGCAGCAGATCGTTTTCATGCACTTTTATTTATTTTTTTATTTTTGGCTGTGCTGCCTTCGTTGCTGCATGTGGCTTTCTCTAGTTGCGGCCGACGGGGGCTGTTCTTCGTTGCGGGGCGCAGGCTCCTCATTGTGGTGGCTTCTCTCGTGGCGGAGCACAGGCTTAGGTGCGCTGAGGTTCGGTAGTTGTGGCCCACAGGCTTAGTTACTCTGCGGCAGACTGCAGCATATGGGATCTTTTCCAGGCCAGGGGTCGACCCCACGTCCCCTGCATTGGCAGGTGGATTCTTATCCACCGCGCCACCAGGGAAGTCCTCGTGCACTTTTCAGATGCAGCGTTTTTCCAGCTTACAAGTGTGTCCTCAGGCTCTCTCTGTCCTGACCACCCATCCTTTGCTGAGTTGGGTGGGCTTCCCTGGGGCCCAGTCTATCTGTCTCCTTGTACATTGTCTCCATTGTTTGCTGCCGCTAGCCTGGTCTGCCCCACTCGTGGGAGCTCTTCACGGCAGGTGTAACACACCAACTTTGTATCACTGTTGCCTCCTGCCTTCCTGCCTCAGATGGCTGCTGGGTGCTTGGTCTGTACAGGCACCCAGCTGAGCAGTGGGGGTGCCCGGGTGGACAAGGCATGCCCTGGCCTGTGGCGGCAGCAGTCTAGGGGAGGACAGACATTTGTCACTTGCATTTATGTAAAGTTGGGAGAGTAACAAAATCTCTGCTGGCGGGCGCACACAGAGGGCGTGAGGGCTCTTACCAGATGCCTTTGTCAGGGAGATCAGGACCTGTGGTAGGTCCTCCTTCCCCGACTTCCTTTGGTTTAGTTTGGGCACTTCACTTTTGAAACAAGTTTTGTTTTGTTTTTTGAAGACGTTTACTGAGATAGAATTCACATTCCATAGAACTCCTCTGTTTAAGGTATACAGTGTATGGCCTTAAGTGATGATGCAGCCATCACCACTGTCTTAATTTCAGAACATTTTTGTCACCCTTCAAAGACCTATTAAGTCACTCCTCATGTCCCTTTTCCCCCAACCCCTGGCAACCACTGCCCAGCTTTCTGGGTTTTTAAAAAATCTTTTGGCCTCACCGCATGGCATGTGGGATCTTAGTTCTCTGACCAGGGATCAAACTTGTGTCCCTTGCATTGGCAACATGGAATCTTAACCACTGGACCACCAGAAAAGTCCTGTGCCCTGCTTTCTGTTTATATGGATTCATCTTTTCTGAACATTTCATGTAAATGAAATAATATGTGGCCTATGGTGACTTTAAACAAATGTTTGCGTGCGTGCATGCTAAGTCTCTTATGTCGTGTCTGATTCTTTGTGACCCCCATGGGCTATAACCCACCAGACTCCTCTGTCCTTGGGATTCTCTAGGCAAGAATACTGGAATGGGTTGCCGTGCCCTTCTCCAGGAGATCTTCCCAACCCATGGATCAAACCCACATTTCCTTTGGCTCCTACATTGCAAGCAGATTCTTTACCACTGAGCCACCAGGGAAGTCCCTAAATGAATGTTTAAGAAACATTTTTTTCCCCTTTAATTAGCAAAATTGACTTAACTTTTAGACAGGAAGTTGAGGGTCAAGCATCTCGGCCTTTTTGGTGTCTTTGAGCCGCAGCTCTCCAGGCAGTCCTGACCCCTTCCCTTATCCCAGCCCCCACTCCTCTGGATGATCTGGAGAATTCAGAATCATTCCCGGTCTTGGCTCATGTTTTATTCCTGCAAGCTCTTGTCTGAAAAAGTATCTCAGGAGATGAACCTGAAGGTTCAGGTCTCTGAACCACTCTTGGAAAGGTCTAACCCTGTGGAGCTGAGGGCCTGGAGCCCCATCCATGTCCTGACTTTGGCACTACTCATCAGCTATGTGACCTTGGGCTAATTACCACTCTGCACCTCGGTTTCCTCATCTGTAAAATGGACATAACAACAGTATCTGGTGAGATGACCAGTGTTATTGGTGTCACCACCATCACCACCCTCATTGTTACTGGGAGGAGTGTTGGATTTGGAATCATGTGCGTAGGGCTTGAGTACTGGCTGTGCAGCTGTAGTAAGCCACTTCCTGTCTGAGCCTTCATTTACCCATCTCTAAACTGGGTCTAATAGATGTTGCTTCATGGTTACTGAGCAGCTCAGTTATGAGACTGGACAGAGACGTGGATCACAAACTGTGAACTGCTGTGCCTTGTGAGGCATCACGTCTGAGCTCTGGTTTCCTGTCAGCCTCACTGTGGTTTGTCACAGACTGACCTTCTTGGTGTTTCTATATGTTGCTTCTCTAGGAAAAGCCCACCATGGGGTACCTTCCACCTCCTTCTCAGGATGCCTCCTGGTTCCCATTCTTGTCCAGACTTGTCTTTGAACTCAACTGGCTTTGCCGTGTTGCTCTTCCTGAAAAGCCACGTGGCCACGTGAAGACTGAGGGCTCTGCAGGGCTCCAATTCTAGTGCCAGCACTTAATAGTCAAGTGACCTTGAGCAAGATTAACCAAGGCTTAATCTCTTGGGACCTCAGTTTTTCCTCCTGTAAAATGGAGATAATAATAGTACGTACCTCAGAGGGTTGGGGGGTTCAAAGTAAAGATCTAATCAAGAAATCATTGCCACATCTAATGTCATGAAGCTTTCTCCTTGTTTTCTTCTAAGAATTTTATAGATAGTTTTAGCTTTTGTGTTTAGATCTTTGATCTATTTTGAGTTAATTTTTGTATATGGTGTTCATAAGTGTCCAACTTCATTCTTTTGCATGTGGATATCGTTTTCCCAGCACCACTTGTTGAAAAGACTATCCTTTCCTCATTAGAAATCTTAACACCCTTGTCAAAAATCAGTTGACCAGATACATGAGGGTTTGTTTCTAGGTTCTCTATCCTACTCCATTGGTCTATATATCTGTCTTTATGCCAATTCCACACTTTTTGGTTTACTGGAGCTTTGTTGTGAGTTTTGCAATCAAGGAGTGTGGGTCCTCCAACTTTATTCTTCAAAATTGTTTTGGCTATTTGGAATCTTCTGAGATTTCATATGAATTTTGGCATGGACTTTTCTATTTCTGCAAAAACTGTCATTGAGGTTTAAATAGAGATTGCATTGAATCTATAGATTGCTCTGGGTAGTGTTGGCGTGTTAGCAATATTGTTTCCAAACTATGAATGCAGGATTTGTTTCCATTACCATTATCATCTTTAATTTCTTCCAGCAACGTTTTATAGTTTTTAGTGAACAAGGTTTTGCCTCCATCGTTGCTTTATTTCTACATATTTTATTCTTTCTGATGCTATTGTAAATGAAATTGTTTTCTTAATTTCCTTTTTGTATTGTCCAGTATTAGTGCATAGAAACACAACTGATTTTTAATATGGTGTATACTGAAACTTGGCTGAATTTATTAGTTCCAGTTGGCCTGATTTTTTTAATGCTCAAGTTAGTTGCCACCATTTAAATCTTAGTTAAGTTCATATAAAAACCTCAGCTTCCTTTTTTTTGTAATAAAATATTGGAAGATGTGGCACCTCGGCTGACATTCCCACATGGTACCCACTGCCTGGAGCCCAGTAGCCACTCCTGCCTTTGGTGGAAGGGAACATCCTTCAGTGAGCCCCACCTTTGCTGCCCCATGCCCTGCCTTACAGCTCACTCACTCAGGCATTCAACACTCTTTCTAAATGTGTTTACTGAGCACCTACCGTACGTATACCAGGTGCCATTCTAGGCACTGGGAGTACAGCGCTGACACAATAGACAAATATCTCTGCCTATCTGAACTTTCATTCTATTAATAGAACTCATTACAGTGCTGGGCCCTGTCCTAAGTGCTTTGCATGTGTTATTTCTTGTAATCTTACTTAATCCTCCAGACCTCCTCGGTAAGGTAGCCTCACTCTACAGCCAAGTATATGGAGAGAGGCATGGTGGACTTGAGACATGTCCAAGGTTGTCCGGCACATTAGGGCAATGTCTGTATTAGAAAGCTGGGCAAGTCCAGCCTGAGAGTCCATGATCCCAGTGACCCTTGGTGCAGAGAACTCACATGTGAAAACCCAGAAGTAGAGGCAGGGTGGGTGGACGTAGCCAGACAGGCCTGGTCATTGGTCACATATGTGGGCAGCCAGGAGTCAGGTCTCCTGGAATGGGGAGTGTGTTGGGGGCAAGAAAGTGTGCTTCCTGGGGCTGCCCCTCGGGCCTCTGGACTGTGTTTCCTTGGGGCTGTCTGGATCCCAGGCCCTCTTATTTTCCCAGCTCAGGAACCCCTTGGTCTCGCCACTGGGACAGCCCTCCATTCCTCCGAAGACAGCTGATGATGGAGGGCCAGGCTTGGTGGGAGGTCGAGGGTGGGTAATCAGTAGGTTGTCTGCATTGAGAGGAGCAGACAACTGGGAAAACGCAGACCAGCTCGGGCAGCCCCACCCTCTGCTGAGCCTGCATCTGCTAGATGTAACTATGGGTTGGCGTCAGGTCAGCAGACGGGCCGCATGTCCTAGGTCTCCCCCGAGGCTGCCCTGCACCAGGCCTGTGACTCAGTTTCTCTGGATGACGAGGAGACTGAGCTCAGGGAGTGTGTGTGTGTTAAGTTGCTTCAGTCATGTTCGACTCTTCGCGACCCATGGACTGTATTTCCTCTGGGATTCTCCAGGCAAGAACACTGGAATGGGTTGCCATACCCTCCTCCAGGGGATCTTCCCAACCCAGGGATCGAACCTGCGTCTCTTATATCTCCTGCACTGGCAGGCAGGTTCTTTACCACTGGTGCCACCTGGGAAGCCCCAGGGAGAGTGTTGCACAAACTCAGCCTGGTCCCCTCTCAGGCCTGGGGTTGACCGCATGCTGTCCTGGGGGTCGTCACAGCAGCCTGTTAGGAGCCTGCCTGCCCCTCTGGCTGACTCTTTGAACCCTCTTTGTGTACAGATGCAGGTATGGTTGCTGATTCAGAGCTGTGCTGGGTGGGCGAAGGGGGTGCCTGTGGGGTCCCTTCCACAGGAAGCTCACCCTCAGCTCCCCGTCTCTGCTCTGAGCCTGCCTCCTGTCTCTGTGTCCATTGCCCACTGTTTTCCCTGACTCTGAGGGACTCACCCGTTCCCCCTCCCAGGCTGGGAGAAAGCTGCCGTCTTCCCCATGGCCCACCCCCCCGCCCCGAAGCTGAGCCCTCTTGGTTGGGGGCAGGGGTCCCGCGTCTGGGCAGGCCCCTAATGGAGCTGGCCAGCTGGGGCACAGCCACTGCACGCCATGGGGTGGTTTGTGCCTGACCAGCTGTCCTGTGGTGTCAGTGTGTCCCCCACTGCCCGAGACAAGCTGGGAGAGGACGAGGGTCTGACGTCTCTGACAAGAGGGGCCTTTTACAGCCTCTTCCTCATGCCCCACCTGACCCCTAGCCCGGGCCCCCAGGGCAGCCTCCGCCTTTTGGGGGTACCCCTCTGAAATTCCTGACAGAGGCTTGGCGCTCCTAGAGTTCTAATTGTGATGTAAGAAGAGAATAGACCTGGGCTACAGGCAGGTGGCAGGTGAGCGTCCTGACAACGCCCCCTCAGGTAAACCCTGGAGACCCCCGCTTTCAGTGCATTGGATCTGAGTGCCAGTGGCGTGGGGGGCACACGTGGTCTGAGCGCCCCCAGCCTGGTGCCGAGGAAGCAGTCTGTTGGGGCACCGACTCTGTGCAAGTGGATCTTACTGGGTGATTTCTGAGGAAGGGGAGGGAGGTGGGGGACCCCAACCTTTCAAAACGAGGTGGACTCCACCTGTTTCAGGGTGGGAAGAGTGCAAGAGAAATATATATTCTTTGAGACTTAAAAATTACTGCAAAGTGTTAAACGTTTGTCAAACATAATCCTGCTATCCAGTACCCTCTACTTTTTTGTATTGCAAATGCAATTTTGTTTTTGGATTTTTCTTTGACTTAATACATTGAGGAGCCATTCCCTATGTTATTTAAAATTCAGGATAAGCATACAAGCAACAATTACACAGTAGTGTATGAGTGCATTTACCGTGACCCACCTAAGCAATCCCCTAATGCTGGGTGTTCAGGTTATTGCCAGTTTCATGACTAAGAAATGATAGGCTGCTTTATTCAAACTCCCCTCTAGGGCAAAGGGACTGACTGAACGCTCTGTGTGTCAGGCTAACAGAAGGGGGCGCTGGAGTGGGCAGAGAAGTGGCATAGGCTTTGTTGCCTGCCTTGGTCCATGTCCAGTGCACTGCTGGGAAGGAATGTGCTGGTGGAGCAGGTGACAGAGGTGAACTTCTCGGGTGCCCTCCCTTAAGTCACCTGCTTGCCCGCCAGCAGGCTTTGGGCAGCCAGGTTGGTCCTCCCAACCCCTCTATGGGTCTTGTGTCTTGTACACCACCTCCTCAACTATGAGTGAGCAGCTCGCTGCTGTCACTGGTCTTTTCCTCGGAGGTGGGGTCACGCCTGTTACCCAGTTCCTCCCCCAACCCGCTCAGAGAAGCAGAGACCAACTTGTTCAGCCGCCTTCTCCAGCCCCAGGAGATGGTTGGTTCTGAGCTTGTGCTCAACCAATTGTTGATGACATCTCAGCCGTATGTAGTGGGGAGATTTAATATGCACAGCCTGAAAATCCCAGTGTCTGGCCTCGCTTGGAAGGTCAGAAGTTTGGCAGCACCGGGCCTGTGTCCCCACCCCCCGCCGCACTCCCCCCTTCTTCAGCTGGATCTTGGGCGTCTAGTCCTGCACTGCCTTTCACCTGCTTTCCTGGCTGGTGGACCCTGTAGGCAGTAGGCTTTGTCTCCTGGTGTTTAGTAATAGCCAGCCCAAGGCTTCGTGGCCTGCTTGTGTAAACTGCACCTCCTTATCTCCATGGAGGAAGCCTGACTCTCTCACGGTACCTTTCTCAAGGTTCCCTGTGGTCCTCACAGAATGTTCTACAGGGAAATCCCTAAACATGCTCTGATGAATGCTGGTGCCAAAGTCCTCATCTGCATTTTGGGTTATTTCCAAGGGGAGAGTTCCTGGGGGCAGGCTGATGTGGAACCAGGGTCTAGGCCTGCGGGGAGAGCAGCCAGCCCCCCTGGAATCCTGCTTTCTGGGGGCTGGTTTCTCCTCCTTGGGCTCTGGCTGAACCAGGTCACCCTCGCCTCCTGATGGAGTGCACACCCCACAGCTCTCCAGCAAGGCAGACTGGAAGCCGGGGTGGACACAGATCCTAAAGGTGTGCTGGTCACTGGCAGGCTGGTGTCTCCACAGACAGACTCCCCAGGAACCACTCAAAGTGGAAAATTCTAGGGGCCGGACAAGGACCAAGCCACATTTTGTAGTACCTGGAGTTTATACAATTTGGAGGCCTTTTAAGAAAAAAAAAGATATAAAGTTACAAATACAAAAGTAGGTCTGGGCAGGGGTCTGGGCAAGGCAGGTGTCTTGAGGGTCAGCCCCTTGAGTCCCTTGTCGAGCTGCCCCTGGAGTGGGCCCAGGGGTCACCTCTCTGCGTTCGCTCCCTGGACTCCTGAGAGCCCAGGCTGGCCGGTCCTGTGATGGGAGAGCGTGCTCACAGCCGTCAGGACCAGGTCAGGCACATTGCACCTGGAGTTCAGGTGTGGTCTGATGTATGAACACAGGGAGGGCTGGGGCCGTGGGGTCGGGCGAGAGGCCTGGGAGTGAGGAACCAGGCTTACCACCCCCGGCTTTGTGCTGGCAGGTGGAACACCTGAAGGAGAAGCTCATAAGCCAGGCCCAGGAAGTGAGCCGCCTTCGATCTGAGCTGGTGAGCCCAACAACGCCATCCTAATGGGACTGAGAGGAGGGGAGAAGCTTCCAGGGTACTTATCACCACGAGGTTGCGTGACCCATAATGGGAGGGAGGTTAATTCTTGTTTGCTGATGTAAAGCAGGAGTGTGATCTCTGTGTATATAAATATGACTTTCCTTGTTACTTTCACACTCAGGAAAATAGAATGAGAGGGCTGGGGTGCAGCCAGGAGCTGTTCCTATCTCACTACCCTCCTCCATCTCTCCTCTCCTCTGCCCTCATCTTTGTCTTTATCTTCTCTGGAGCCCCTTCTCTCTTCCTCCGTCCATCACCGGCCTTTCTTTCTCTTTTCTCCTCCTCTCTTCCTCCCCATCTTGGCCCTCTGCCCACCCCACCCTGTACTGTCTCTGCCTCCCCGCTGCCCTGTCCTTCCCCGCACCTGCCCTGGCCACATGCCCCCCCGACTCTGGCTCTCTGCAGGGAGGCACCGACTTGGAAAAGCACCGGGACCTGCTGATGGTGGAGAATGAGCGACTGAGGCAGGAGATGCGGCGCTGTGAGGCGGAGCTGCAGGAGCTGAGGGCCAAGCCGGCGGCCCCCTGCACGGGCTGCGAGCACAGCCAGGTAGGCCCAGGACCGGTGTGCTCGGGGCACAGGGGCCTTGATTCCCAGCAGTCACCCCAGCTCCTCACGCTGACTCTTGCCCGCTGGTCTCACACCTGACCCGTCCCCACCTCCCATGCCTCTGTGGCTGTCTGTCTGCAGGAGAGCACCCAGCTCCGCGACAGGCTGTCCCAGCTACAGCTGGAGGTGGCAGAGAACAAAGGCCTGCTGTCAGAGCTGAACCTGGAGGTGCAGCAGAAGACCGACCGGCTGGCCGAGGTGGAGCTGCGGCTCAAGGACTGCCTGGCCGAGAAGGCGCAGGAGGAGGAGAGGCTCAGCCGGCGCCTGCGAGACAGCCACGAGACCATCGCCAGCCTGCGTGCCCAGTCACCGCCCATCAAGGTGAGCCGGGGCTGGGTGGCTGCCTGCCGTATGCACCTGGGCTGTGCCTCAGCACTGGTCTCTGGAGCCCAGGACGGGCCAGATGTAGAACAGGCTTGTCTTGGTGAATAAGTAGGTGTAAGGGGTTGAAGGAATCCTTCCAGGTCTGCACTCAGCCTGGCCCCTTCCCCTTCCTGCTGTCTGGGGTCAGGCCATGTAGGCATCCAGCAACCGAGGCTTGGGGTGCCTGCTGTGAGCCAGGCATGGATGCGATGCTTTACTACGTTCTGCTCTCATTTTTGCCCTCCTTGTCTGTTCTGTGCCCAGTCTTGGGCCACAGCCAGGCTCCTCTTGGGCTCGTGAAATGAGAAGATTCCAGGAGGCCCCTGCAGTATTCTGGAAAGCCAAGACCTCAGGGCTCCTCTAGTTTTTTTCTGCGGGCTGTTAGTGGGATGCTCCTGAGGGTCCCCTCAGGGTCCCGGGGTGAGGGCAAGGCCCTTACACACCTCTGTGTGCCCGCGCCCCTCTGCCCCCCCTCACAGTATGTCATCAAGACAGTGGAGGTAGAGTCGTCCAAGACCAAGCAAGCCCTCAGTGAGTCGCAGGCCCGGAACCAGCACCTGCAGGAGCAGGTGGCCATGCAGAGGCAGGTGCTGAAGGAGATGGAGCAGCAGCTGCAGAGCTCGCACCAGCTGACCGCACAGCTCCGGGCACAGGTGCGTGGGTCATCGCGTGGCCGTCGGGGCGGCATGACGCTGGGGTCGCCCTGTGGCACAGTGCAGAGGCTGACCACTTGGGTTCCCACAAACACGTGTTCCAGTCCCCCTCTCCCTGCTGGCCGTCGTGACCAAGGGCAAGTTTCTGCTCATCTGTAAAATGGTCTGATCGCAGAACCCAGCTCCCGGTGGGGCTTGACCTCATTGCAAGATTGACTCAGGGCCTGGCACACATGCTCTTGGAAGGGTACCCTGGTCCGTATCATAACTGACAAGAGATCCTCTCCCCTGCTTCCCAGGGCCTGTGGGACCCTGGATGGTGCTGGGTTGATGCTGGGAAGTAGCTGCACGGAGCTGGCGGCCCTGTCGGGGAGAGAGATGGCCATCCTCTCTCTTGCTTGTGCATGTGTGTGCGTGAGGGGTGGGGCATCTCGCCTTCCCATGGCGCGTTGCACTGAGCTCCTGACCTTGGCTTCAGATTGCCATGTACGAGTCGGAGCTGGAGAGGGCCCACGGGCAGATGCTGGAAGAGATGCAGTCCCTGGAGGAAGACAAGAACCGGGCCATCGAGGAGGCCTTCGCCAGAGCCCAGGTGGAGATGAAGGCAGTACACGAGAACCTGGCAGGTAAGCCGGCCGGCTGAGCCCTAGCCTGCTCCCCACACCACGGCCCTTCATCCCATCCGCCTCTCACCCCTTTGTGTCTCCACAGGTGTCCGGACCAACCTGCTGACGCTGCAGCCAGCGCTGCGGACCCTGACCAATGACTACAATGGGCTCAAGCGTCAGGTGCGCGGCTTCCCGCTGCTGCTGCAGGAGGCCCTCAAGAGTGTCAAGGCCGAGGTGAGTGCAGGCCCTGGGTGGTGGGGCTGGGAGAGGCTCTGGAGCCCCTGGGTGGACACAGCATTCTCCCACCACGCCCTTCCCAAACTCAGACAAACCCCCAGACGGCAGCTCCCTTCCCTACCACACACATGGCTGTCTCAGACCATTGGAAAAACAGTTTGATTCAGGGGTAGGTATTTGGATATTTGTCTTATTTCCGAGTCTGTAAAGCAAACACGTCACATATATCTTTATATCCCATGTGGGCTACGCATATCTTTATATCTCAAACATGCTACACATATCTTTACATCTGTTAGGTTTAATTTAATTTTTTCAAGCTGTATTTGTGCAGTATGAGAATAACCAACGTCTCTAAAGTGCCTCCTACATGCCGAGCCTTTTATAGCCATCAGCTCCTTGAGTCTGTGTGACAGCTCTGCAGGATAGACATATATTTGGGGAATCAAAAATAGTTCTCCTTTAATAAAAAAAATCATGTCAATAATAATACATGGACATGTTGCAAGTGCACACTTCACAGATGGGTGTCGGATGAAAAGGAAAGGCCTCTCTCTGCCACCCAGCCCACTCCCCAAAAGAAACCTCTCCCAGCATGTGCCCTAAAGGGCATCCTGAGCATGTTGAACACTGCTGACATGCATGTGCGTGTACACGTACTTCCCTTTCTCCTAACAAAGGGGAACAGGTGTGATCGTGGCCTGCACCTTATCTCTTTTCCCTGTGAGTGGAACTTGAAAGCTTTATCACCAGCTTCTATGAATTCCCATTTTACAGATGAGGAAATTGAGGCTTGAAGACATTGAGCCAGTTGCTTTTGGTCTCCCAGCTCCTCAGAGTAGAGCTGATATTTGGGTCCAACTGAATCCTGTAGTCAAGGGCTGGTGCTATAGAGTGAGGGCTGAGTCCCAGCTCTTTGCTCATCAGCAAGGCAACCTTGAGATTGGCTTAGCTTCTTTGGGGCTCAGTTCCTTGTTCTGTAAAATGGGTCTGGTCGCAGTACCTACCCAGAGGGGTTATTGGGAAAATCTGACGTGTGACAGCTCAGCTCAGGTGCCCAGTCCAGGGCAGGCAGCAATGAGCAGGCTGTCAGTGGGCAGGACAGCAGCTGGGCATGTGAGGTGGGTGGAACTGCCCCCTGATGGCGCTGCCCTTCCCCCACCAGATTGGCCAGGCCATCGAGGAGGTCAACAGCAACAACCAGGAGCTGCTGCGCAAATACCGCCGGGAGCTGCAGCTGCGTAAAAAGTGCCACAATGAGCTTGTGCGGCTGAAAGGTGACTGCCGGGTGGGTGGGGGGTGCCCAGCAGAGGGGGCCCTGACCTGCCTCCGGCGTGCTCCTGCCCTTCCCTTTGGCCTCCAGTGCCACTCCTTGGAGCTGTGCCCTGTCATTTTGAGGCACTGTTGTGACCCCCTCTTTGTAAATAAGGGTATGGAGGCACAGAAATGTCACAGGGAATTTGCTCAAAACTGCATGGCGAGTAAACAAACGGTCCACCTTGGATCCGTCCAACTCTGAAGCCTTTCCCAGTGCCCATGGCAGCCTACCAGGTGTTGGAGGAGCAGGGGATTGAAGTACTGGATGGTGGGTGGCTAGAATGTCACTTATTCTGACATAGGGCTTGGTCAAGCTTGAGAGAGCACCCGTTCACTGCCCAGCGGTCCAGAGAACACCTGCCCCGAGCCACATGCTCTTCTAGACACTGAGGACCTGTCTGTGGACCCCACAGAACCCGTCCTTGCCCTCATGGTGCTCCCTTCAGTGGCCGTGGTGGGGAGCAGATGGTGATCGTTAAGCACCCTGAGAACCGCATCAGTGCCCCTTTACCTGGGCTGGGGAGGGGTTCTCAGAGCTCCTAAATATCTGACAGTTGAGGGTGTCGAGGGGGCTTCTTGAAGGAGGTGGAACCAGGGCTGAGACCTGGACTGTGAGCTGGAGTGGACAGGTGAAGGGAGGTGGGGCCATGCTAGATGTGATGGGGAGTTTTCTCTTCATTCTCTTCATTCAAGCCTCTGGGATCCCCTCTAAGGGCTTGAAGCAAGGCGGGTGGCGTGATCGAATCTGTGCCGCAGTCAACCCCTGGGCTGCCTTGTTGCCTGTGCCCATCTTCTGCCTGGTCCCGTCAGCCCATCTCATTCCCAGACTGTCCTGGCATTCACAGTGCCCTTCTAGAATGAGAGAACAAGCTCCTTGGCTTAGTGGGATCCAAGCCCCTCATTGTATGTGTGAGGAAACTGAAGTCTAGTTGTGTAATGAGTTGTCCATTTTGGTATCCCACTCAAACTGGGTGCAAGGTGCAAAGTCTCAACTCTGAAAACTGACCTTTCCTCTATGTCCCCAAGGTGAGGCTGCCACCCTCAGTTGGTTTGCTTAGCAAAAAATGTATTGATACATGAATTCATAGTATAGTGTGAATGACTAAGAACAGCTTTGCGGGCCACCTTGCCCTTGGGGGCCTTACTAAGAAGGTAGGGATCTCTAGAGCCACTGGCCTGCACCAGACACCAGTGGACACCAGTGTGGAGGTAGTTTGGTCTTGACCGGGCCTGTACCCATCTCTCCTGCCCCATCAAATCTAGGGAACATCCGGGTGATTGCCCGTGTCCGGCCAGTCACCAAAGAGGACGGGGAAGGACCTGAGGCGACCAATGCTGTGACCTTTGATCCCGATGACGACTCCATCATTCACTTGCTGCACAAAGGAAAGCCTGTCTCCTTCGAGCTGGATAAGGTCTTCTCCTCACAGGCCTCACAGCAGGACGTGAGTGTGGCCCCTGCCGGGAGAGGGGCAGAGAGACACACCTCACATGAAGGGGGAGAGATGGGTGAGGGCTGGACGAAAATAAACGTAAGGGAGGGGAGACCGGATGGAGAAGCCTAGGGCTACAAGGTCCCTCTCTTTACCTTTGGAGGAGAGAAGAGGGTGGGAAGGCAAAAAGGGCTTCGGAAGGGCAGATGCATACATAAGCTAGGGCAACTGCCGTGGCTCCGCCCATCACAGCCACACCCACTCTTGGGCCTATCCTACTCAGGTGATCCCTCCTATCCTTATAGCCACACCCACCCTCATAGCCCCTCCCACCCACCTGGTCCCCGCCCATAGTCAACCACACCCACCCTCAGCCCCTCCTACTCACATGGCCCCGCCCACCCACTGGACCTTGGCGTGTGGAGGCAGGCCTCTCCAGGCAGGAGCACCACCTTTATCAGCCCCACGGGCCTTTCTAGGGACTCCCATGCTGCTCACGCAGACCTCAGGGAGGAGCCTGCAGCCTGTGTGAGCCAGGTGTTTTCAGCATCTGCTCTTCCCTCATCTCTGCCAGGGCCAACTTGAGAGGCCTGTTTTTGCTTGTGCCCAGGCTAGGCTTTATCTTTGCCCCCGTCCTTTGTCGCTGGCTGGCAGGCAAGCCAGTGGAGGTGCCAGGCACATGCTGCCTCTCCCTTGAGAGGGGGAAAAGCTGGGGGAGGGCTCCTGAGCTCCTGGCCCAGGCTGCCCCTTCCTCAGGTGCCAGTGGGCAGTAATTATTACCTTGACTTCCTTTCAGTCTTTTGGCAGTGAGGTTGCCCACTGACGCCTAGTGTAAATGACTCATTAGTCACAAATTCCTCCGCAGTGAGCTGGTTGCCCATGATAACATGTGCCATATTGTTGCTGAAGGAGGGGAGTGGTCAGGAGGAGGTGGCTGGGGTGGGGGGCGGCCAGCAGCCTTGGCAGCTCCACATCCTCCATGCTACGCCTTCTCTGCAGGTGTTCCAGGAAGTGCAGGCCCTCATCACCTCCTGCATTGATGGCTTCAATGTCTGCATCTTCGCCTACGGCCAGACGGGTGCTGGCAAGACATACACCATGGAGGTGGGTACTGGACGGAGCAGGGGTTCAGAGCGAAGACTGCCCCTTGCTGCCATTGATGGGGATGCCCCTCATTGGTCTCGAGGTTCTGTGTGGGGCATGTTTTGCTTCACTTGGGCTTCACAGCCTTAGAGCTGAGCCCATAATTATTTGTGTTAACCCTAAGGCACCAGGCCTAAAGAGGGGGTGCCCTGCCCAAGCACGCCTGCATGGTCCCAGTAGGTACGGGGGAGGGGAAGGTGTGCTGACAACGACCCCTGGCCCCAGAGGGGTCTCAGCCTGGGCCAAGAGTCCAGGGCAGATTGCTGTGACGTGTCTCAGGATTGCCCTCATTTCAACCACACACATGTATTGGGCTGTTGTATGGCTGCTCACACTGCGCCCTGGGGGTGTCGGGATGAATGAGGGGGGACCTCGGCCCTCAAGAAGATCCTTGGGCAGCGGGAGAGACTGGCCAGTGGAGGCTGTCATGGGGTGCCCAGCTCTTACCTGTAGCTTGCAGGGCCTCATCTCCCCGCCTGTGCCACCTTGCCCCCACCCCATGCCCCACGCATCCATGGGCTGTGGCCTGGAATAGGGGCGTTGAGAGGAAGAAGAACTTTGACTGTAGACAAAGATGGAAAGCTGGTCCCAGGGTGTGTCTTTAGTTTGTTAGCATTCCCTGGCTCTTGAGGGTTGCTACGGGATTCTCCAAGTAGAGGAGGAGGGCAGGTGACCTGGTGTCCCAACAAGGGCCACGAGAGGGCCCTGCTGGCCCAGGCTGTTAGACACCCTTTGGGAAGGCTCCCGTGGTGGGCCTTTCATCCCCAATCTGGACCTTCTTTTCCCTCAAGAAGGGATTGATTAGATTGCTAGTGAGAGGCAGGCCAAAGGAAGCTGGGAAAGGGGAGGGGTGGTTGGGGGGAGTGTGTGCAACACCCTTAGGCTCCCAGCTCTGTCTGGGGTGCCCAGAGTTGAGGTGACACCAGGGGCACCCATCCTCCAACTCATCCAGGCTGGGGCTCCACGTGCATCAGGCACCNCCCTGCTGGCCACCCAGCGTGCCGCACCACCTCTGGATCTTGGGAGAAGGAGCGGTATGCTCTCTGAAGAAGCCATCAGGGGCCCAGCAGAGCCTTGTGGCTGCCAGAGGATGCACCTCCCAGCAAGGAAAGCAGGGAATAGTTACAAATTTAATAAAATTCACCTTATAAATTACAGCAGCAGCCCCTTACAGCAGCAGCCCCAGGGCTCAGTTCACTGCCCCAGGAAGCAGGAGTTGGGCAAAGCTGGGCAGCTGTTGCTGCAGAGAAGTTGTCAGAGTTCAGGGCTGAGGAGTGGCCAGTGGGCCAGCGCCGCCGCCTCCAGGATGGCCACAGGGCAGCAGTGGGGGCTGGGCAGAGGCTCATGGGCCGGTGGGCGCACAGGGAACAGGAGTGGGGGCCGAGGCCAGGCCTGAGGGTGCCCCCACTCTCTGGGCCCCTCAGTCCAAGCTGGCCATGAGCAGGTGCAGCTCGCGGAAGGCACTGCCGTGGCGGCCACTCAAGCCCGACTTGCTCTTGACGAGGCTGCTGATGCTCTTGAGCTGCTTGTAGCAGAGCCGGCACTTGTGCAGCCTGTGGGCATAGGGTCAGCGCTGGAGGTGGCCAGCCAGCATGGTCCCATGCTCCCCGCCCAACCCCAGGGCCTTTCCTGTACTAACCACACCGGCCCTCCTCCCGGGGAAGGCTGAGACCCAAAGAGCAGGGCCCAGGCCAGAGCCAGGCCATGGAGGAGCCCAGGCTCTGGTAACCCCACCCCACACCCTGAGCCACTGTCCCAGGCACAGTGACCGCCTCTGTTGGCTGTTTCACCAGGGCCATCAACAAGCAGGCCTGTGTGCTGTTGCCTGACATGGCATGCGCACACACACATACACCACACACCCCTCCCCACTGCCCGGGTTCCTCACCTCTCCTCCCGGCTGATGTCCACACCCACGGAGGGCGGAGCCGCCAGGATGTCTGTGATGAGGGGCAGAAACCGCTGCAGGATCAGCTTCAGGGAGGTGCAGCCCGTCTGGACGTAGCTGCAAGGGCAGAGGGATGGATAGAATCGAACAGCGCATGGCTCACGGAGACAAAGCGGGACAGAGACAGGGCCAGAGGCAGCATGGACTTGTGGTCACTCTGGCCTTCCAGCTTTGGAGGGGACAGCAGTGTGGTGCAGCCACCCCACAAGTGCACCAGCCCTGGGGGGTCTTTCTTGTGGTCCACCTCCACCCCGCCCTGCTGCGAGGCAGGTGTGGCTTCCCCACACGTACCTCTCGTACTTGCTCTGCAGAAGCTTCTCGATCTGCGGCAGAACCGTGGTGCACAGATCCAGCTTCCACAGGGAGCTGGGGAGAGGGCCAGGGACACATGCCCTCAGCACCTGGCCCTGCCCACACCCCCCACCTCCCATCCCCCGTCGTGGCCACTCACGCCTTCTGGTTGACAATGTTAAGGAGGTCTACGACCACAGACAGGTCATTGATGGCCACGGCTGAGTCCACTGATGTCTGTGCAAACAGAGCGCCTGTTAGTGGGGACCAGGGACACAGTGGCCCTGCCTAGGTGTGATGTAATCACAGGCTTTATTGAGGGGTGTACATAAAACTGCAAGGTGTGGTGACAGGAGCCGCCTACCACCCCTTCAGCCCCACCCCAGGAAGCTCTATTCTCAGCTCAGCTGCAATCCCAAGCAGAGATGGCACTTGCCTTGATATCGCCTGTGGTCCACACGCCCCGCACAGTGTCCAGGTTCTTGTGGCGGCTGGTGAGCACGACGCACATGGTGTCATGGCCTTTGTGGATCTGGGACATGGCATCCTCGTCGACCAGCTCTGCCTGCTGGGGGATCTTCATGGCCTGCATGGGATGGGTGCCCGGATGCTGGCAGCCAAGTTCTGCCCTCGCCCCATGGGCCTCCACCCACTCTCAGCCTGGGCCCCCCACTCACGGGCAGGAAGTCGGAGGCCTTCAGTCCGATGGGCTCATTGCGGGTGGCAGGAAAGATGGCAGGCTCAACCTTGGGTGCGGGGGTGGAAGTGACGACCGGGGGCCGGGATAGGACCTCAAGCTGGAAGGGTCTGGAGTTAGCAGGCAGCCAGCCCAAGGCCTCCCTCTCTGCCCCTCTCTCCGGCAAGGGTCACCCCAGCCCTGATTCAGGACACCAGGCCCTCTCTGAGCCTCATACCGTGCCCGCTCCGCCTGGACATATGTTTGGCACTGGGAACTGTGAGTCTGTGGCTGGGCTGGGCTTTGCTGCCTCCTTGGCTGTGGCCATGTCTGGACATAGAAGGGAAAGATCCCTGGGTCAGGTCAGGTTGGGAGAAGGGACAGACGGGAAGGCAGGGCTTGGGCTGGGACTCTGGGTGGTGCCTTGCCTCTAACAGGGGAGGCCTGGCGGAGAGGGCGGGCCTGTCCCCTCCGTCTCCACCTACTTAACCACAGGTCTGGCAGAAAGCAGGAACCGAGCACCACATGTGGATGGGACCCAGGGAGAGGTGGCCCTGACACCTCACTGGGAATGGAGTGTGTTTTGCAGGGGGCGTTGGTGCTGAGTGGACGGTGTAGGAGAGAGAGGTGCTTCAGGAACCCGGCTTTAGCGGCTCGGGAAGATGGCCCCTTGAGGAGAAAGCTGGTGGCGGGGCGGGGGGTGAGGGGAGGCTGGGCTGGAAGATGAGGGTGCCCCGTCCCACCTTCTCCAGTCATAAAGCAGATCAGGTTTTTCTCCCTTCTTAAATCCTCCAGCAGCAAAAATCCTCCAGCAGCAAAACCCAACTCCCAGGGCCTGGGGACCTGGCCCCCAAACCCTCACCCTCCTCCTAGCTCCCTCCCACATGAGGCTGTTCCCTCCAGTCTCCTCACCTGGCCCCCAGGCCTGCCTGATGCACCGCCTCTGCAAAGCCTCACAGCCTCTCATCTACACAGGCCCTAGTGCCTCTCACCACGCCTGGCTCCTCCTCCCACACGGCTGTCTACCACCCGCCTTCCTCACTGGGTGTGGGCACCTGCCTGCTTTTTCACGCTGTTACCAGGGTCTAGCGCAGCACCTGGCACACACTAGGAGCTTTCTAGGTGAATGGAGGAAAAAGACCCAAGGGGAGAGAGGCTGGGGTCTTGTGGAAGGGGCAGCCTGGAAGAAGACTGGGGAGCCTGGGAGGCCAGGCTCTGCCCCCTGACTTACCATCTTCTGGGGGTGCAGGGAAGGGCTCACTTCTTCGGGGTGGCGTCCGACCTGCAGAGGTGAAGGGGGCTGGGGACTCACATGGACCAGCCCAGGGCTGCTGTCTGAGCCCTCAGGGCCCTGCAGGCGGGGACCCCAGGGCCCCACAGGATGCAGGAGATGGGTAAGTGGTTACAGGGTACACATACAGCTGTAGATCGTGACCTGTTCCTAGGGCCTGAACCCTCAGGCTTGCCCCTCCTCATGCCCCGGCCCCTGGCAGGCTGAGCACCGAGGGGCTGCTGGGCTTCTGCTGGGGCCTAGAGGCCCTGGGGACAGAGCCCGGCCCAGATGTGGGTGAGAAATTAGGCTAAGGGGGGCACAGCAACGTGAACACCATCCTGGAAAGGACCATCTGCCTCTGCGTCCCAGAGGGGGATGGTAGGGCTAGGCGGGGATGGGAAGGGAGGAGAGGGCCTCACTGATGCTGTTCTTGGGCTGGAAGATCTCATTGTACTCCTCTGCGTTCTGGATCTCGGCCCGAGACTCCCGCTCATCCCGGTCGTCCTCGCTGCTGGGGCTGCGGCGCTCACTCTCCGAGTTCTGCTTCACCCTGAGGGGCCGGCCGAGCAAAGGGAGGCGCGGAGTTGGGGGGCGGTGAGGCCGGGGGGCCAGCCTCTTGCACCCCCCAGTGCCCTCCAAGGCCCCGAGCACCCCACCTCTGAGGCTTGCTGCAGGTGGTGCTGGGCCGCTCGTAGATGCGGCGAAGGGGGGCGCTAGGGTGGGGCGGCTGCTGCGCCAGAGGCCGGCTGTCCTGCACGGGGTCCCGGGCCACCGTGCCTGTCCTGGTGACCCGTGTCAGGTCCACGACGTAAGAGGAGACGTTGCTCTGGGAGAAGGCCACGCCTATCTGCAGGAAATGGAGGAGCTGGGGCGGGACCCTTCACGGGGCCCTGAGGGTATACCGAGTCCCCCACAGGGCCAAGAGGGAGTTGGGGACTTGAGTGGGAGGAGGACGGCGGGCCGGCACAAAGATGCAAGGCGGGCGGTGGATCTCTCACCAGCTGGTCGTTGCAGATGGCCAGGTCGGCCACCTTGCCCCAATGGACGAGGACCACATCAAAGCAGCGCTCGGGCTCCCAGCCGTAGACGCGCAGCGAGTCCTGGCAGCCACTGTACAGGCAGCAGCCATCGGGGTTGAAGAGGATGCTCCTGGGCCAGCCAAGAGGGGGCCGTGGGTCAGAAGCCTCCAGAGAGGCTCGGGGGAGCCCAGGACCCGAGCGGAAGTGGAAACAGGAAAGGGCCACCGCAGCCACGCCCCATGGCCTGGAGGAGGCCCCGCCCACCGCCCGCCTACCTGACAGGCCCCGGCTCCCCTTCAATGCAGCTCACCACCTGGAATTTCTCCAGGTCCCAGAAACGGATGGTCCTGCAGAGAAAGCCAGGCCCCATGCTGGTTTCTACGCAGACCGGTGGCTGGGAAAACCCGCTTTTCTGCAGACACTTGCCCACCCACCCCCAGGTCAGGGCCACTCTTGAGCATGTGGGAAGTAGATACTGGCCTTGGATCCAGACACCCCAGCAAGGCCCAGGGAACTGGAGTCAGGAGAGAGATGTGACCTGGGTCCCAGGCTGGCTTGGTTGGCAGTCAGTTCAGTCTAGGTAGGATGTGACACCCCAGGACCAAAAGACAGACCGGGACAGAAACACACAGAGGACAGAGGTGTGGCAGTCACAGGTCACAGCCCCTGTTCCTCCTCCTCACCTGTCAGAGCTGCCAGAAGCCAGGAGGTACTCATTGGGGTGGAACTCCACCACGTTGACAGGCCCCGTGTGGCCGGGGAACTCGGACATCATCTTGCCAGCAGTCAGATCCCAGAGCTGGGGCAGGGTGGGCTGGAGGTCAGGACCAGCCTGGCCCTCAGCCTCTGGATCACCCTCTCAACCAGCCCGCACTCTTATCCACGAACCGCCTCCCACTCTGGACAGTCTTGGGGCGGGCGAGCCTGATGGAGAGGGAGGTGAAGACCCAACCTGGGTGGGATCGGCAAACCCCAGTCCCCAGCCCTGGGCCCACGTCTGGCTGGGAGCTACCTTCACCGTGTGGTCATCTGCGGCCGATGCCAACCACTTCCCGTCGGGGCTGAACCGGAGACACCGCACAGCCTGGCTGTGCCCCTGAGGACAGGACAGAGCCTGAGCGCTGGAGGGGCTGGGCCCTGTGGGCTTCCCTCCCCACCCTCTATTCCTCCCTGCCCTCCACAAGGAAGTGCTTCCTGGGAGCAGGCAGAGAGGCGACAGACGGCCACCTTCGGGAGATGCCACAGAGGAACACCTCTCCACAGGGGGTCACGGACCCCCCCCCCCGCCGCCCAAGTCCTGCAGGACACGCCAGGAGATCAAGACCTCGTGGTCTTACAGGTTGAGGAGCAATGTGTCCTGTGCCTCTTTTTGGAGAGTTAAATGCCTCCTCTTATGTCAAAGGGTCTAACAAGTTCAAAAAATAATTATTAAACTCAGTGCTTCGAAACTCATATGAACAGGAACCCCCTTCACTTAATAACACCTGTTGCTGCTGCTGCTGCTAAGTCGCTTCAGTTGTGTCCGACTCTGTGCGACCCCATAGACGGCTGCCCATCAGGCTTCCCCGTCCCTGGGATTCTCCAGGCAAGAATACTGGAGTGGGTTGCCATTTCCTTCTCTAATGTATGAAAGTGAAAAGTGAAAGTGAAGTCACTCAGTTGTGTCCGACTCCTAGCAATCCCATGGACTGCAGCCTACCAGGCTCCTCCGCCGTGGGATTTTCCAGGCAAGAGTATTGGAGTGGGGTGCCACTGCCTTCTCCGAATAACACCTGTTACCAGCCTACAAACTGGGGCACAGTTTGGTGAACATGGTTCTGGGGGGAGGCAGGGAAAGCTGGGGGTCCAGGTGGACCACCCAGCACGCCCCTGCTCTGCTCCAGATGCACGTTTCTCATCTGGACTTGTTGTTTCTCACGCTCTCACCCAGCCTGGATGAGCAGCTCCTCCAGCCCCTTCCAGGGTCTGGGCACTGCCCCAGGCTCCATGCCCTCAAGGACATGGAATGACGGACAGAGGGGCCTCACTTACCCGGTATCGGAAGACACAGCCTTTCCTCCTGATGTCCCAGAGCTGTGAAGTGGGGAGCAGAGAGGGGCTGGGGTCAGGACAGGTCACAACCAAGGTGGGCTGCGCTGGGGAGGCCTAGCCAAGCTCAGTCCTGGAGCTTGGGTCAGAGAGCAGTGGATGGCCATGAGCAGAGAGGGGCTCTGAGCACCTCCAGGTCATTACACCCCAAAATGACAGGGGTCTGGAAACTGCTCAGTAAAGCTGGGCATTCCGAGTACAAATGTCTGGCCAGTGCTCCCACATCTCCCTGCCTGGGTGGGGGTGGGGGGACATGGATGGTGCAGCACACTGGGGAGGTGCCCCCGCAAAGCCGAAGCCCACCGCCTCGGGTGGGACTCAACATCCTGGTTCCACTGCCGGCCCAGTCCTGGGAGAGCCAGGGTGCTGAGTGGTGTCTCACCTTGATGTTTGTGTCCTGGGAACCCGAGGCTACAAACTCGCCATATGGGTGGAAATCCAGGCTGCAGATGTTGGCTTTGTGTCCCATAAGTGTGCGAAGGACTAACAAGGGAGAGAGCAGAGACAGTGGTGTGAGGACGGCGAAGAGAAAGCTTCAGTGTTCGTTTGTGTGTGTGCTTTCGTACTGACAACACAGAAAAACACAACAGTAACAAAGACTTTCATGATGGGGAGGAAGGTCAACCAGAGTCCTACCGCTCTAACAGCTAACTTCTTATTTTCCTCCTGAGAGATGCCAGCCGTTTCTGCCATTACATGAGCCCACAGAAAACTCCCTGCAAGCGCCATGCGGCTTGTGCCACTGGGCTTGTGCCAACGTGTTCTCACAAGAGTGAAGCCCCGGAGTCAGCAGAGTCGAGCAGCTGCTGCACTCAGTTTAGGCCCTGTGGACATGGAGCTTATGACCTGCCAGGCATCCCATCACACCTGAGACAGCACAAGGAGGGGGATGCAGGAGCAGTCCAAGGTGGGGGAGAAGCTGCTAGGTTGAAAAGAGAAATCCAGGGGGGCTTTTTGGAGGAGGTGGTATCTGAGCAGGATGTCAGTGGGTGGTGGATGAGGGAGGCTTGCGTTTCTGTATCAGAGTTTTCTCTGGTACCGCTCAAATTTGCCTCTTCTCTCTGGCCTCATATGCCTTGCTTTTTAGATTTATAATTCTGCTGTTTGAATGAAACTGATCGTGCCAAGGGTGCTGGCACAAAGAAGTCTGGCAGTCCAGTGATCCTCAGGTTTGAGCCAAGGTGAAACAGGCTGCCTTGTGAGGTAGTGAGCTCTCTGTTGGAGCAGGTGTTCAAGCAGACTCCAGACATAATGCTTTAAGGACAAAATTCGAAGACACTAAAATCTGAGCAGCTGCCCTCCCTACACTGTAGTTGTCACATGCCTTTGGGGGCTCAGCGCTGCCTTTCTGGCCAAGGGGGCTTCGGGCACACGCACCCCAGTCCAGGCCCTGGAGGGTGCACACTCCTCTCGCACATGCTCCAGTCCATGCCGCCCCTGCCAGCCCACCTGCTTTGCATCCCACAGCCAGGCTTCCAAAACCCTGCCCCACCCCAGAGGATGTGGCAGGTCCCACCCCTGCGTAGGTCGGCTTCTTGAAGCCCAGACCGCCTTCCTGTGGGATCCTAGGCTGACCTGCCCTCGCCCTCTGGCTCTCCATGGAAAGCAGGCAGGACCACATTCTTCTGGTGTGATTTCTGCCCTGCTCTTCGGTCCTGGGAGGGCTCTCGGGGCCTCCTGATGCCCCACTTGGTCACGGGATCCAGGAGCTGCAGAGAGGAGGGGCCTGCAGGGCCTGTATACCCCACAAGGGAACTTCCAAACCCTCCAGCTGAGCAGCTGGACCTCCAGTGATGGCCAACTGCAGCCACAGTCAAGCAACCCTTTACAACCCCTTTCTGCACATGAGGTGCCGGGTTGCCTCTGTATCATTCCCACCCACACTGTGGTGGGTGGGGGTGGAGGTGGGCCTGAGGTCTTAGGTTTTCCTGCCGAGAATGCTGAAGGCCAGTTTCTCTTCTGTCACTGAAACCCACCCACCCCTGCCAAATGGCAGGGCAGATAGCACTGGGATGGGAGTCCTGACACCAGGATTTGAGGTCAGACACCCTAGCCATGGAGTCTTTACCAAGTTCAGGGCCCTCCTTGGGCCTGTTTGCCCATCTGTCAAAAAAGGAGACAGTGCCAACCTGATTTTGCATCAGAATCAGCTAGAAGCTTTTGAAAGCCAGATCCTGGGCCCATCCCTCTCCTGAGTCAGTTTCTCTAGGAGTGGGGTCTGGGATGTGTCACAAGTTGCTTGTAGAACAGCCAGCCCTGGGAGCCTAGGGCTCAAAAATTCCTCACATTCCCTTGTGCATGAAAGTCACGGCTGTGAAATCACAACTCTTGGCTTCTCTTTATGTCCTGCTCCTCTGTGAACGGCGAATGGCTGGTACCCTCCACTGGGATCTGGGTCCAGGCAGAGGCTTCCCAGAGGTGAACCACCTGCTGCCTGAGCCTTTCTGCTTTCTTGGCTGGAGCCCAGCTAGCCCGGGCATGCTCCTCCCTGGCCCCTTGTCCAGTGATGCCCCCGCCTTGTGGGTCCTATATGTGGCCAGGCAGTGGGACTGTGTGCTGAGATGATACTGCCACTGGGTAGGCAAGTATCACCCAAGAGGCTCAAGTGAGGTCCTAACTTGAGGAACACCTATACGAGAGCAGAATGAACCTGGCCACTGGGCATGCGTGGCCACTGGCCACCATCCTGCAGCAGAGCATTCTGCGGCACCAGAGGAGAGGCCAGAATGACCTTTAAGTCTCAGCCAGCCAAAGAGGGCATCATTTCTAGGGGAGGCAGGCTCGGCAAAAAACCATGCAACCCCTTCCTCTCCCATCCTTCAGGGAGCAGATGGGCTCCCACCTGGCATGCTGCAAGGTCCAGACTAGAGGCTGGCAAAAGCAGTGAGCAAACAGGTTTTACTTGGACCTCTGAGTGTCAGCCTGCACAGTGTTCTGAAAAGTATGTTGAGTTAGCTGTCAACCTTTAGAAATGGGTGGATTCCACATAAATGCCCAGATTCCCAGCTTCTCTTAAAAAATCTGTAGAGCTGGCAACCTGCGCCCACATTCCCGTGCGGCAACAGCTAGTGAGGCTGAGAGGCAGCTCCCGTTCTAGGGTAAGTGGGACTCCCTATTTGGCCCAGAACTGAGGGCATGAGTCTACAGACCAAGACCCCAGCGAGGACCCAGTACAGGCCCACCAAACCTGAGGACACTGGGAGGAAGATCCTGCAAGTCTGCACAGAGAGAGAGAGAGAAGAAGAGAGAGAGAGAGGCAGGGGAGGAGAGAAGCAGGTCCCACTTGAGGGATCTGGGATGACCTCCCAAAGCAACCCTGGAACCTAAAACACACCATCTGGTCACTGAACCAGGAGAGAAGCACCCAACCTAGTCAGGACAGGCTTCCTGGAGAAAGCGGCTGGATGGGAAAGCTGGGAACAAGCACCACCGCAGGCATGCGTGGCAGAAGGCGGGCGTCGACACCTACTTTTGGCAGCTTCCAGGTCCCAGACACGGATGGAGCCTGACTGGGAGCCGGCCACGATGAGCTCCTCGGGGGTGTTGAGACGGACGCTCTCCACGGGGGACGTGTGACCCGTCAGGCTCTGAGGAGAGAAGGCAGCGGCTTTGGTGCGCTGTGTCAACAGACCCCCAGCTGCTCCCCTCAATCCTGGATCCCCGGGAAGCTCATCAAGCAGGGATCCTGTGGGCCCCCCAGGCCTCTCAGCTCCCAGGGCTGAAAGTGGGCCTGACCCCAGCCACGTTCCACTATCACCCACTGTGCTCCTGACAGGAACGTCACCTGCAGGAGTGGCCCTGCAGGGGGGCAGCTGACCCTTCAGTCCCAAGTCCAAAGCACTGTCCTCCTGGACTGTGCTTCCATCTCTACCCTGCCTGGCCCAGCCCTCCAGAGGGGAAACCACAGCTGAACTGAGGTCTGACCCGTCAGCGGCCTCTGGAGCCCCCAGGTCCCCAGGGGCTGACCCCCACCAGGGGACCCAGCCATGCTCTCAGGCAGGGGCTCTGGAAACCAGAGGACCTGGGAGTGATTCTGCTGGAAACATGGACACTCTCCCCAA
This sequence comes from Redunca redunca, assembly GCA_006410935.1. NCBI lineage: Eukaryota > Metazoa > Chordata > Mammalia > Artiodactyla > Bovidae > Redunca > Redunca redunca. The sequence goes on along the minus strand of SJYQ01017063.1, from coordinate 5,902 downwards.
TTCATACCAGCTTCTGTTGAGTCTTTTTCAATTGGGGTGTGTTACTCTGAACTTTCAGGGAACGGGAAACAAACCTGAACCCCGCAAAACAATTTCAATTCTCTTCTTAACCCGATCTCAGTTCTGACCTTAACCTTGGCCGCGGTGTGGGTCAGATCTCATCTGTCCACTGTATCTCATAAGAACACTGAGTTGATTACGTTTCTACTAATAAACCTCACCTCCTTTTTCTCTTTACTCGGTCAAGAGTCAAAAGAATACCGCCCTGTGCGGCAAGATTGTACGGGGAGAGGGCAAGCTTCAGTGCCATTGATGAGAATGTAAATTGACTTCTGGAGGGCAGTTTGGCAATATGTTTTGAAAGCTTTATAAAAAGTACACACCCACAGATTCAATCTTATGATTGCAGATCTGTTTAAAGATTTAGGGAGACGAGGATGTGCCCCACTGTGGCTGCGCTGAGCCAAAAACCCGGCTGTGACTTCCACGCTGGGAGCCAGGCTCAACCCTACAATGGAATACCACAAAGCTATTAAAAATCATGTTGTAAAAGGGTATTTGCTGACACAGGAAAACACTTGCACTGTTGCTATATTTAAAAAAAAAACCAGGCTACAGAAGAGTAAGACAGTGTACCGGAAACACTGTTATATATTTGTGTATGTGCACGTGGGCATGTTTGCACACATGGGCACAAGTCTGCACACATGTGCATGCCCATGTGTCTGTATCAGCCCCTAGCAGCACACAGACCAAAGTACCAGGTGTAATGGTCCTTGGATAATCAAACTGCATATAACTCATTTCTGCATTTTCTTCCCTTCTGTGTGATTTCCTGTTTTGGAAAATGGTTTTTGGCCTTGAATATAATTGTGTAACCAGGGGGACAGTGCTAATGAAATGGAGCAGAACCCTACAGGGCCTTCCTAGGACAGACACCACCCACCTCCATGTCCTTTGCCTGCCTTTCATCTGTTGAAAAACTTTTGTCAGAGAACAAATTTAATCAGAGAAATAAGGAAAATGCAGAAGCAGCAAAGGAAAGCAGTCAAACGAGATCAAATAATACGAGCTTAGTCATTAAACAAACTCAAGGAACTCTGGTTCCCTCTCAAGGGCTGTGGATACTAATCTGAACCCTGTCTTGTGAGCTGTCTTGTAGATTTCGAAACTCCCACCAGATGGAAGAAGCTGACTGCATGACGACCAGACGGTTACCATGGCGTAAGACGCCACAGTTCTGCGAACTGGCCTCAAAGAAACGGGAACAGACAGACCATGAGGCTGGAGATGCTGCTCGGTGGGCCGCCACACAGCTGACTCCAAGACGATGGCACAGCTGGTGTGCTGCTCTGCACGAAGCTCCCTCGAGTCAGCGACACACCTCTGAAACTCCCCTTTAAAAGTTCTCATTTTCTGATCAATAGCAGGGAACTGGCTATTGGACACAAGACTGCCTCCCCCCAGCTGCCAGCCTCCTGAATAAAGCAACCTTTCCTTTCAACCAACACTTGCCTCTCATGTATTGGCTCCCAAGCCAAGCAGAGCTGAGTTCATTAACACTATTAAAGAACCAGTCCTCTAACCAGCTCCAACCAGGGGCATTCAAATCCCTTTTGTGGAATGAGGTGGGTAATGAATCAAAATAACCCTGAATGTAACTGACAGGCAAGCGGACAGGCCAACGGGCAGGGGAGGCTCAGATTCAGGCCTGTAGGCTTATTTTAGCCTTTTCATACAGGCTCCCCAGAGTTCCTTCCCACATCCAGGTGACCGCCCCCGCTCCCCATTCCTGAGGACTGGCCACTGTCCCAGCCATCTGGGTTGTCCTGGACTTCCCTGAGCAGACAAGTGGGGGGAGCACTGATGTGCTGGGTTTCTGCACAGCTCCCCACTCCCAGCGCCCATCCCTGGCCTGCCCATCTGCCCCGCCCCACCGATCGGCCGAACCTCACCATGATGCAGTTGGGCTTGTTGATGGACCACAGGTTGACGCGGCAGTCATCCCCGCCTGTGGCCAGCAGCCGGCCCGAGGCTTTGCCCAGCACCAGCGAGGACACATTGCTGGCATGGGCCACGATCTCCTCTATACAGGGAAGAGCAGAGGGAGAAGACAGTCAGGGGCCTGACAGGCCACGTGGAGGCAGGCTGGGCCTTATCCTGCTCGGCCCCCATCCCTGGCACTGGAAGCCCAGAGGGAGGGCCCTGCTCCCTGCGGCTCCCTTTGGTGCCCAGACACACCCATGAGCAGTGAGACAGTGCAGGGCTTGGGCCTGAGACAAAAACAACAATTTCTCAACTTCAGTCACTCCCATCCTACCCTTAAGCCTCATGAATTTTTTCCTTTTTCTGCATATCAATGGGTACTATTATTAAGTTACTATGATCAGTTTTAAAAACCGACTTGTTATTTTTATTTAGCTCTGTCGTTTAAGCAATAACACGCATGAAAATTACATGCTTGATATGTTCACTACATTTTCTATGATACAAAAAGAAAAATGAAAACAACGATTGAAATAAAAAATATTGACCCATGTATCACCTAAGGGCCTCTCAACTGCTGCTTGGTGTTCCTGCTTGGGGAAACCCACTTTCAGAACTGTACAGGTCAACGGCAGACAAGCTGTCCCCGGGTGAGCTCAGCCAGGGCTTCAGCCCTCAGCTTCAGAATCATGGACTGGGCTCTGGTCTGAGCTCTGCTACTGCAGGCTGTGTGGCCTTGGACAAGTTGCTCACCCTCTCTGAGTGCTGCACTTGCCCTTGGGTAAATGGGGATAATAATAGTGCATGGCTCACTGGACTGCTGAGGATTCACTGAGGACATTCCTGTGAGCTTCTGTGAGGGGCTGAATACTCATGGCTGCTAGGCAGGCTACAGATCAGACATCACGGAGAGTGGGCACTGCAGCCCAGGAGAAATCCAGGAGGTGGGCTGCGTGAGGAGGGAGCAGGAGGCAGTTGAACTGAGGGGTCGGGTGTGAGGGCCAAATGGACAGAGAGGGAGGTAAGGTCACTGTGGGTGGCCCCGAGGGCCCATGGCTGGGTCTTGGAGGGGGCAAGGGTGCAGCAGATGTAAGTCTCAGAGGGCATCGCCAAGGAAGGAACAGGCAAGGAACCAAGAGGCAGCTTAGGTCTCTGAGCCAGGGCCTGAGCAGTTTCTCCTAAGAAGGGGTGGAAAGAAACAGTGTCTCCACACGGACGAGAGAAACATGCTGAGGCAGCTGGGCGGCCGGCCTGGGCGATGCTGAGGGGGAGGGCAGTGCAGCTGCTCTGCAGAGACCCGTCTGGGGTGCCTGCTCCAGCCTCTGCCCTGCCTGGGGGTCTCCGCAGTGCTGGCCTCAGACCGCAGGGAGGCTGGGCTGGGGAAGGATGCTGGCCACGTGGCATGCCTCACAGGGGCTGTCAGAACTGCCTAGGACACTAGGCCCCAGGCTCAACCTCACAGATGACATCCCACCTCAAGGGGTGGCAGGGCCTGCCCCAGCCGGGTGAGAGCTCCTGGGAGGCCCAAGCATGAGCCGGGGCCTTGGGGACCCTGCCCCTGGAGTTGAGGAAACTGGGCCTCTCTCTGGTCCACACCTCGGCCAAGGAGCCTTTTGTCCCCTGGACACTGCAGCACAGACGCGAGGGTGCCCTGGGGCTCTGGTCACAGAGAGTTATCTGTTCATGAGCTTCTGTTGGGCCAGACTGACTGCCCAACCCAGCTAGAGGCCAAACCACCTGAGCACTGTGACCCCCCCAGCCCGCGTCCCCTCCCCTTCTCTGAAGACACTCCCTACATGTGATGCCCTCCACGCGTGACCCACCAGGAGGCCTTGCTGCCCACCCGGCCTCTCAGCCTTCCCAGGGAAAGTTCGGGCTGGGCCCCACCGCACTGGGTCTCCTGGGCCCACTGTCATCCCTCTCTGCATCTCAGGACCGCTGCCTGCAGAGGCAGCCAGTAATTCACAGCGTGGATGTTTCCTGCGGGTCCGTAGAGGCCTTGCGCTGAGAGACGCTGGGGAGTGACAGTGATAAGGTTCTTGTCTCCATGCTCCAGCCTGGGCAGATGGCTCTGGGGACAGGGCATCCAGCGCGAGGAACCACAGATTTTAGGGCAAGCAGAATTTGAAGATTGGGCCCCTCTAGAAGGGCTCAGACTACACCCCTGCAAGCAGCCTGACCAGGGGATTGGCTGGAACCCCTGGAGGGACCAGTGGGTGGGGTGGGGAAAGGGGGGCATTCCTCAGACATCAGGCAGAGAAGGCCTCAGGACAGGGCACTGGCCTGAAGGATGGTACCCTGCAGTGGCCCGGGCCTGGGTACCGAATTTAAATGCAAACAAATGAAAGTCCTCACAGCAGGCCAGGCCGATGGCTGCTGCTCTACTGTGGGGCCCAGGCTCACGCTGGTTTCCCAATCTCAGGGGCACTCTCTGGACCCCACATCCCAGCCAGAGCTAGGGGGACACTGTGTTCTGGTCAGAAGTGCTACGCACCGGCATGCCAACAGAAGGTGCAAAGAACTAGGCTTCAACAAGCACTTTCTGATCCTCCTCAGACTCTAGAACCATAAGGAGCCAGAGGTCATTTGGCCTTTGAGCTCTTTAGACAATTTATACCCATGGAAACTGCTGTGCACATGAAATTGTCAGCAGATGCCCAATATGCCTGATCACGTCACCTCCCACCTGAATGCTCTGATGGCTTGGCCTCGCCTTTCGGATAAAGCCAAAACCTCAGAAGGGCTGGGTAAGGTCCCAGAAGACCTTACCAGCCTATGTGGCACCACATTCTTCCCACAGCATGCTGCAGACCATGGCCTTCTGAGACCTTGAAACCCACCAAACTTCCTGCCTCAGGACCTTTGCACATGCTGTTTAGGCAGCCCACCACACTCCTCTACTCCCACCCCCTCTATCATGTAGTGAACTGATTTAAAGCACAAGTTCCAGCTTGAAATCAGAGGAGAGACAGGTGAACGTGATTACCTGATTCCCACGTGCTGTGCTCCCCAGACTCTAAGCCCCACTGTACCAGGACCTTGCCTATTTTTGCCCTCCACTGGCTCCCCAGTGCCTGGTTCTTTCCTGGTTTCTCAGGAAAAACCAGCTGTTGAAGGTATATATATATACATAATCCCAATAAATACAGAGCCATTCTGTCCAAAGTGTACCTCCTTGGGAGCCCATAACATGGTTCTCCCTAAACCCTGGGACTGAGGAGCAATTTGCACATGGACAATCTTCTTATTTACAAATGAGGACACTGAGACCCAGCAGAGAGTTTTGATCAGGTTCTCACAGTTAAAAAGTGGAGGAGCCTGGCCCTGCTTCTGAAAACCGCCCAGGCCAGGGACAGCTCATAGCAAAGGATGACCAGTCTGGACACACCAGATCTATGCCAACCAGTTATTACTAGAGGAATATGGCCCACAGAGGCACCAGGTGCAAAGCAACAGGTCTCAAAATATGATCCAGGGAACCCTGGGACCCTCAAGATCCTTTCAGGGGATCCAAGAGAACAAAACTACTTTTATCATAATACTAAGATGGAGTTTGACTTTTATACTCTTATTTGCTCCCAAGAATACGGCAGAGTTTTCCAGAAGATACATGACATGTGATGACATCACCACTAACAGTGTGTTTGTGCGTTATGTTTTCAAATGTCTCATATTCACTTCTGAAGTGGTAAATGTGGGTAGATATGAGTCCCATAAACAAAAACTCTTTGGGATCCTCAATAAGTTTTAAGAATATAAAAGCGTCCTAAGATCAAAGAGTTTAGAGTTCTCAGTTTACAGTATTGGTGGGGGTGGGTGGTACCTGGATTCAGATACATCGCAGAGGCTATTAGCAGCTCTCTGCCTACCCTCTCACCTCCGGCCCAGTCCCAAGATGTTCTCATCGATGGGGGAG
>SJYQ01017057.1:0-58239 GCA_006410935.1 Redunca redunca | reverse complement strand
GCTGTTTGCAGTAGAGGGTGGAATGGGCTCTAGGCTGACAAAACAGAGTCTTGGCCAGGCCAGACCGTACGGGGCCTGGTATAATGAGTTAGGGGGGTGGACTTTAGGCAGTAGTTGATCTGTTTTTGTAACAAAGAGTTCTTTTCAAGAGCAGCTCTTACTTTCTCCTTATTGTATAGTACATGTTTATTGTAGAAGAATTTAGTGAGTATATATAAATCCATACAGAAAAGAAAAATTTCCTATGTTTCTTCCCTTTTGAATTTTGTTAGCTAATTTTCCTTAAATTTCATTTACCATCTAAGTTACTTTTTAAAATTTATTTGAAATGGTGCTTGTTGAATTGTTCTTTCACAAAGTGTGTCTCTGATAACTTTTTAAGTTAATTGTGAAGGAGATAGTTAATAACCTTTAAAGCCCTTGTTTTTGTTTGATGTAATTATTCTGTTAATTTGTATCTATTTTATGGGAAACTGTAGGTACAATAGGCACAATGAGAACACAAACCTGAAAGTCAGTAGTTCTTACAAGGCAAACAGGAAAAATGGAGCAAGGATGAGGTCCTTCTTGTTCACCATTATGTCACTATCATCACGTACAGTGCCTGACATGTAGTTAGTGTTCCATAAATAATTGTTGAATGAATGGATGAGTTTCTCATTAAGCACTTTGAGTAGCTCATATTTCCTGCAATGTAGATAATCAAGTTCAATTACATTCATCCAAAGTTAGAGTCTTTGCTGTGCTCAGTCCTGTTTTAAAAATGAAAGTTAAGATGATTTTTAAAAAAGATAATGTATGTGTGCACACACACACACCCCCCCCATACAAAAAGTAAAACTCCCTTGTTTCTTTCTCTGAATCCCATTCTCCAGAATTTGCTACTGTTAATGACTGGTATTTTTTTCCTAGATATTTTCTTACATTTACAAATATATGTACATTTTCTTTATACAAATAAAATAGTAGTCTACATTGTTGTATAACTTGCTTTTCCCCTTCTTAAATGTCTTTCCATATCAACTCATATGTAACAGCTCCATTTTTAAAGAATTTTAAAAAAATTATTTATTTGACTGCAGTGGGTGTTAGTTGTGACGTCTGTAGTTGCAGCATGCAAGCTCCTAGTTGCAGCACGTGGTGTCCAGTTCCCTGACCAGAGATTGGATCCGAGCCCCCTACACAGGGAGTGCAAAATCCTAGCCACTGGACCACCCAGGAAGCCCTTGTAACTGCTTCTTTATTTTTAATTGCTGCATAATATTCCACTGTGGAGATGTATGATAATAGTCAAGGAAGTAGTGTGCCCACCCTTCTTTTTTAACCATTTCACCAATATTTTGTTTAATAACCTGCCACATGTAATTTTGCTTTCTTCTGTGAGACTATAGGATATTTCCTGGAAGTACTATTGGAGGGGTGAAGGATATTTGCACTTACACTTTTTATCAGTTCAGTTGCTCAGTCGTGTCCAACTCTTTGCGACCCCATGGACTCGAGCATGCCAGGCTTCCCTGTCCATCACCAACTCCCGGAACTTGCTCAAACTCATGTCCATTGAGTCAGTGATGCCATCCAGCCATCTTATTCTCAGTCGTCACTTTCTCCTCCCACCTTCAATCTTTCCCAGCATCAGGGTCTTTTCCAATGTCAGTTCTTCGCATCAGGTGGCCAAAGTATTGGAGTTTCAACTTCATCATTAGTCCTTCCAACGAATATCCAGGAGTGGTTTCCTTTGACTGGTTTGATCTCCTTGCAGTCCAAGGGACTCTCAAAGAGTCTTCTCCATCACAACAGTTCAAAAACAGTTCAAAAAGCACTGAAGAATTCTTCAGTGCTCAGCTTTCTTTATAGTCCAACTCTTACATCCATACATGACTACTGGAAAAACCATAGCTTTGACTTAATGGACCTTTGTTGGCAGAGTAATGCCTTTGCTTTTTAATATGCTGTTTAGGTTGGTCATAACTTTTCTTCCAAGGAGCAAGTGACTTTTAATTTCATGGCTGCGGTCACCATCTGTAGTGATTCTGAAGCCCAAGAAATAAAGTCTGTCACTGTTTCCATTGTTTCTGCATCTGTTTGCCATGAAGTGATGGGACCAGATGCCATGATCTTAGTTTTCTGAATGTTGAGTTTTAAGACTACTTTTTCACTCTCCTCTTTCACTTTCATCAAGAGGCTCTTTAGTTCTTCACTTTAGGTCATAAGAGTGGTGTCATCTGCATATCTGAGATTATTGATATTTCTCCCAGCACTCTTGATTCCAGCTTGTGCTTCATCCAGCCCAGCATTTTGCATGATGTACTCTGCATATAAGTTAAATAAGCAGGGTAACAATATACAGTCTTGACGTACTCCTTTTCCTATTTGGAACAAGTCTGTTGTTCCATGTCCAGTTCTAACTGTTGCTTCTTGACCTGCATACAGATTTCTCAGGAGGCAGGTCAGGTGGTCTGGTATTCCCATCTCTTTAAGGATTTTCCACAGTTTTTTGTGATCCACATGGTCAAAGGCTTTGGCATAGTCAATAAAGCAGAAGTAGATGTTTTTCTGGAACTTTCTTGCTTTTTCGATGATCCAGCGGATCTTGGCAATTTGATCTCTGGTTCCCCTGCCTTTTCTAAATCCAGCTTGAACATCTGGAAGTTCATGGTTCACGTACTGCTAAAGCCTGGCTTGAAGAATTTTTGAACATTACTTTGCTAGCGTGTGAGATGAGTGCAATTGTGCGGTAGTTTGAATGTTCTTTAGCATTGCCTTTCTTTGGGATTGGAATGAAAACTGACCTTTTCCAGTCCTGTGGCTACTGCTGAGTTTTCCAAATTTGCTGGCATATTGAGTGCAGCACTTTTACAGCATCATCTTTTAGGATTTTAAATAGCTCAACTGGAATTCCATCACCTCTATGAGTTTTGTTCGTAGCAATGCTTCCTAAGGCCTACTATGACTTCGCATTCCAGGGTGTCTAGCTCTAGGTGAGTGATCACACCATCGTGGTTATCTGGGTCATGAAAATCTTTTTGTATAGTTCTTCTGTGTGTTCTTACCACTTTTTATAGATGTTGGAAAATTCCCCCTTAAAGACAGCATACTGCTTTGCACTCATTAAGGACATGAGTTGCTATTTTCTAATAACTACATGCTTTCATTTTGTGGGCTAGAAGAGTTCAACTTTTGAAAATGAATCCTCCTTCTGATAATTTGAGTGGTTCAGAAGATGGATTAAATCAAATATCCCCATTGCCTGACATAAATAGTTGAAGTCAAATGGAAGATGGTAGCCTATAGTTTCTACAGCCTTAGAGTATACATTACACTGATCCAGATGTGAACGATCAAAATGTTGGTTTTCAAAGGTTTTGTCTCCTTGGGATGTTTAAGCTCAGCATTTACAAGTGACCATCTGAAAGGATGGAAGGCCCTGAGTATTGGTTTGAGAAGTGTGGTTTCATTGTTCTCGGGAACTATTTTAAGTCCCTGAACTGGGGCGTGTACTGTATGAGCGAGGTTTGCTGGTGGTTATATACCGAATGAATAGAAGGGAGTGAGTAGGCTGGAGGGCTGTGGTGACTCAGGAAGGAAAGGAAGAAAACCCAGAATGTGGTGATAGCTGTGGGATTGAAAAGCTAAGAGAGTGGGAAGCAATGCGCAGTTGACAGGTCCTGTTGATTCAGTGGAGAAAAGTGAAGCGTTTGACGTTGTGGAAGAACAGCCAGACAATGCAGGTGATGAAGTCAATAGAGAAGGGGCCAAGTTTGATAAAGTTGATTTTCTTTTTAAAAAAATAAAAGTAGGGCTATAAAAGGGTTCTTAAGTATCTGCTGCTGCTGCTGCTGCTGAGTCACTTCAGTTGTGTCCGACTCTGTGCGACTCCATAGACAGCAGCCCACCAGGCCCCACCGTCCCTGGGATTCTCCAGGCAAGCACACTGGAGTGGGTTGCCATTTCCTTCTCCAGTGCATGAACGTGAAAAGAGAAAGTGAAGTCACTCAGTCATGTCCGACTCTTAGTGACCCCATGGACTGCAGCCTACCAGGCTCCTCCGTCCATGGGATTTTCCAGGCAAGAGTACTGGAGTGGGGTGCCATTGCCTTCTCCGCTTAAGTATCTATAACCAGGCAATTCAGGAGAGATTAAAAAACTGGAGAAGGAAAGAGGGAGAAATTAACTAGATCTGGAAGTTATCTGCAGGTAAAGTTGAAACTAAGGGTGGATGAGTTCTGGGATGAAGTGATTGACAGGGGAGAAGCTGTTGATTGAAAACTACATTTTGAAAAGAGGTACTTGCAGTGATGGGCTTCCCAGATGGCTCAGTGGTGAAGCATCCGCCTGACAATGCAGGAGACATGGGCTCGATCCCTGGATGGGGAAGATCCCCTGGAGAAGGAAATGGCAACCTACTCTTGTATTCTTGCCTGGGAGATCCCATGGACAGAGGAGCCTGCTGGTCTACAGTCCAGGGGTTGCAAAAGAGTCGGACACGACTTAGTAACTAAACAACTTGCAGTAATAGGAGATGGGATGAAAAGAGCAATCAAGAAAAGAAGTCAGTAATCTGAGAAAAAGGAAAGAATCAGGATAAATCTTATTGGGAACTCACCTTCATTTTTTTTTTAATGGCCTTTTTTAAAAAATTTAATTAATTTTTTGGCTGCACTACAAGCCATGTGAGATCTTAGTTCCCAGAGCAGGGATCAAACCCCAGCCCCTGCATTGGAAATGTAGAGTCTTACCACTGGGCTACCTGGGGAGTCCCTCACCTTCATTGTTTTTCTCTACATATGATATTGTATTTACTGGATGTTTTCCAGGTAGCTGCCATGTTCTTCCTTTGGTGTAATACCTCAGAAAGTTTTGTTGTGTGTATTTTAAAGTTGGAGTTAGTTTTATTCCTGAAGTTGACTCTTACACTTGAAAAAAGGTCTTGGAAAAGTAGTTTTGGTGTCATGTGTTATGCTCCTTCTTTGTGTAGTTTCATAAAATCTTTTCATTTTGTTTTACTATCTGTGGGTCCAACTCAAGAAAAAAAATGCCAGCTTATTACTGACTGGATACAAGTCCAGATACCTTGTGCATTTTAAATGATCATTTAAAAAATGTTTCTTGGCTTTGGAAACTCAGCTAATAGCAAATGATAAGAATGAGTATGTTTTTTTTGGAAGAACATAGTGTGAATTTAGAGTGTACTGTTGTGGTGCTTGTCAGGATGGAGCCTAGTTACAGGAAATAATCTAGAGTCAAAGCCAGGGCCCTGTGACTTCACCAGAGTCAATAGGTGAAATGGTTCAAATGCAGGCTCAGGAGTCATTCTGCCTGGTTCCACTGCACATGAGCAGTGTTATGCCCCTGAATTTCACCATCTGGACATGCTAATAATAGTTCGTATATCAGGGTAATTAAGAGGATCCATCCTGGAACTTACATTCTAGTAATGAGAGACTGGAAATTTTCAGATAAAATACATGGGCCAGGTGGTAAGTAGAGGAAAATAACCGTAGGATTGATTGTCGTCGTTTCTTGCTCTTTTATATTGGGTAATAGGGAGGGTCTGCCTGATAAGAAGGTGTTTGAACAGAGACCTGCTGGAAGTGAGGAAGCAAACCAGAGACCAGTGAGGAAGCTGATTTGGGACAGGAGTTTCAGGTGGAGGGGACAGCAAGTGCAGAAACCCTGAGGAGTGGCGTATTGAAGGTACAACAGCAAGAAGGCCAGAATCACACAGGCAGAGTGAGAGGAGGAGCAACAGGAAATGATTTCAGAGCTAGCCACCGACCAGCACGTGGGGTTTTCCCCCTTTATTCTTACTATTTTAAAAAATCTTGATGGCGTTTAGCTGCCTGACAATGCTGTGTTAGTTTCTGCTGTGCAGAAAAGTTAATCAGCTATGCCTATGCGTGCACCCCTCTTTTTCAAATCTCCTTCCCGTTCAGGTCACCACAGAGTACTGAGTAGAGTTCCCTGTGCTATGCAGTAGGTTCTCATTAATTACCTGTTTTATAGATAGCATCGATAGTATACATGTAGAGTTTTAAGCATAAGAAGGATTTGGCTTTATTCTGTGTGAGATGGGAAGCCGTTGGGAGTATTACCAGAGTTCATTTTTTAACTCAGTCTGATTGTCTCTTCTTTTCTTAAAAATGCTTCAGTTCTCTACTTGCTTTGGAATAAAAGTTAAAATGCTTTCTTCTGGCACACAAGGTCCTTCATAGTCAGGCCTCTGCCCACTTAGCATCATCTGCTTCCTTCCCACATGTACCCTCCACGTTAGCCAAACTGGGTTCCGTGCAGTTCCCTGCATGGGTCACAGTGCTTTGTGTCTTTGTGTTCTTCTGCACACCGACTGTCCTGGGAGACGCTCTCGCCCTCAGCTCACGTGGCCGTGGCTCTGTTTCAGAAGGACCTCTTTGTGCTCCCAGAGCACCCTGTGCCTTGTTCTCCCACCGTCCCCTCCCCGGACACTTTGGACTCCAGTCGCAGAGTCTTGTAATGTGCTGTGTTCTTTTACCAGCCTTTATTTGATTTCACTCTTGCCACACCCTTGCCGGTTGAAATTTTGCCCATCCTTCAAGAATCAGCTGAAGCACTGCCATCTTTTCTCCTCTTTATAAATCTTTATAAACCTGCCCTCATAAATACTTTGTAGCTTTGTTCTACTTAATCATAATTATCCTGAATTAAAATGCTTCTCTGCCTTACCTCACACAGAATCCTCTGCTTGACTTATTTTTAGTTTCTGTTTAGCCCCCAGTATAGTGTCTTGCACAGATTTTACATTAAGTAGATGCTCAGAGTATGTAGGATTTATATGATAATTAGAAAAACTGTTGGGTTTCAAGCTGATAAGCTATTGGGTTTCAAAAGCAGCACAAATGAACAGTTAAAGTGAGATGCCTATTAAGAAAACAAATTTGTTATAAGATAATGTTGATGATGGCATGGTTACTCTGTTTCTCTCATATAATTGGTTTAGTCACTAAGTCATGTCTGACTCTTGCGACCCCATGGACTGGAGTCTGCCAGGCTCCTCTGTCCATGGGATTTTTCCAGGCAAGAATACTGGAGTGGATTGCCACTTCCTTCTCCAGGGGAATCTTCCTGACCCAGGAATCGAACCCCGGTCTCCTGTATTGTAGGCAGATTCTTTACCGACTGAGCTATGACTACTGCCAAAAATTAGTGCACCCCTTTTGATATGTGTAGTTTGGCAGGATGTATTCAGACATAAATGTCCATGGGTTTTTTTTGAGTTGGTGCAGACTAGAATAACAATTACAATAGCTACCTCTACCACTAATGTTGAAAGTTTACTGTGTGACAGGCACCATGTAAAGCCCTTTACACACATTACTTTATTTCTCAGAGTCCAAAGACATATAGATGCTAGTAATCTCATGTGATGTATGGGGAATTGAGGCACAAAGAAGTTAACTGACTTGCTGCTATGTTGTCAAGCCAAGATTCCTACAAATAGAATTCATACCCCTAATTTTATGTGATAAAAGCCTAGGCACAAAACTAGTCACAGCAGTGAATAGTTTTATCTACATAGAGTAGATAAATTGGAAACAATGTATGTAATTAATTATGGTTCATCCATTCAATAGATTAATCTTTTAATAGCTTTATTGAAGTAAAATTCACATAATGTTTATCCCTTTAAAGTCTGTAAGTCAGTGGTTTTCGGTATATTCACAGTTACACAACTATTACCATTACCCCACTTCAGAACACTTCATCATCCTCAAAGAAATCTCATACCCATTAGCAGTCCCCCTTTTCCTGATTACCCGATAAAATCGCCAGTCTGTTTTCTGTTTCTATAGATTTGCCTATTCTGGACATTTTGTATAGATGGAATTGTATAAGATATGGCATTTTGTGCTTGGCCTTCATTTAGTGTAATATTTCAGGGTTCATCCATGTTGCAGCATGTTATAGTACTGCATTGCTTTTCATCACTGAATAATATTCGAATGTATGGATATATGACTTTTATCTATCTCATGGACATTTCTGACTAATGTCTAATGGACATATCCGACTAATGGACATTTGGAGTGTTTCTACTCCTTAGCTGTTATGAATATTCATGTCCAGGTTTTTGTGTGGACATATTTTCATTTTTCTTGGAATTGTTGATCAAATGATAACTAAATTTTAGAGGAACTCCCAGACTGTTTTCCACAGCAGCTGCATCCTTCTACGTTTCTTCTAGCAGTGTTTGAGTACTCCACCTTCTCTACATCTTTGACGATATTTGCTGTTATCTGTCTCTTTGCTAACGGCCATCCTCGTGGTTTTGGAGTGCTATCTCATTGTGGTTTTGATTTGCATTTCCTTGATGCCTAATGATGTTGAGCTTCTTTTCATGTGCTTATTTGCTGTTTGTAAATCTTGTCTGGAGAAATGTCTGAATCCTTTGCCCTCTTTTAACTGAGTTATTTTTTATTATTGAGTTAAAGGAGTTCTTAGTATATTCTAGACACAATCTCATTATCAGATATTTGATTTACAAAATTTTTCTTTCATCCTGTTTTCACTTTCCTGATGGTGTCCTTTGTAGCACAAAGTTTTTAATTTTCATGAAGCTGATTATTATTATTTTTTTTTGCTTTCAGTTTCACATAAGAAAACAGTGGCTAATTCAAGGTCAGTGAAGATTTACTCCTGTGTTTTCTTCAGAGTTTGATAGTTTTAGCTCTTATGAGGAGGTCTTTGGTCCGTTTTAATTTTTTGTGATCTATGTGTCTGTCCTCATCTTAGTACCACACTATATTGATTCCTGTCACGTTGTAGTAAGTTGTGGCACCATGAAGTGTGAGTCCTCCCAACTTTGTTCTTTTCCAGGTTGTTTTGACTGTGTTGTTCAGTTTTGCTGTGAACCTATAACTGCTGTAAAAAATCTGTTTTTAAAGAAGGACTTCTAAATTGTGTTGGGATTATGGTAATTTCTTTCCTCCTTCATTTCCTAAACTTGCTGTGACATATAACTATATTATATTTATAATTTAAAAAATTTTAGTTTACGGTTTGGCTAATACAATTTTTTTTTTTTTTTAACTCAGCAGGCAACTCTTAGCTTTGTAGCATGAAGGTGAAGAGCTGGGGCACAAGGTTACGGTTAGAATGAGCCAGACTCAGATTTAACACTCGGCTCCGTGAATGCGCCTTTCTGTCTCCAGTCAGTTTCCGTCGGTTTCTTCTTTGCCACCTCACTCTCCATTAAAAGCCTTCCCACTACCTTAAGTAAGACTTTCCTCCAAATATTTAGGTGAATTTTTGGAATCTGGCTAGTTTGTATAATTGCCATCCATGAATGGAATGAATGATGATTGAGTAGCATTAGGGCACGGAGCCAGATAATGCAGTCTGAGCTGCATAAGTCACTTTGATGGAAGTTGATTTTGAGAAGTGGGCAGGGGGAAGTCATCCAAGCAGAGCTCTTTACTGACATCTCTGCCCTTTTGTTCCTTCAACTCTTTGCATCTGTGTATGTTGTTTTCTTAGGAGATCATGGTGAAGGTAGAGATCTGCAGGTGGTTCTAGTTAAAAGTTTAGGTGCACAGAGAAGCAAGCCTGACTGACTCAGTGACAGACTGCTTTTCCTGTGTTTGTCAGTACCACAGAGTGTGTGTGTTTTAAATAGTCTGGGGACTTTCTTTACAGTTGAAGCAGTGTTAAAATCTCAGTATATTGAAATACTTGATAGGTTTGTGTATCATAAGTGTCCATTTGAAGTTTGTTTCAAAACAAAAGCAAGTTTTACAGACTTGCTAAAAACTATTAATACCAGTGTCAACCACAAGCCAACTTTTTTGTAGTATTAAGACTTTGAAATATTAAGATGATTAGCACTGTATTTTTTAGTTGAATTAATAAAAGAGGATTTTTAGCCTGGATTTTTAAAAGCTGTGTTATATTTATTAGTTGCATTTAGAAATATAAAATCATATTTTTTATTCTCATAAGGCTTAAACTTCTTACATATGTTAAAGAAAAATGAGATGCTGAAGTTATGC
This sequence comes from Redunca redunca, assembly GCA_006410935.1. Taxonomy (NCBI): domain Eukaryota; kingdom Metazoa; phylum Chordata; class Mammalia; order Artiodactyla; family Bovidae; genus Redunca; species Redunca redunca. The sequence continues at coordinate 48,217 of SJYQ01017057.1, read as the reverse complement.
AGGTTTTCAGAAATATTTGCAAAGCCATAGTTTTGACAGTTGTTTTAAAATCAAATACCTGCCATTTTAGGAGAGAGATGTCTTACTGCCAGTTATAGGTTTTGGCTTTTGTAATGTTATGGAAAAACTATATCCTTCAGATTTCAGACTGTAAAAGTTAGTTCTAAAGAATTCTTATTTTATAAAATACTTTCTTCCCATTTGAAGTTCCATTCATAATTCTTGTGTCTCCCTTTATCTGGCTTAAAAATACACTTGCGAGCTTGTGCTTCTGGCCAACATAGAATAACAGAGATTGGATTCACTCTCGGGTGTAATCACATAACAAACAAACAAACAAAACCCCCAGAAAAAAATATAGGAAGTTTCAAACATTGAACAACTGGCAGCAAAGGATGATAATTCCCAAGAAAGCAGAAACAGATGAAGTCTACAATTATCGTAGCTTACTGCCTGGAGAGAGTTTCCGGGCTGCAGCATGAGGAGGGAGAACCCAGCCTCAGCCCAGCAGTTTTTCTAGTAGAGGAGACAGAGCTGGAGGTAAAGGAGGCTATAGTTTGGAGAAGAGAGCACAAAAAGGAAACTTCAGAGGTCTGCAGAGTGTTCCCCCTTAAGCTTTCAGATGAGTAATAATTAGTGCATATGTTGTATGGAAGCTACCTAAAGCCAGGAACCATCTGAAGAGAGTAGAGGGAATAATCCCTGATTCTTTTTCAAGGTTAAAATAGTATGTATGCCCACCAGCCAAAGGGAATAAACCTCCTAAGTCACAGGACATCGGGTAGTGTACTCAGAAAGGTGTTGTCTCAGTAGTGGTGCTAAACTATAGACTGCTCTCATCCCTTCTAACAAAGCTTAAAAATAGGCCTCAAAAGGATCAAACTGTTTCTGACTTGCCTCACTCTGTAGAATAGGCTCTAGGTTCATTCCCCTCATTAGGACTGACTCAAATAGTTCTCAGAAACCAACACAAGATTGTAAAAAAAAAAAAAATCAGTCATTGTTGACACCATTTAAAAAAAGGATCAAACTATTTCCAAGTAATTTAACTGCACCCCAGAACAAAGCTCAAAATGTATAGTTATTACAAAAACGAGCACTCTGTTGTCCAAAAGATAACGAGTGTTGGTGAGGATGTGGAGAAAAGGGAACCCTTGTGCAACTGTTGGTGGGAAAGTAGATTGGTACAGCCATGGTGTGGAGATTCTTCTAAAAATTAAAATAGAACCACTGTGTGATCTAGCAGTTACACTCCTGGATATTTATCCAAAGAACAAAATACTAATTAGAAAAGATACATGTAACTATAAGTGCTCATTGCAGCATTATTTACAATAGCCAAGATATGAAAGCAACTTAATTACCCATCAACAGAGCAAAGGATATCGCAGATGTGATATCTTTATACAGTTGTTAAGTCAGACAGAAAGATTAATAATGTGTGATTTCACTTACATGTGGAGTCCAAAACACAAAACCAATGAACAAACATAACAAACAGCATTACAGAAACAGAGAACAAACAGGTGATTGCCAGAGGGGAGGGGACTAAGGGAAAGAAAGAAATAGGTCAGAGAAATTAAGAAGTACAAACTTCTGGTTGCAGGGAAAAAAAAGAGTCAAGGGTCTGAAATGTTCCGTGTGGGGAATATAGTCAGTAACTATGCGTATCTTTGGTGACCTGTTGTGAGTAGGCTTTCTGTGGTGATCATTAGACTTACTGTAATTATCATTTTGAAATGTACAGAAATACTGAATCTATGTTGTTTAACATCAACTATGTTGTTTAACAAGAACTAACATAGTGTTGTAGGTCAATTATAATTCAAAAACAAATTCATAGAAACAGAGCTCAGATTTGTGGTTACCAGAGGCAGGGGCAGGAGAAGGGGAAGTTGGGTGAAGGCAGTCAAAAGATACAAACTCCCAGTTATCAGGTAAATAAGTACTAGGATATAATGCATAACATGATAAATATAATTAACACTGCTCTGTGTTATATAGGAAAGTTGTTAAGAGAGTAAATCCTGAGTTCTCATTGCAAGGAAATTTCTATTTAATTTTGTATCTGTATGAGATGATGGCTGTTCACTAAAATTGTGATCATTTCATGATGTATGTAAGTCAAGCCATATGCTGTATAGCTTCAACTTATACAGTGAAGGTGAAAGTGAAGTCGCTCAGTCGTGTCTGACTCTTTGTGACCCCATGGACAGCCTGCCAGTCCCTGGAGTGGGTCGTCATTTCCTTCTCCAGGGGATCTTCCCGACCCAGGGATCGAACGCTGATCTCCTGCACCGCAGGCAGACTCTTTACTGTCTGAGCTACCAGGGAAGCCCTCAACTTATACAGTGCTAGATGTCAATTATATCTCAACAAAACTAGAGGGAAAAAAAATAGCGCCAAGGTAAACTTCACATTTGGTCTCCAATCAAAAGCATCAGACTTGCAAGGAAGCAGTCCTTGAGGAGGAAAATTAAAAAATAGAAACAGATCCAGAAGTGACATAGGTGATAGAATTAGTGGACGAAAACATTATTTTTGTTCACTAATATCTAACACTGTATTATTTGAAGGTGTACAGCATATGGTTTGACTTAGATGCATCTTAAAATGGTCACAATAAGTTTAGTGGACAGCCATCATCTCATATAACTGAACAAGTAGACAAAAAAATCAGTATGATTTAAGAGTTAAACTATTATCAACCAGCTGACCAAACTGACATTTATATGACATTCTACCCAATACAAGCAGAATACATATTTTGTCCAGTTGCACAAAAGAACATTTACCAATACATTTTAGTCTATAAAATAGTATCAATAAATTTAAAATTACTTAAATCATAAAAGGTATGTTATCTAACTGAAAGGATATCTGGAAAACTTCTAAATATTTAGAAACTAACTGGTTTTTAAGAAGCTCATGAGTCAAAGGAAAAAAAGATGAATTTAGAAAGCATTTTGTAGTGAATGAAAACACAACATATCAAAGTTTGTGGGATGTAGCTAATGTAATGCTCAGGGGAAAATTCACTAAATACCTACATTAGAGAGAGTCAAGTTGAGCAAATCATTGTCCTCAGCTTCTACCTTGAGAAACTAGAAGAGAAAATCAGACCCATAGTAAGCAGAAGAAATGAGCTAAAAATCAAAGCCAAAACCATGAAACAGAAAAACAGAAAGTTAATGAAATCAAAAGCTGGTTCTTTGAGAAGGCCAATAAAACTGATAAACCTCTATCCTATTGGATCAGCAAAAAGAGAAGACACAAGTTACCCATATCAGGAATGAAAGAGTCAGCAAAGCTGCAGATATTGTAGTCTTTAAAAGGCTATGTAAAAGAAGGATATGAATTACTTTATGTCAGTACATTAGACACTTAAAGGAAGTGGATAAATTTCTTGAAAGACACAAAATATCAGTGCTCACTCAGGAAAATATGAATAGTCTGAATAATCTTATATCTGTTAAAGAAATTGAATTCCCCTAAAGTAAACTCTGGGCCTGGATGACTTCCCTGATGAATTCTAGCAAATATTTTTGGAGGTCATAATACAAAATTTATGCAAATTCTTCCATTAAGTTGGAGAGAATCCTTCTTAACTCATTCTATAACAATTGTATTGTCGTGATACTAAAACCAAATACACTATAAGAAAAAGTTAACAGGCCAGTATCCTTCATGAACACAGTTGCACAACTCTTAACAAAATATATAAAAAGATAAAAAAAATACAGTGACCAAGTGAGATTTGTCCGAGGAATTCAAGGTTCGCTTGACATTTCAAAATCAATATCATGTACCATGTCAGTAAAGTAAAAATGGAAAACCATGTGATCAATTCAATAGATGCAGAAAAAGCATTTAACAAAATCTATCATTAAAAACTGTCAACAAATTAGGGAAAGAAGGAAACTTCCTCAGTCTGATAAAGGACATCCATTAAGAACTAATGGCTGAAATCATACTTAGCACTGAAAGACTGAATCCTTCCCTTCCAGTATTAGGAACAAGGCATGATGTCCACTGTGAGTCACAATTTCCATTCAGGATTGTACTTGAACTTATAGCCAGTGCAGTCAAATAAGAAAAGAAATAAAAGGCATTCAGATTGGAATAGAGGAAGTAAAATTTTTTATCACAGATAACATGATTGCCTGTGATTTCTTTGAAAAGAAAGAAAGCTACTAGAATTAAGTGTACTTAGCAAAGTGGCCCCCTTCATGGATCACACCCTTGTGGCAAAGAGACTCGCATAATTCAGTGAAGTTATGAGCCATGCCGTACAGGGGCATCCAAGACAGATGAGTAATAGCGAAGAGTTCTGAATCAACTCCGAACATTCATTGGAAGGACTTGCTGAAGCTCCAATACTTTGGTCACCAGATGCGACGAGCTGACTCATTGGAAAAGACCCTGATGCTGGGAAAGGTTGAAGGCAGGATGAGAAGAGAGGGCAGAGGATAATATGGTTAGGTAGCATCACCGATTCAATGGATATGAATTTGAGCAAATTCCTGGAGATAGTAGAGGGCAGAGGAGCCTGGTGTGCTACAGTCCTTGGGGTTGTAGAGTTGGACATGACTTGGCAACTGAACGCCAACAAGCAGAATTGCAGGATGCAAGATCAATACAGAAGAGTCAGCTATATTTCTGTACGCTAGAAAACAAATAGCCAGAAGTTGAAATTTTAAAAGAATACCATTGTAGTAAAAACTGAAATACTAAGTACCTAAGGATAAATTTCCTAAAAGATATGTAAGATCTCTCCACTGGAATCTATTAAATATTACTGACAGGAATTAAGGAAAACTCAGATAAATGAAGATATACTGTATTCAAGGATATTGGAAGCTCAATATTGTCATTTTCTGTAAAGGTATAGATTCAGTGCAACCTCAATCAGAAATTCAGCTGGCAATGTGTAGCGTGTCAAGTTGGTTTTAAAGTTTATATGGTAATGCAAAGGTCCTAGGATAAAAGAGGGCTTCCCTTGTGGCTCAGCTGGTAAAGAATCTGCCTGCAATGCAGGAGACGTCGGTTTGATCCCTGGGTTGGGAAGATTCCCTGGAGTAGGGAAAGGCTACCCACTCCAGTATTCTGGCCTGGAGAATTCCACAGACTGTACAGTCCATGGAAGAGTCAGACATGACTGAGTGGCCTTCACTTCACTTAGAATAGAGGAATAGAGAGGACTTAAAACCATCTGATTTCTAAAACTTAGTATAGCTACAATAATGAAGACAGTGATATTGATGTAAAGATAAGTAGACCCATGGAACAGAAAATATGGTCAGTTTTTGAGTACAGTGCCAAATCAATTAAATAGAAAAACGGTTAGTCTTTTCAACAAATGGTAGGGGAACAACTTGATATTCATATACAAAAAACTAAATCCATACCTTATTCCATACCTTATATATAAAAGTTAATTCAAAATTGACCATAGGCCTAAATGTAAGGCCCAAATCAATAAAAATTTTTATAAGAAAATATTTTTGATTTTGGGTTTAGTAAAGATTTTTAAGATACAACACCAAAAGCATGATTTATAAAAGAAGAAAAAGATAAATTGGACTATATCAATTAAGAACATCTCTTTGAAAGCCACCTTTAAGAAAATAAAAGGACAAGTCACAGACAGGGAGAAAATATTAACAGATCACATCTGATTAAAGACATATTCAGATTATATAAGGAACTCTCAAGACTTAAGATTAAGTCAAAAATAGGCAAAAGATTTGAACAGTTCACCAAAGAAGATATACAGATGGCAAGTCAGCCCATGAAAAGATGATCAGCACCGTTACTCATTAGGAAAATGCAGATTAAAATCACAGTAAGACACCACTACGTACATGTTAGAATGTCTTCAGTTGAAAAGGCCTACAGTACTGTTAGGACATGGAGCAGCTGAAATGTTTACACACTTCTATACAAAATGGTACATCTGCTTTGGAAAGCAGTTTGCCACTTTCTTAAAGACCTAAAATATACACCTGCTCTGTGATTTAGCCTTTTCCATACCTAGGCATTTAAGAGAAATGAATGCATATGACCACATAAAGATTTATACCCAAATATTCATAGCAGCTTTATTTGTAATAGGCAAAAATTGAAAGCAATCCGAGTATGCATCAACAGCAGACACTGTGCCCTGTCTCATACATTGGAATACTACACAGCAACAAAAAGGAACAAACTGTTGATACATGCAACAGTGTATTTTATTCTCAAAGTAAGAGAAAGAATTCGGGGGGGAAAAAGACATTCCGTTTATATGAAATTCTATAAAATACAAACTATTCAGAAAGCAAATCAGAGATTGCTCTGATGTGAGCCAGAGAGAAATGAATCATAAAGAGGTACAAAGAAAATTTGTGGCTGACAAATACGTTCATTATGTTGATTGCAATGATGGCTTTATGAATATATATATGTATGTCAAAACTTACAAATTGTATATTCTTTAAATATATGCAGTTTATTGTCAACTCTTAAAAAATTTTTTTTGTGTGTTCTACATTTGGGGATAGCAAGCTGCTTGAATTTCAGAATCAGGTAAGGGACTCAATTTCTAAACTAATTTTTCAGTGATTAAGTTTGAGGTGAGAAAACATGCACTGTATTTATCAAGTTTACTTACAATTTTTAACTTATTACAAAATTAAGAAACTGAATAAATGTTCCAATTTGAGCTTTCTGAAATTCTGAAGAATTTTTTATAATAATGATGTACAAATGTTAGATTTAATTCTGTTGTCAGATTAGAACATTGTAATCCAACTGGATGATAAATAAATGGAGAGAGAGGAAGGAATGTTCAGAGAATACTGAGTGTAAGATGGTGGAAGTCAACAGAATTCTAGGCTTGGGAGACATTCTTACGATCTTGTTTGGATGACTAGGCATCTAGGGTAGATAGAAGAATAAAGACCCCTCCAAAGATGCCCACATCCTAACTCCTGAAATTTATTAATATGTTACCTAACAGAGTAGAAGGGACTTTGCAGATATGATCGAGGTTAAAGGTTTGAGGTGGGGAAATTTTCCTGGATTATCTATGTGAGCCCAACATAATCACATGGATTCTTCAGAAAGCAGAGAAGCTTTCCCGTCTGTGGCCAGAGGGAGATGGTGACCATAGCACCATCTACATTTGGGGACAGCAAGGATGACCAGAGAGGAGACGATCCTGCTGGCTTTGGAAATGGAGGAAGTGGGCCATAAGCCTGCTTATATAACTTATATGCAGAGTACATCATAAATGCCAGGCTGGATGAGGCACAGCTGCAGTCAAGATTGCCAGGAGAAATATCAGTAACCTCAGATATGCAGATGACACCACCCTCATGGCAGAAAGTGAAGAAGAGCTAAAGAGCCTCTTCATGAAAGTGAAAGAGGAGACTGAAGAAGTTGGCTTAGAACTCAACATTCAAAAAACTAAGATCATGGCATCTGTTCCCATCACTCCATGTCAGATAGATGGAGAAACTATGGAAACAGTGACTGACTTTCTTGGGCTCCAGAAACACTACAGACGGTGGCTGCAGCCATAAAATTAAAAGACACTTGCTCCTTGGAACAAAAGCTATGACCAACCTAGGTAGCATATTGGAAAGCAGAGACACTACTTTGCCGACAAAGGTCCGTCTAGTCAAAGCTGTGGTTTTTCCAGTGGTCATGTGTGGATGTGAGAGTTGGACTGTGAAGAAGGCTGAGCGCCGAAGAATTGATGCTTTTGAACTGTGGTGTTGGAGAAGACTCTTGAGAGTCCCTTGGACTGCAGGGAGATCAAACTAGTCAGTCCTAAAGGAAATCAGTCCTGAATATTCATTGGAAGGACTGAGGCTGAAGCTGAAGCTCCACTTCTTTGGCCCCCTGAGGTGAAGAGTTGACTCATTGGAAAAGACCCTGATGCTGGGAAAGATTGAAGGCGGAAGGAGAAGGGGATGACAGAGGATGAGATGGTTGGATGGCATCACCGACTCGATGGACATGAGATTGAGCAAGCCCTGGGAATTGATGACGGACAGGGAAGCTGGTGTCCTGCAGTAGTCCATGGGGGTCGCAAAGACTCGAACGCGACTGAGCGACTGAACTGAGCTGATGGGCACCCTCTAGAGTCTGGAAACAGCAGAAGACTTCCCTAGAGTATCTAGGAGGAATGCAGCCATGCTAGCACCTTGATTTTAGCCCAGTGAGACCCATTTCTATCTTCTGTGCTCCATAACTGTAAGATAATAAGTGCCTATTTGTTTAAGCCATTACATTGGTGACTGTTGTGGCAGCTGTAGAAAATATCTAAGAGGATAACCCTCAGAATTAATAAAGTTTTACCAGAAGGTTGCAGTAGAAAGTGAACACTGTGATGCCAGAATAACTTTTTCCATTCCTTGGGAATTGTTTTCCATTCCACATATCAAACCTCATTTTCCTATAAGGTAAAACATGCACTTATTCATTAAAAAGTAATCCTAGATATAAAACATTAGAGTTGGAACTTCCTTGGTGGCTTACTGGATAGGAATCCACCAGCCAAGGCAGGGGACATTTGTTTGATCCCTGGCCCGGGATGATCCCCCACACCTGGGAGCAGCTAAGCCCGTGTGCTGCGACTCGAGCCCAGGAGCCCTGGAGCCTGTGCTTTGCAGCCAGAGAAGCCACCACAGTCACCTCTTACTCCAGCTAGAGAACGCCTGTGTGCAGGATTGAACGCTCAGTGCAACCGAAAACAAACTTTTTAAAAAATTAAGAGTTGGAATAAACCTTAGATTTATCACTCTAGTCTAATGCCACCCCCGCTCCCGCCCCCGAAACTGAGCAAAAACCAAAGATCCTGTAGCTTAGTTACAACAGGTTTGAGGTTAAATTCAGGCACAGGGCAGCACTCTACCGTATATATGCCCTATAATTAGAAATTTGTTCTGGAAACATGGAATATATGAGTCATTCCAAAGAGGGTGTTTACTTAGGAAGATAGACAAATCTTTATCTAGCTGGCAGGGTTCACTTATGAGGTTAACTTGTCAGCTTGGAAGGTCCTGTCTTGGGTATGGTTTCATTCTCCAGGTTAGATTTTTCAGAGTAGACCTAGAAAAGGAATATAGTCAACTGATAATTAAATTTCAGTGCTGATGCCTTACACTGTCTACTGTTTTATTATCTTTACATTGATTGCTTTTGAATATCACAATTCATTTACATTTATCTAGTGCCTCTTGTATGTCCATTTATAATAGGTGGTGGGGTTCAAAAATGAATAGGACACATTCTGCCTGTGTGATGTTTACAGACCTTTTGCTATATGTTACCTTGTTGTCCTTTTCTTAGAAGTCATCAGCAGACTTGGAATCAAACTGTTTGATCCTAATGAGTCAACTCAAGTTAATAATATACCACTGTGGCACAAGTAGAAATTTAATTTTTCTATCAAAACATGAATAGAGGCTCACTCCTGTGTTTACCCTCAGCAGTGTGTAAGTTCCATGGAAATTATTTGTAGAGGTTGGGACATTAAAAGTTTGAAAGCCAATTTCACTTTCCTAGAAGCAATTGCAACTGTACTTTTATCTTTTTTTTTTAATATTTATTTTTATTTGTTTGGCTGTGACCAGGGTCTTAGTTGCATCTCTGATCTTTACTGAGACACGAAAGATCCTTAGCTGGGACTTGGCGGGATCAAGTTCCCTGACAAGATCAAACCCAGGCCCCCTGCATTGGGAGCAGAGTCTTAGCCACTGGACTATCAGTTAGAGCGCCCCTATACTTGTACTTTAATTACCTTGTAGAATCTGATAACTCCCAAATGTATACTGTCACCCAGAGCTCTCCTGAGTGCAGCCTTCATCTCCCGACTGCCTTCTGCATCTCTTACAAGCACTCCTCACTCAACCAGAGTTTGCTTCGTCTACATGGGAGGCACTCCACTGTGTTTGAATTAAATTGAACAGAAAGAATAAAAAATCCTGATGAGTGCAATGAAGTATTTTCATCATTTCATCTTTTTTTAAAAAGCTTGTCTTAAAAATCATGAAAGAAATACATACTTAGCATTAATATTTAAATGATAAAAAATTTTACAAATGAAAATTCCTTTTTACCCTCCTAAATCTCATTTTCCAGAGGTAACACTGTCTTAACAGTGGTTAAATATACATTTCTTGTATATATTAGTAAATGTACACCATTTTCTTCCTAAAAATAGGATCATACTAATTGTTCTGCAGCTTCCCATTCACTTCATAGTAAATGTTGGATAGTGTTCCAACTTTGATGTCATTGTCAGAAGATTGCTTATCTAGAATAAGGGCTTCCCTTGTGGCTCAGCTGGTAAAGAATCTGCCTGCAGTGCAGGAGTCCTGGGTTCAATGCCTAGGTTGGGAAGAGCCCCTGGAGAAGCCAAAGGCTTCCCACTCCAGTTTTCTGGCCTGGAGAATTCCACGGACTGTATCATCCATGTGGTTGCAAAGAGTCGGACATGACTGAGTGACTTTCACTTTATCTAGAAAAGCTAAGACCTCACCTGTTTCCTATTAACATTGTTAGAGTTTAGTTGTCTTAACTCTAGGAAAGAACATGATGAAAAAGACATTTTGGCATGTAATATGTAATATTTGCATAATTGTAATCCAGTTCTCTAAAATGATTGTACATACCAAATCTATACTGGGAACCATAGTAGGTTACTGCAAGTAATTGTGATATACCACATTGTCTGTACCACATATATTGTCCCTTTTTGACATCATCATGTGACTGGTTTTGTTTACAGCCCAGAGAACCAAATCATTGGGCACTATGCATTGTAACAACACATTTCATTTATTACAGTGGTATTCTTTTTTAATGGTTGGACATCTACAAAATCCCTTTTCAGTTCATTTGTTTTGATGTTTTTGATGTTTAGACTCTTAGCTCAATATTCTCTTTAGATTTATCCCATCCTTTTCAAAGACTGCATAATATTCTTATGGTATGAATTTGTCAATTTTCATTTAAACATTCCTCTTGAGGAAAACCTTACTTTTATTTAGCCATATTAATTTAGCTATAAGTTAAAGAAAGTGAAATTGCTCAGTCGTGTCCAAATCTTTGTGACCCCATGGACTGTAGCCTACCAGGCTGCTCCATCGATGGGATTTTCCGGGCAAGAATACTGGAGTGGGTTGCCATTTCCTTCTCCAGGGGATCTTCCCGACCCAGGGGACGAACCCGGCTCTCCTGCATTGTAGGCAGACGCTTTACCGTCTGAGCCACCAGGGAAAATCTATGCTGTGTTCTTACTCTCAAATCATTCCTTTTTCGTTTCCCTGTGACTTTTTCCCCTGTGTATTTAAGCTTGTCTGGTTCTTTCTTATTCTTAAGCCTTCACTCTTCAGTTCCCTTTCAAGCAAAGCATTTTATTGTTTCCCTTTTAAGCATAATACAAGTATCAAAATTCTCACCTGTCACTTTTGCATCCTATACATACCCTTCTACTTTACATTCACGTATGCTGCCTTTCTCTCCTTTCTGTTTAACTTCTCAGTCTTCGCCACTGCCTAGTGCCTTTGGGAGATACTACAAAGTGAAGTCGCTGAGTCGTGTCAACTTTAGGGACCCCGTGGACTGTAGCCCACCAGGCTCCTCTGTCCATGGAATTTTTCAGGCAAGAGTACTGGAGTGGGTTGCCATTGCCTTCTCTAGGGGAATCTTCCCTGACCCAGGGATTGAACCCTAGTCTCCCGCATTGTAGGCAGATGCTTTACCATCTGCGCCACCAGGGAAGTCAGGAGATACTAGGGAATACATAAAGTCCGCATTTTTTTTTCCTTAAAAACTTTTTAGCCACAAATGTATTCATGGGAGGTGTCCCATTTTATACTAAGAATCTTCAGAAACATTTGGGGGGTAATTGCATCCATAAAGTAAGGACATGCTAAGAAGAAATGGGCAATCAGATAATAAGAGTATACAGAAATAAACATTCTTTTTAAAAATCCTTTGAACAAATTAAGTGACAACAGTGGACATGGCTGACAAACAAAAGGTGATCTAGAAACTTCATCAAAAGATATCTTTTAGGATATAGAACAAAAGGACAAAGATGGATTCTGAGAGAAAAGACCAGTGTTTCTCAACCCTGTGTGCACACTAGAATCATCTGAGATGCTTTCTAAAAACATGGATATCCTGACCACAGACCAGTTCCATCCAGACTCTCTGAAAGTGGGTCCACAGGCATCAGTGACTTTTTAAAGCTTCTTGGGTACTTCTGATATTTATCTCAGAAACATGTTTACGAGACCTGAAGGATATAACCAAGAATATGAACTGTGGTGTTGGAGAAGACTCTTGAGAGTCCCTTGGACTGCAAGGAGATACAACCAGTCCATTCTGAAGGAGATCAGCCCTGGGTGTTCTTTGGAAGGAATGATGCTAAAGCTGAAACTCCAGTACTTTGGCCACCTCATGCGAAGAGTTGACTCATTGGAAAAGACTCTGATGCTGGGAGGGATTGGGGGCAGGAGGAGAAGGGGACACAGATGATGAGATGGCTGGATGGCATCACGGACTTGATGAACATGAGCCTGAGTGAACTCCGGGAGTTGGCGATGGACAGGGAGGCCTGGTGTGCTGTGATTCATGGGGTCGCAAAGAGTCGGACACGACTGAACTTAACTGATACCCAAGTCTGTCTCATAATACTTCTGGAAGCAGAGGACAGACATTGAAGGAAAAGAAATAGTAGGTACTTCTCTGAGATCCCCAGAGACTTGTTTTCAGTGTTTAAGGACCAGGATGTTAAGGCCCTTGCACGGATGAAGGAAAGAAGACAATCCTAGTGGTATAGCTGAACCCCTGGAATAGAGAAAAATTTCACCTCTTTATAGAAGAAAATGGGAGCCACCTTGTGCATTTGGGAAGGAGGGAAGCCTGCCTGGCCTAATTGATGGAGCACTGCGTCTGCTGTCCCCAGGTGGGGCTCTGCTTAATTTCTCTGCTCTTTGGGAGGTTGTCCAGGTTCTCTTGGGAAGAGCTGTTATAGTTGGTGTTTAGAAGGTGGTTTGCTCCTTGTTCTCTCCTTGGGACCGATCTCTTCTGCTTTCTAGTTCAGTGATACACTTTTTCTTGTTTTTAATCTCAGAGCTTTACAAGTTTTTCTGTCTCTCCAGTGCCATTTCAGAGGGAGAAAGTTGACCTTGGTCCTGTCTTTCAACATTTGGCATTTGGATGTTCTTGTGTTTTCTAGATTTTTTGTTTTGTTTTAATACTAATTTAACTCTTTGCCTCCTACTTATTTAAGAACAGTAATTGACCCAAGTAAATGGTTAGTGACAGGAGTAACTATGAATTTGGTCTGTTAACTTTGCTTTCTTCAGTAATTACTGGGAAAAGTGAATTTACCAAAGCATTGTATGCATCTGAGAGAGACAATAAAGGAGGAAGCAATTTGTAGCTATCAAGCGGTAGTTCAATTTAGGATTCTTTCTCTTCTCCCGTCTTTATGATTGGACATCACAGAATCTTTGGTCTCTCCCTCTAGAATTGATGCAGAACGCTTCTGGAGGCTCGACTCAGAACTTTGGGATTGCACTGGAAATGCAGAAGGCATCCTCAATTAAGGGGAAGGTCAGAGGACTAAGGAGAGAGCTGTGTTTAAATGTACAGTGCAGTGGCATTACGTACTTCACATTGCTGAGCAGTTATCACCACTCTTTTCCAGAACATTTATGTCTCCCCCCAAAGACACTCTGTATCCATTAAACCACCACTCTATTCTCCGCTCTCCCAGCCCCTGGTAATCTCTATTCTGTTTTCTGTCTCTGTAAACGTGCCTATTCTATATACTTCATATATGTAAAATTATACAATATTTGTCCTTTTGAGTCTTACTTTACTTAGCATAACATTTTCAGGTTCTTCCATGTTGTAGTATGTATCAGGATTTCATTCCTTTTTTTGGCCAGATAATATTCATTTTAACCATATTCTGTTTATAGATACTTGGATTTTTTTTTCTAAGCTTTTGGCTTTTGTGCATAATACTGCCATACCTGTTTGAGTCTCTGGTTTTACTTCTTTTGGGTACATATCCAGGAGTGGAATGGCTGAATCTTATGGTAATTCTATGTTTAATATTTTGAGGAACCAACAAACCTTTCCCCAGAGCTGCACCATTTTACATTACTACCAGCAGTGCATGAGGGTTCCGATTGCTCTACATCTTCACCAGCACTTTCCCTTTTTTGATAATAACCATCCTAATGGAAGGAAAGTTATGACCAACCTAGATAGCATATTGAAAAGCTGAGATATTACTTTGCCGACAAAGGTCTGTCTAGTCAAGGCTATGGTTTTTCCAGTGGTCATGTACAGATGTGAGAGGTGGACTGTGAAGAAGGCTGAGCACCGAAGAATTGATGCGTTTGAACTGTGGTGTTGGAGAAGACTCTTGAGAGTCCCTTGGACTGCAAGGAGATACAACCAGTCCATTCTGAAGGAGATCAGTCCTGGGTGTTCTTTGGAAGGAAAGATGCTAAAGCTGAAACTCCAGTACTTTGGCCACCTCATGCGAAGAGTTGACTCACTGGAAAAGTCTCTGATGCTGGGAGGGATTGGGGCAGGAGGAGAAGGGGACGACCGAGGACGAGATGGCTGGATGGCATCACGGACTCGATGGACGTGAGTTTGAGTGAACTCCGGGAGTTGGTGACGGACAGGGAGGCCTGGCGTGCTGTGATTCATGGGGTCGCAAAGAGTCGGACAGGGCTTCCCTGGTGGCTCAGAGGTTAAAGTGTCTGCCTAGAATGCGGGATACCTGGGTTCGATCCCTAGGTTGGGAAGATCCCCTGGAGAAGGAAATGGCAACCCACTCCTGTACTCTTGCTTGGAGAATCCCATGGAGGGAGGAGCCTGGTAGGCTACAGTCCATGGGGTCACAAAGAGTCGGACACAGCTGAACGACTTCACTTTCACTTAAAGAGTTGGACAGGACTGAGCAACTGAACTGAATGGGTGTGAAGTGGTATCCTATTATGATTTTGATTTGCATTTCCTTTTGAATAATGATGTTGAACATCTTTTCATGTACTTATTGGTTGTTTGCATATGTTCTTGCAGGTTTCTTTTTTAAAGGAGGAAAAGTAAATGTATGAACATATCTTTGAGTGTTCTTTGTCATCCCTTCATTCCCCACCCCAGTGTAAAGAAGCACATAACTGGAGGGACATAGGTGAATAAATACAGTGTGCGATTTCATATGGACGTATAGTCTATACATTTGGTGGTGTTTCCTGTGCGTGTGTGTATATCCTCTCTCTTATATGTATGTATTGTCGTTAGATAGATAACTCCTCTGTGACTGGACCTGAATGTTACTGGCCTGGGATTGAAAGTAAAATGAGGGCTTTCCAGTTCATCCTTATATGAATATTCTCAAAATTAGGATGCACTTATACTGCATTCAGTCTTAAGCCCTTCCTTGTGTTTTCTTCCTTTTGTGCTTTAGTTTTAGGAGACTGAAAACCTTTATGGCCCAGACACATGTGATACTTAAAAATGTAATTTTCTGTGCTCCTACCAAAGTAGCCAGTTTCTCTATTCTTTTCTGCCTTCTTTCTGAAAACTCTTGCTAGACAGTAGGATAATCTTTGATACAAGATACCTAGATTTTAACAAAGAGAACAATGAGTAGAGTACGTAATATGCAAGGTTAATTAGTGGATAAACCTTTAGAATGATTTCTCACTTGGGGGAATATGATAATATAGTTAGGTAAATTGAAGTTTTCAGTGCACTGTTGATGAAATGCTCAGCATAGTCTCATTTTCCTGTTCTGTCTCAGGTGTTTGCTGACCAGCACTTTGGAGAATGCATGCTTATCCACAACAGAACGAACTGTGTGTTCTCTTTCTGAGGCACTGGGCAGCAATTTCCCCCTTTGGACAGTTCAGAACAGTGAGCTTTATCATAGATTAATATCCATAGCTACAGAGTGATTTTAAATCCAGAATAAATGTAGGGTAGGGAACAAAGACACAGCTCTCTTATTAAAAAAGTGAAACTTTCTCAGTGTGTCCAATTGGTTTTTAGGAATTATCTGTTCTTACAGCCTTTTTTTCATGTAACACTGGATCAGAGAAGTTTTTATTTGTTTTGTCTGATACAAAAATCTGTATCAGATGGCATAACTGGAATTAAGCGTAAGTACTTAGAAAGTTCAGTTTATTTATTTATTCTTCCAGATTCATCTGCCTTTGAAAGTTCAACAAAGCTTTAGTGTGGTTTTTATCTTTGTGTTTTAATTATTTGTGCTACTTCTTTTCACATGGACTCCATACTGGTCAAAATCATTTTCAGATCACAGAGTTTATTTGTATCCCTTCAAGTGTTAGAACCAAAACTGAAGAGCAAATTCCTTTATCAAATGAGGTTTGTAAAGCTTGCAAATCAATGTATACAAGTTCCCTATTTATTTGAATTTGAGCAAGCCACTGTTTCCAAAGGGGAGGGTTAGAACCAAAGGAAAATGTTTTTTTGAATCACAGAGTTTTCATCTGAAAGTTTAGCTGATCACCAAATGACCAACGTTGAAAAGAAAGGCCTTGCCTTTGGACGTGTTCTATTCATGCTTTCTGAGTGCTTTGTTTTTAGCTGTTTGTGCTCACACAGGCTGTCAAATAATCTGAAAGTAAGAGACACACATCATGGCACCTCATCCCTAAATGCTTCGGCATGTCTCCTCTAATAATGAGGGGATTATTCTATACAGAACCACAATACTATATCACACTCTAGAAAGCTAACATTATACAATAATAGTAAGGTAATGTATAGTCTGTTTTTCCAGATTTTCCTAATTCTCCTCAAAATTTGCTTCTGTACATTTTTGTTCCTCCTAGTCCGGTATTCAGCCAAGGGTCACACATTGCATTTGGTGGTTGTGTCTCTTTAGTCTCTTTAAAACCAGAGCAGGCCCTTTCCTTTCTTTAACTTTTTTTTCTTTTATAACATTATCATTTTGAGGAGTCTTAAGCCAGTTGTCTTGTAGAATGTTCCACACCCTAATTTTGTCTTTTCTTCTTGCTTAGTTTCAGGTTAAACTTTTTTGGTAGGAATACCACTTGTATACTTCCTGTTACATCACAGTGGGAGGCGCAATGATACCAGCTTGTGTTAATAAAGAAGATGCAGAGTTTGGTCATGATGTAGGTTACTTGTGTGATCAGACCACTCCATTGGAAAGCCCTTTTCCTTTCTTTAAGTATAAGTAGTCTATAGGGTCATGCTTTGAGACCCTCTGACTGTTCTGTTCCCTAATAACCTTTCACTTGATGGTTTTAACTTGTTTATTGATGTGGTTTCCCTAGGGGTTTACTGATGGATGTCAATATATCTGTAAAGCCCGACCTCCAAAATGTTTAAAAGATCTTTACCCCCTGTTTTTGAAGCACTTTCTGCAAATTTCTATGCATGAGAGAAGTGTTTTGTGAGTGGTAGGTTACTGGAATTTGGGTACAAATCTTGTTCATCTAATTTTCCTGTCTTGCCCAGCATCACATACAACAACTAGCTACTTAGTTTCTGTTGTTGTTTGTTTGAGAACACTTTGTTCTGACCTTTCCCTTACCCTGAGCCAAGCATTTGGATCTTTGGTGTCTGGTATAAACTGTACTAGTAAATAAAGCAAAGGGGCTTAGCCCCTGGTTTTTGGTGTTCTCTTTGAAGATTTTTTGAGTACAGCAAAGTTTGATTTGTGTCTTTGTTGACATTTAAGTAAGTTTAGGTCAACTGGAAGTGAGTTAAGATACATTTAGTTGTTTAATCATCAGTTTTATCAATAAGACATTTGTCACAAGTGTAAAATAGTTCTTTTTGACTGTGTAGGCAAGAGGATCCCACAGTGACTTAGGGAGCCTTAATGTCCATTATTAGCCTAATATCGAATAACTGTGGCAGTTACTAAGTCTTGACTTTTCCTGCTCAGCCATGAGAACTGTTAGGGAATTCATCATGACAGCAGGCAGTGAGGTGTTTTTTGTTTTGTCTGTTGATTAGCTTTTCAGTATTTGCCTTGCCTGAAAGGTATCTGTCATTTTAGATGATTGATGATAATAAGAGCTAGTATACTTTTAACATATACATTATACCATTTAATCCAAAAGGTCACTCTGTGAAAGTAGATATTACTTTAATTCTGATTACACAGGTAGAGAAAAAAGGCCTGGAGAAATTAAAAGTAAGCAACATCACACAGCTTGTAAGGAGCTCCAAATTCCTTGCCCTTTCTGTCTTACCAGCCTAAAAGGTAGAGGTGTTCTAGAGAATCTAAATAAGGACAAACCATGACCCTGCTCTTAAGAATCTCTTAAATTGGGGCCTTCTGGTTCAAGATGGCAGACTAGAAGGATGTGTGCTCATCTCCTGCAAGAACACCAAAATCCCAACTAGCTGTTCAACAACCATGGACAGGAGGACGATGCAACCCACCAAAAAGAGATATCCCATGTCCAAAGACAAAGAAGAAGCTGCAGCGTGATGGTATGAGGGGTGCAATCATGATAAAATCAAATCCCATACCTGCCAGGTGGGTGGGCTGGGGATCCCCAGGGAATCTGACCCTGAAGGCCAGCAGGATTGGATTACAGGACCTCCACAGGCCTGGGGGAAACAGAGACTCCAGTCTTGGAGGGCACAAACAAAATCTTGTGTGCACCAAGATCTAGAGGAAGGAGCAGTGACCCCACAGGAGGCTGAACCAAAACTCCCTGCTGGTGTTGGAGGGTGTCCTGTGGAGGCATGGGTTGGCAGGGGCTCGCCACAGGGACAGGGGCATGTCCCCCTTAGTGTAAGTTCTTTTGAAGGTCCCTGTTAACTGTACTATAGAGCCCAGGGCTGATTTGTCTTAGGCCAAACAACTGCCAGGGAGGGAGCACAGCCCCACTCATCAGCAGATAGTCGGATTAAAGCTTTACTGAGTAAGGCCCTGCTCATCAGAGCAAGACTCAGTTTTTCCCACCACCAGTCCCTCCCATCAGGAAGCTTGCACAAGCCTCTTAGCCTCCTCCATCAGAGGTCAGACAGAAGAAGCAAGAAGAACCACAGTCCCACAGCAGCTAAAACAAAAAGCAAATTACAGAAAGTTCATTAGTATGAAAAAGCAGAAAGTTATGTCCCAGATGAAGGGACTAGATAAAACCCCAGAAAAACAACTAAATGAAGTGGAGATGGCAACCTTCCAGTAAATAATTCAGAGTAGTGATAGTGAAGATAATCCAGAATCTTGGGAAAACGATGGAGAAGATGAAAGAAATGTTTTATCTAAGACCTAGATGAACTAAGCTAGTGGAGGTGATAGAATTCCAGCTGAGCTATTTGAAATCCTAAAAGATGATGCTGTGAAAGTGCTGCACTCAATATGCCAGCAAATTTGGAAAACTCAGCAATGGCCATAGGACTGGAAAAGGTCAATTTTCATTCCAATCCCAAAGAAAGACAATGCCAAAGAATTTTCAAACTGCTGTACAATTGTACTTATCTCACACACTAGCAAAAGAATGCTCAAAATTCTCCAAGCCAGGCTTCAACAGTATGTGAACCGAGAACTTCCAGTGTTCAAGCTGGATTTAGAAAAGGCAGAGGAACCAGAGATCAAATTGCCAACATCCATTGGATCATCAAAAAAGCAAGAGAGTTCCAGAAAAACATCTACTTCTTCTTTATTGACTACGCCAAAGCCTTTGACTGTGTGGATCACAACAAACTGTGGAAAATCCTTAAAAGAGATAGGAATACCAGACTACCTGAACTGCCTCCTGAGAAATCTGTATGCAGGTCAAGAAGCAACACTTAGAACTGGACATGGAACAACGGACTGCCAAATTGGGAAAGGAGTACATCAAAGCTGTATATTGTCACCTTGCTTTTTTAACTTACATGCAGAGTACATCATGCAAAATGCTGGGCTGGATGAAGCACAAGCTGGAATCAAGATTGCTGGAAGAAATACCAATAACCTCAGATATACAGATGACACCACCCTTATGGCAGAAAGTAAAGAAGAACTAAAGAGCCTCTTGGTAAAGGTGAAAGAGGAGAGTGAAAAAGCTGGTTTAAAAAGCTCAACATCCAAAAAATGAAGATCATGGCATCGAGTCCCATCACTTCGTGGCAAATAGATGGGAAAACAATGGAAACAGTGACAGACGTTATTTTAGGGGGCTCCAAAATCACTGCAGATGGTGACTGCAGTCATGAAATTAAAAGATGCTTGCTCCTAGGAAGAAAAACGATGACCAACCTAGGCAACATATTAAAAAATAGAGACATTACTTCACTGACAAAGGTCCGTCTAGTCAAAGCTATTGTTTTTCTGGTAATCATGTGTGGATGTGAGAATTGGACCATAAAGAAAGCTGAATGCTGAAAAGTTGATACTTTTGAACTGTGTTGTTGGAGAAGACTCTTGAGAGTCTCTTGGACTGCAGGGAAATCAAACCAGTCAATCCTAAAGGAAATCAGTCCTGAATATTCATTGGAAGGACTGATGCTGAAGCTCCAATACTTTGGCCACCTGATGTGAAGAACTGACTCACTGGAAAAGACGCTGGTGCTGGGAAAGATAGAAGGCAGGAGGAGAAGGGGACTACAGAGGATGAGATGGTTGGATGGCATCACTGACTCGATGAACATGAGTTTGAATAAACTCCAGGAGTTGGTGATGGTCAGGGAAGCCTGGCGTGCTGCAGTCCATGGGGTTGCAAAGAGGTGAATACAAAAGAGCGACTGAACTGAACTGAGAAGAACTGAAGAACAGACAGACAAATGAATAAATACACTGGAAGGAATCAATAGCAGAATACCTAAGGCAGAAGAATGGATAAGTGACCTGGAAGACAGAATGGTGGAATCACTACCGCAGAACACAACATAGGAAAAAGAATGAAAAGAATTGAAGACAGCCTAAGAGATCTCTGGGACAACATTAAATGCACCAACATTCACATTATAGGGATCCCGGAAGGAGATGAGAAAGAGAAGACCTGAGAAAATATGTGAAGAGATGATAGCTGAGAACTCCTTAACATGGGGAAGGAAATAGTCAGCAGTCCAGGAAGTGGAGAGTCCCAGGCAGGATATAAATCTGAGACTTAGTAATCAAACTGACAAAAATTAAAGACAAAAAAACATATTAAAAGCAACAAGGGAAAAATGACAACATATAGGGAAACTCCCATCAGGCTATCAGCTGATTTTTCAGCAGAAACTCTGCAAGCCAGAAGGGAATGGCACTTAAAGTGATGAAAGAGGAAGAACCTACAACCAAGAATACTCTACCCAACAAGACTCCTTCAGATTTGATGGAGAAATCAAAAGCTTTCCAGACAATCAAAAGTTAAGAGAATTTAGCACCATCAAACCAGCTTTACAACAAATGCTAAAGGAACCTTTCTAGGAAGGAAACACAAGAGAAGGAAGAGACCTGCAGAAAATAAACCCAAAACAGTTAAGAAAATGGTAATGGATCTTACATATTGATAATTACCTTAAATGTAAATGGATTAAATGCACCAGACATAGACTGGCTGGGCAGGTGAAAACATGTGCCTGTGTGCAATTCTACTTAACACTTCACTCTGCTTGACCACCCCCTCCCCCAGATTGTATATAATTATTTTATATTGCCAGCTTAGTCGTGTTTCCATTATGGCTTGCAGTTGTAATAATCTTCTATCTTTGGTCTGGCTGTTGAGTGTGAAAACTGCTCTTTTTGTTTGTTTGTTTTGATTGTGAAAACTGATAAACATCTTTTACTATTGTGATTGTGCAACTATTACTTAATACCATTGTATTATGACTGGTCAACAGAAAAATGATAGAACTCTATATCACCAAAGCTACCATTTAATAGAAAAAGCTGTAATCACTTTTTAAAATCCAGATGCATATCATAATTATTGGAATTTTTGAAAAATAAAAATGCCCAGGTATTGCTTTTTTTTTCTTCAGAGCTCCAGATATGTTTCTAATGAGCAGCCATGTTTGAAAACAACTAAACTATATGATGATCTTTTACTTTTATCTAGTTTGTTCCACTTTTTCTATTTCATATTCCGTGCTCCTTCAGTGCAAACTACTTGGTGCAAACTATTTCATTTAGTTTGTTTTCCAGTTTTTCCATCTCTTCTTTTTTGTTTTTTGATGTTCTTTCTCAAGCCTTTATCAACTGTAGTAGAAAAGCTTTGTACACATATATGTAAAAACAATATGTATAATATATATATTTCAGAAAACTTAGAATTTTTGCCTAACTATAAATTTTATGACATTTTGATTCCACTTGTTTGACTTAGGATGAATAGAATGCTAGATTTCTAATTAAAAACATAGATATGCAACAACAACAAAGGTTTACTGTATAGCACAGGGAATTATATAGTCAGTCTGTCAGTTCAGTCGCTCAGTCGTGTCCAACTCTTTGCGACCCCATGAATTGCAGCACGCCAGGCCTCCCTGTCCATCACCAACTCCCGGAGTTCACTCAGACTCACATCCATCGAGTCCGTGATGCCATCCAGCCATCTCATCCTCAGTCGTCCCCTTCTCCTCCTGCCCCCAATCCCTCCGAGCATCAAAGTCTTTTCCAGTGAGTCAACTCTTCGCATGAGGTGGCCAAAGTACTGGAGTTTCAGCTTCAGCATCATTCCTTCCAAAGAACACCCAGGACTGATCTCCTTCAGAATGGTCTGGTTGGATCTCCTTGCAGTCCAAGGGACTCTCAAGAGTCTTCTCCAACACCACAGTTCAAAAGCATCAATTCTTCGGCTGAGCTTTTTTCACAGTCCCACTCTCACATCCATACACGACCACTGGAAAAACCATAGCCTTGACTAGACGGACCTTTGTTGGCAAAGTAATGTCTCTGCTTTTTAATATGCTATCTAGGTTGGTCATAACAGTCAGTGTCTAGTAATAACCTATATTGGAAAATAATTTCAAAAACAATGTATGTGTATATGTATAACTGATCACCTTGTCGTGCACCTGAAACACTGTTAAGTCAACTATACTTCAGTAAAATATACATATTAAGAAAAAATTTAAAAAAGATCTCTTCATTGCATGTGTCTTCTTATGAATATATTATAGAAAACAAGTCAGTGGAAGAGCTAAGAAAGTAAAGGGCAGATAACTGCAAAATAGAAGGTTAAAGTTTGTACAATGAAGGTAGCATTTGAGTGGGAAGAATGGGAAAGAAAAAGAATGCCCAAAGTATGGAGATGGCAAAGCACAGGACTTGTTGCAGGAGAAGCCTGGTCTGGGTTGGCTCGAGCGTGAGCCGCATGTGAGAAAGTAAAGAAAGTAGTGGAGGCTCGACCTGAAACATAGGTTAGGGTCATGTTGTAGAAGGCGTCGAGTGCCATGGTAGAGAAGAAGAACATTCTGTAGGAAAATTTGAGCAGGAAATGAAAAATGTGGCTCTATGAAAGAACCAATAATAATATATCATAATCATGATAAATGTTTACATTTTTAAGTTATGACTTTGTGCTCATCCCTTAACATTTGTTATCTCATTAATGCCTCATAGTAACTATGAACTATGGACGTGAAACGGAGGCTCAGTGATCTTAAGTAGGTTGACAAATATCAAGCATATGGCTGGAGCTGAGGCTCAGACTGGGGTCTATCATTTTCCAAACTCTTTTCCTATTTTCCACTGTGATAGATTGCCTTTTCTTTTATCAGATCACCTGATAAGTTCTTAATTCTGTCAAGAATATGGCTATAGGAGAAGGACATTTTCAAGTTCTGAAAGGACTACTTCTCAGTGTGTAATCATGCTAAGGAATATAATCACTGCCAAGCCTGACTTGTGCTGCTCTCTAATTGGGGACCAGAGCTAGATGGGAAATTGAGGATTTGGATGATGTTTTATTTACATGCCTCATGACGTCAGTACATGCTCAGAGCAAACATTTTTATTTTCCTTTTCGGTGTTTAACCTTATTGGCCCTATGTAAATCTTGGGTCAGGTAAAGCTCAGTTTCTAGGGACATTTTAAGATACATAATGAAGTGATACTTCTCCTAGCTAAAGTATGTTTCTTCTCAGCAGGTTTTCTGCTTTTAAAGACAATGACTACTGATGAAGCTGCCAAGAACAATGGAGAAAGCCCTGCAGCAGCTGTTGCTGAACAGGGAGAGGATATTACCTCCAAAAAAGATAGAGGAGTGTTAAAGGTGAGGCCATGACATGTAAGGAAATTTGCTATCTGGAAAGATTGTTAATAAAAAAATCTTTTTTTGTTTTTGGCTGGAGGTGGAGATGGATTGGGGCTTCCCAAGTGGTGCAGTTGTAAAGAATCTGCCTGACTATGCAGGAGACGCAAGAGACACGGGTTCCATCTCTGGGTTGGGAAGATCCCCTGGAGGGGGAAATGGCAACCCACTCCAGTATTCTTGCCTGGAGAATCCCATGGACAGAGGAGGCTGGTGGACTACAGTCCATGGGATCGCAGAGAGTCAAACAGGACTGAGCAACTGAGCACTGAGATGGATTATGTTTACTGAGGCTTACTAAGTACCAAATGCTACAGCTCATTTGGCCACCTGATGCGAAGAACTCATTCTCGTTTGGTCTTTATAACTACAGGTTTATTTTTAATCCCAGATTATAGATAGTAAAGCTGAGGGCCAGCTATGTAAATTAACTTGCCCCAAATCATATATCTCAGTAAATGCAGGTCTGAGGATTTATGTTATGTCTGACTCCAAAAAGACTGTCTCTTTCTATTCTCACCAGTGTATAAATGGGTGATTATTTTAATATTTAAGTATATTAAAGCTAGCTAATGACCATTTAAAAGACTTTCTTAAAAGAAAAAAAAACTTAACTTGCGAAGTTCAAAAGGATTTGTTTTTTACATAGAGTTCCTGTGTGTAATGAAAACATTTATTTGAGGTTTAATCAGAGAATGTATCTCACTTTTGAATTAGTATTCCTCCTTAAAAACACTTTTTTCACTCTGTAATTATGTTAACATGTGTTTTTTTTTTTTAAACCTCACAGTGGTCTTTTGAGACAGAGCACATTTGATTCTCCCATTTATATATGGAAGATATATGTGTTATTATTCCATATAATAGAGAGGTTAAATGGCTTTAGTCATAGTAAGTTCTTTTTTCTCCTACACTGTTGTGATGTATTCAGGTTTTGTAAGGTTAATTTTTTTGCTGAAAAGGTTATGTTAAACTTTTAAAGTATTATCAATAAGCTGAGTTTTAATATCTCCTTGTGTTATCAGTGGCAAATGAGATTTTTCTTTTAGTTTGTTTTGGCTAATCTTGCTCACATGAAAGCTTTCTTCACATATTCACAAACATCAATCTCTTCTGAATATACATGTTTTACTGTTAGCTTGCTATATGCCAGGCCAAAGTTAGAAGACTTGTAAAATAAAGACTTCAGCATTATAGATGTGTATCATGCTATCTTCATTCAGAGGGCTTTCAGCCTTGTAGCTCTGTGAATTACTCATCCCAAACTCCAGAATGCCTCTCAAGACAGTGGAAATTCTGCAGGTTGTTATCTTCTGCTCTTTTATCTTTTCAGAGCACTGGTACAGAGAACAACTTGCCTCAGGCCCTGCTTTGTTCTAGGGAGTAAATCCAATAAGATTTTTAGGCCTGTAAGAAACATTTTGAGATTGTAAACCCTTTAAATCTTATCATTTATCACTGTCTAAAGCCTCAGGTTTCACCATAGGGCTTTTGGTTAAGACTAAATAGGTCTGTGGACTTCCCTAACAGTCCAGTGGTTAAGTCACCAGACTACTGCAGGAGCACAGGTTTGATCCCTGGTCAGGGAACTAAGATCTTGCATGCTGTGCAGCATGGCCAAAAAATCAGTTCCGTACAGTCGCTCGGTCATGTCTGACTCTTTGTGACCCCATGGACTGCAGCATGCCAGGCTTCCCTGTCCATCACTAGCACCTGGAGCTTATTCAAACTCATGTCCATCTAGTCAGTGATGCCGTGCAGCTGTCTCATCCTCTGTCATCACCTTCTCTGCCCGCCTTTGATCTTTCCCAGCGTCAGGCTTTCTTTTCAGTGAGTCAGTTCTTCGCATCAGGTGGCCAAAGAGTTGGAGTTTCAGCTTCAGCATCAGTCCTTCCAATGAATATTCAGGACTGATTTCCTTTAGGATTGACTGGTTGGATCTCCTTGCAGTCCAAGGGACTCTCAAGAGTCTTCTCCAACACCACAGTTCAAAAGCATCAGTTCTTCAGCACTTAGTTTTCTTTATAGTCCAAATCTCACATCCATACATGACTACTGGAAAAATCATAGCTTTGACCATACGGACCTTTTTGGCAAAGTAATTTCTCTGCTTTTTTAATATGCTGTCTAGGTTGGTCATAACTTTTCTTCTAAGGAGCAAGTGTCTCTTAATTTCATGGCTGCAGTCACCACGTGCAGTGATTTTGGAGTCCCCCGAAAAAAGTCTGTCACTGTTTCCCCGTCTATTTGTCATGAAGTGATGGGATCGGAAACCATGATCTTAGTTTTCTGAATGTTGAGTTTTTAGCCAACTTTTTCACTCTCCTCTTTTACTTTCATCAAGAGACTTTAGTTCTTCACTTTCTGCAGTAAGGGTGGTGTCATCTGCATATCTGAGGTTATTGATATTTCTCCCGACAATCTTGATTCCAGCTTGTGTTTCATCCAGCCCAGCATTTTGCATGATGTACCCTGCATATGTTAAATAAGCAGGGTGACAATGTACAACCTTGACATACTCCTTTCCCAATTTGGAACCAGTCTGTTGTTCCATGTCCAGTTCTAACTGTTGCTTCTTGACCTGCATACAGATTTCTCAGGAGGCAGGTCAGGTGGTCTGGTATTCCTATCTCTTGAAGAATTTTCCACAGTTTGTTGTGATCCACACAGTCAAAGGCTTTTGGCGTAGTCAATAAAGCAGAAATAGATGTTTTTCTGGAACTCTCTTGCTTTTTCCATGATCCAGCAGGTGTTGGCAATTTGATCTCTGGTTCCTCTGCCTTTTCTAAAACCAGATTGAACATCTGGAAGTTCACGGTTCATGTACTGCTGAAGCCTGGCTTAGAGAGTTTTGAGCATTACCTTGCTAGCCTGTGAGATGAGTGCAATTGTGCGGTAGTTTGAACATTCTTTGGCATTGCCTTTCTTTGGGATTGGAATGAAAACTGACCTTTTCCAGTCCTATGGCCACTGCTGAGTTTTCCAAATTTGCTGGCATAGTGAGTGTAGCACTTTTACAGCATTTGAAATAGCTCAGCTGGAATTCTATCACCTCCACTAGCTTTGTTTGTAGTGATACTTCCTAAGGCCCACTTGACTTCACATTCCAGGATGTCTGGCTCTAGGTGAGTGATCACACCATCGTGGTTATCTGGGTCATGAAGATCTTTTTTGTACAGTTCTTCTTTGTATTCTTGCCACCTCTTCCTAATATCTGCTGCTTCTGTTAGGTCCATATGATTTCTGTTCTTTATTGTTCCCATCTTTGCATGAAATGCTCCCTTGGTATCTCTAATTTTTTTGAAGTCTTTCTCATTCTATTGTTTTCCTCTATTTCTTTGCATTGATTACTGAGGAAGGCTTTCTTATCTCTCCTTGCTATTCTTTGGTACGCTGTATTCAAATTGGTATATCTTTCCTCTTTTCCTTTACCTTTAGCTTCTTTTCTCAACTATTTGTATGGCCTCCTCAGACATCCATTTTGCCTTTTTGCGTTTCTTTTTCTTGGGGTTGGTCTTGATCACAACCTGTTATCGATGTCATGAACCTCCATCCATAGTTCTTCAGGCACTCTTATCAGATCTAATCCCTTGAATCTATTTGTCACTTCCACTGTATAATCGTAAGGGATTCTACAAACTAAGATGGTGGAGTAGAAGGACGTGCACTCATCTTCTGTTAGAACTCCAAAAGTACAACTTGCTGCTGAACAGCTGTCAACAGGAGAATATTGAATCCCACCAAAAAAAGATACCCCACGTCCAAGGGCAAAGGAGAAGCCCCAATAAGACGGTAGGAGGGATGAAATTGTGTTTAAACTTAAACCCCATACCTGCCAGAGATGCTCGGAGGGCTCAAACAAGCCTTGTATGCACTGGGACCCAGAGACCCCACAGAGACTGAGCCAGTACTGTGTGTGAGGGTCTCCTGTGGAGGTATGGGGCGGCAGTGGACTGCTGCTGGGGCAGGGGCTCTAAGTGCAGTAGACCTGGGAATGGCATAAGCCTTCTTGGCGGAGGTCACCATTAATCCCACCATAGAGCCGCCAGAACTTACACAGGACTGGGGAAACAGACTCTTGGGGGGCACAAATAAGACCTTGTGCACACCAGGACCCAGGAGAAAGGAGCAGTGACCCCACAAGAGACCAATCCAGAGTTGCCTGTGAGTGTCCAGGAGTCTCTGATGGAGGCGTGGGTTGGGGGTGGCCTGTTGCAGGGTTTAGGGCACTGTGTGCAGCAGTGCATGGGACCTTTTGAAGGAGGTCACCATTATCCTCATTACCTCCCCCATAGTTTGGCCTCAAATCAAACAACAGGGAAGAAATACAGCCCTCATAACAGAAAATTGGATTGAAGATTTACTGAGCATGGCCCCGACCATCAGAAGAAGACCCAGTTTCCCCCTCAGCCTGTCTCTCCCATCAGGAAGCTTCCATAAGCCTCTTTTCCTTCTCCATCAGAGGGCTGACAGACTGAAAACCACAATCACAGAAAACTAACCAATCTGATCACATGGACCACAGCCTTGTCTAACTCAGTGAAGCCATGAGCCATGCCATGGAGGGCCACCCAGGACGGATGGGTCTTGGTGGAGAGTTCTGACAAAAGGTGGTCCACTGGAGAAGAGAACGGCAAACCACTTCAGTATTCTTGCCTTTGAGAACCCCATGAACAGTATGAAAAGGCAAAAAGAAAGGACACTGAAAGATGAACTCCTCAGGTCATTAGTTGCCCAATATGCTACTGGAGATCAGTGGAGAAGTAACTCCAGAAAGAATGAAGAGACGGAGCCAAAGCAAAAACAGTACCCAGTTGTGGATGTGACTGGTGATGGAAGTAAAGTCCTATGCCATAAAGAGCAATATTGCTGAGGAACCTGGAATGTTAGGTCCCTGAATCAAGGCAAAATTGGAAGTAGTCAAACAGGAGATGGCAAGAGTGAACATTGACATTTTAGCAATCAGCAAACTAAAATGGACTAGAATGGGTGAATTGAACTCAGATGACCATTATATCTACTACTGTGGGCAAGCATCCCTTAGAAGAAATGGAATAGCCCTCATAGTCAACAAGAGAGTCCAAAATGCAGTACTTGGATGCAGTCTCAAAGACGGCAGCATGATCTCTGTCCATTTCCAAGGCAAACCATTCAATATCACAGTAATCCAAGTCTGTGCCCTGACCAGTAATGCTGAAGAAGCTGAACGGTTCTATGAAGACCTACAAGACCTTCTAGAACTAACACCCAAAAAAGATGTCCTTTTCATTATAGGGGACTGGAATGCAAAAATAGGAAGTCAAGAGCTACCTGGAGTAACAGGCAAATTTGGCCTTGGGGAAAAAAAAGGCAATTCAAAGGCTAATAGAGTTTTGCCAGGAGAATGCACTGGTCATAGCAAAAACCCTCTTCCAACAACACAAGATAAGACTCTACACATGGACATCACTAGATGGTCAGTACCGAAATCAGATTGCTTATATTCTTTGCAACCAAAGATGGAGAAGCTCTGTACAGTCAGCAAAAACAAGATTGGGAGCTGACTGCGGCTCAGATCATGAACTCCTTATTGCCAAATTCAGCCCAGTTACTGGGTTATAGTCCTAGAAATGCAGATGCCCTCCAGGGGCAGCCGAGGCTCCCCAGTACCGCATGCAGTTCATGAACAGGAGCACTTTCAGAATATTGTGAGATTTCTCTTAGATTAACGTTTTTGGAAACATTTTTTCCCCTTGAACCCTAGAAGGGCAGTAATGATTCTACTGTTTTTTTTTAAAAATTAGCTTTTTAGTTTTAAAATTATAACTATTTTTCCCAGCTGTATCGAGATAAAATTGAAATATAACATTATGTAAGTTTAAGGTGTATAATGTGATGATTTGATACATTTAAATGTTTCGAAATGACTACCACAGAAGGGTTAGTTAGCCCCTGCATCACCTCAGATAATTATCATTTCTTTTTTGTGGTGAGAACATTTAAGATCTATTCTCTTAGCAATTCTCAAGTATGTAATACACTGTTGATAATTAGTCACCATTCTGTACATTAGATCCTGAGAAGTTAGTTCACGTTATGGCTTGGAAGTTTTTACTCTTTGACCACCATCTCCTCATTTTCCACCATGCCCTTTCCTCTGGCAACCATCATTCTGCTCTTTGTTTCTGTGAATTCAGCTTTTTTAGATTTCACATACGTGTGATATCACATAATTTATGTGTTTCTCTGACTTACTTCACTAAGCATAATGTCCTCAAAGTACATCCATGTTGTCACAAATGGTATGGTTTCCTTCTTTCTTGTGGTGAATAATATTCTGTTATATATGGGTTTCCCTGGTGGTGCAGAAGGTGAAGAATCTGCCTGCAATGCAGGAGATCCAGGTTCGATCCCTGTTTTGGGAAGATCCCCTGGAGAAGCTAACCAGCTAACCTGCTTCACAGTTTTTGCCTGGGAAACCCATGGACAGAGGAGCCTGGAGGGCTGCAGTCTATGGGGTCAGACACAACTGAGTGACTAACACAACGCAGTACATATATATACCACATCTTTATTCATTATTTATTTGAGATAATAATTTCATTTCCTTTGGATTTGTACCCAAGAGTGGAATTGCTGGATCATATGGTAGTTCTAGTTTTAATTTTTTGAAGAAAGTTCATACCATTCTCCACAGTGGCTGTCCCAGTCTACATCCCTATCAGTAGTGCACAGGGGTTTCCTTTTCTCCAAATCCTTATTAACAGTTGTTATTTATTGTTTTTTTTTGTAATGACCATGAGTTCTGTATATATTTTAGATATCAAGTATATGGTTTGTGGATATTTTCTCCCACCCACAGGTTGCCTTTTCATTTTGGCGATTGTTTCTTTTGCTGTGCAGAACCTTTTAGTTTGATGGTCTACCTATTTATTTTTGTTGCTTGTGCTTTGGTGTCATATCCAAAAAAATGGCTGCCAGGATTAATGTCAGGGAGGTTTTCCCCTTGTTTTCCTTTATATGTTTTATGTAGTGTCGTATCTTATGTTTTAAGTCTGTTGTTGATTTTGAGTTAGGTTTTGTGAGTGGTGTAAGATAGGGGTCCAGTTTTATTTTTCATGGGGTTATCCAGTTTTCCTTGGCACTTTTTATTGGAGAGATTATCTGTTCCTCGTTGAGTATTCTTGGCTTCCTTGTCAAATAGGAGCTGTGTATGCTGAGGTTTATTTTTGGGTTCTTGATTCTGTTCCATTGGTCCATGTGTCTGTTTTTATTACTGTAGCTTTTTAATATAGTTCAAAATCAGGAAATATGATGCCTCCAGCTTTTTTCTTGGGATTGCTCTGGCTGTTTTGGGTCTTTCATGGGCCTTTCCTTCTATTTCTGTGAAAAATACCATGGGGAATTTTGGTATGGCTTGCACTGAGTCTGTAGGTGTCTTTCAGTGGTATGGACATTTTTAATTCTCTTCATTCATGAGCATAGGCTGCCATTTCCATTTATGTGTGTCTTCTTCAGTTCCTTTCATTAGAATCATGCAGTTTTCAGTGTACAAATCTTCTACCTCCTTGATTAAATTTATTCCTAACTATTTGATAGTTTCTGATGCTATTTGAATGAGAGTTTTATTGAGGCATAACTGATATTTAACATTTTATTAGTTTCAGGTGTGCAAAATAATGATTTGACATTGGTATGTATTATGAAATGGTCACCACAGTAAGTCTAGTTAATATTTGTCACCATACATAGTTTAAAAATTTTTTTTGTGATGAGAACTTTTTAGATCTATTCTGTTAGCAGCTTTCAAGTAGGCATTACAATATTATTAACTGTCACACCATGCTGTACGTTACATACATGGCTTATTATTTTGTATCTTTTGACTCCCTTACCCATTTCTCCCACCCTCCCCTCAAACTCTGACCTCTGGCAACCACCAGTCTGTTTCTGTTCTGTGTATCTGTAAATTTGGTTGGTTTTTTTTTCCTTTCTTTTTTTTTTTGGATTCCATATGTAAGTGAGGTCATACGGTATTTGTTTTTCTGTGTCTGACCTATCTCACTTAGCATAATGTCCTTAAGGTCCATCCAGATTACAAACAGCAAGATTTAATTCTTTTTTAGGACAGAATAATAATCCATTGTGTGTGTATACATACATATATATATATATATATGTTTAATGTTTATTTATTTATTTGACTGTGCTGGGACTTAGTTGTGGAATGCGAGATCTTGTTCTCTGACCAGGGATTGAACCCTGATTCCCTGCTTTGGGAGCATGTAGTCTTAGCCACTGGACCACCAGGGAAGTCACCATATATATGTATATATATTTTTCTTTATGCACTCATTTATCAGTGAACATAGGCTATTTTCATATCTTGGCTAATGTAATAATGCTACAGTGAACATGGGGTTGCATATATCTTTTTTCAGTTAATATTTTCATTTCTTTTAGATAAATACCCACAAGTGGAATTGTTGGATCACATGGTAGTTCACTTTTAGTATTTTGAGGAACCTCCATACTGCTTTTCATGACAACACTACCAGTGTATATTCCCACCAACAATGCACAAGGGTTCCTTTTTCTCCACATCCTTACCAATACCTGTTATTTCTGTCTTTTGATAATTGCCATTCTGATTCATTTGCATTTCTGGGATTATTTTCTCTACAGTATTTCCTCTTCAGATATTTTGTTGTGTGTAGAAACACAACTTATTTCTGTATGTTGAGTTTGTAATCCTGCAACTTTACTGAATTAAGTTCAGCTTTTTACGAAGTTGCCATTTTCTTCTTTTTCATTTAGAATGTCTGGGCTTTTGAACTAAGAAAGTTGTAGAATCTTAGTTCATAGTGTTTATGTGATGATATGAGAGTGGAGCAAGGAAGTTTATCTCAAGAAGGAATTCAGGAGCAAATAATTGAATTCTTTCAATAAAAATTCAGACCCTTCCCCACAAAAGATGTTTAGTTACCATCCTATGTTATCTAGCAAAAATGATTAATTTGACATAAGTGATTGACAGAATAAATTATATACCACATGCCTGGATTTGATTTTCTTTTCCCAGAACTTGACCAAATCTGTTAGTGTCTTGCTCTGCCAAGAACAAAATAAATATACTGGATTTTATGATAGTTAAATATTTTTCAACTTGGAACTTTATGACATTTCCTTTACTAGAACACAGGTTATTCAGTATCATATCATACTTTTTTTTTACACATTGCATATTCTTCAGATAGTAGGAAGTATAACCTATTATATCAGAAAATTGGGCTTTTTGAAATAAAACCAAACTAATGGAATCTAGTCAGAAGCTAATGTTTTTAGAAAGGAGAGAAGTAAAAATCCTACCTTTGAAACTTTGCTTCAGACTTACTTTTGAATGTTTTTGAAAGTCCACTAATCTTTTTGGTCTAATTCAGTTTGTACATGAACTAGCTCTGTGTTTTCAGAGATTTTAGTGTCAAAACATGGGGCATTAAAGCAATAAAACAAGCTCTGTTGGTTTATTATTTTGAGAGAATAGTGTGGTTAACAGTACAGTTAAATATAGTATTAAATATTTAGTGGTATAGGACAGTTTTCTAACAGTGAAGGTTATTGCAAGAACTAGGAGGGAGGCCTTTAGAAAGGACAGACAGTTGTTTACAAATCTGCCTGAGTGATGTGGCATGGACTGAGTGACATTTTTATTCTCCGATTAAAAGAAAAATGTTTAACCTCCTTTTTTCTTGATGTTTGTCTTTCCTAGATTGTCAAAAGAGTGGGAAATAGTGAGGAAACACCAATGATTGGAGACAAAGTTTATGTCCATTACAAAGGGAAACTGTCAAATGGAAAGAAGTTTGATTCCAGTCATGATAGAAATGAACCATTTGTCTTTAGTCTTGGCAAAGGTAAGAGGGTTTTTTTTTTTTTGAGTTGTGTTTTGCTTAGATTTATTGCTATTTATATTATGTGGGAGCTAATGGATCTTATCCTTGCCAAAAGTGAAGATATTTTGGAGTAGTAGTTATCAAAGTGTGGTCCGTGGATCCCTGTGGGGTCCCTGAGATTCTTTTGGGGGTCCATAGTGTCAGAATTGTTTTCATTATAATACTAAGATGTTATTTATTATTTTTTACTGTGTTGACATTTGCACTGATGGTACTAAGCTGCAGTGGTAAAAAACTGCTGGAGCCTTAGTGCAAACCTAGGCAGTGACATCAGATTATACCAGTAGTAGTGTGTTTTTCCTGTCCTCACTTACTGCTTAAATAAGAAAGACAAAGGAAAGCAAGTTTCACTTAAGAATGTCCTTGATGTGGTGTAAAAAAACATTAATTTTGTTAAGTCCTAATCGTTGAGTTTCACATTGTTTTGGTATTTTGGGACAGATGGGAAAGCACACATAAAACACTACGCCAACCCCCCCACCGCTCCCCCACAACACACACACACAGAGGTTATCTCAAGGGGAGGCACTTGTGCACTTTGGTTGAGAACTGAACTGGCTGGATTGTTTCTGCGAAGCATCATTTTTATTTGAAAGGACAAGCTGTGATTATTGAGACTTGACTATTCTGTATTTGGAAGATAATTTCTTGCAGATTAATGCAATGAGCCTGTCACTTCCAGGACAAGTGACAGTATTTCTACCATTGAGTTTTCAGGTGAAAAGTGCAGTTTGGGAAAAGTTGTATCTGCTACTCAGAGCTGGACAGCTTCCCAGAACGTAAAAGATTTCTGATGAGATCAATGAGTATAAATGAATGTGTTTTAAGATATTATACAATGAAATGTGTTAACATTTGGAAGATTGTGTGACTCAGTGAACAGTATTTTCCCAGGGACCAATGCAAGATGTTACAAAATCACTCATGAGTAAAAGGTCAGTTGGATGTGTAAGCTAGACCAGTGGCTTTTAATGTAACATCATATGAAAAATTCATTGATATGATCTCAGATTCCACATGGCAACTGACCTTATGAAACTAATACCTGTCCAATTTTGATGTAGTATCAGATGATTATATTCATGATTATCTGAAAAGGCTATTAAAAAAACTCCTATCTTTTCTATTATCTTTGTGGATTTGGATTTTTTCCATATAGTTCAACCAAAACTTGTAGTTGCAACAGATGAATCCAAAAGTGGGTATGAGAATCAGATTGCCTTTCATTGTCAGACACATTTTACATTTGTAACAATTATAAAACAATACCACTCTTCTCACTATTTTTTTTTGCTTTGTTTTGGGGAAATATAATTATTTTCCATAAAAATAATTTATACTAACATATGAAGCTATTGTTACTTTAAATGAACTGGTAAAGATGTAATAAGGTCCTAAGGAAAAAGTTGAGAACCACTGTTTGAAAATCTTAAATGTGATTTTTTACTAATTTCTTTATAAATACTTTTAAATGTCTTCGGTTAGTTTAGTATTCCTTTTTTTTCTGTTTTTTTTCAATCTTGGAAAAAGAATAGCCCATACATCAAATTGAACTTCGTGGACCATGTGACTTGTTGGAAGTTAGTGGCTGAATTACAAAGTCCTTTTAGCTTTATCAGTCACAGATAGAGCAGATTTTAGTTTGTTCCCAGGCCAAGTGTAGGAAAAAGGAGGCAATCCCCCCTACCCCATTCACCACCATGCCTCAGTGTTGAATAATTTCATTCTTTTTTCCAACTCTACACGTTGAGTTGAGTTGCTAGCTAAGCAAGGATCTTGGAAGGGAAACAGCAAGTAGCTAAGGAGTTAAACTCTTTCTGAGTTTCTGCTTTCCTTGTACCCATAGGCATTTGTATGTCATGGCGACTTCTGCTTCCTATCCAACAGTCCTCTCTTCAAGCTCTAATGCTGGCTGGGTCACTGCCCCCTTCTCCTTTGGGTCCTCAGTGAGTTGATGTCTCATGGGAGATTAATCTTGTGTTTAGTAAGATAGCAATCAAAATCAAGTACAGATTTTTTTTCCTTAACATAGCAGAAAGTGACAGCAGGTAGACATTTCTTCATTCTTGCTGATGTAGGGATGTAAACCTCCAGGACCGCCAGCATGGCTGTGGCATCGTTATTTAATTGAGAGGACCCCAGAGTAAATGGCCTCATCAGACCTCTTTGTTCCCACTGCTCCCCCTTTGAATTTCTGTCTTGAAGTTGGTAGATTTAAGATAATAGGTCTTCTGTCAGCAGTTATCTTTGCAAGTAGACTGAAGAATTGCTGAGAATTTATACAACCACCTTCTGTACCCAGATTTTCTCAGTAAAGTGCACTATGGTGAAAGTAATGGAAATTAAAATAAAAATAAACAAATGGGACCTACTTAAACTTAGAAGTTTTTACACAATGAAGGAAACTATCAGCAAGGTAAAAAGACAGCCTTCAGAATGGGAGAAATTAATAGCGGATAAACAACTGACAAAGAACTAATCTCCGAAATGTGTAAGAAGCTAATGAAGCTCAATAACAGAAAAACAAACAACCCAATCAAAAAATAGGCAGAAGACTTAAACAGACATTTCTCTGAAGAAGACATACAGATGGTTAATAAATACAAGAAAACATGCTCAACATGGCTTATTATTAGAGAAATGCAAATCCAAACTACAGTGAGGTATCACCTCACACCAGTCAGAATGGCCATCATCAAAAAGTCCCCAATCAGTAAATGCTGGAGAGGGTATGGAGAAAAGGGAAGCCTCTTGCACTGTGGTGGGAATGCAACTTGATACAGCCACTATGGAGAACAATATGAAGATTCCTTTAAAAACTAGGAAGAAAACAACCATATGACCCAGCAGTCCCGCTACTGAGCATATATATACCCTGAGGAAACCATAATTGGAAAGACTCTATTTCCGTAAAATAGAACCCCAGTGTTCATTGCAGCACTTTACAACAGCTAGGACATGAAAGCAACATAAATGTTCATCAGTAGATTAATGGATAAAGAAGTTGTGGCACATATACACATGGAAGTATTAGCTATAAAAAGTTCTAATGAGGTGGATGAATCTAGAGCCTATTATACAGAGAGAAGTAAGTCAGAAAGAAAAAGACAATACCATATATTAACCCATATATGGAATCTAGAAAGATGGTACTGATGAACCTATCTACAGGACAGCAGTGGAGATATAAAGAACAGACTTTCGGACACAGTTTTTTATGTTTCCTGGAATTTTGAGCAGAGAAGAGGCAGCTTTCAGTTGATGTGTTACCTTCGGCACACCTATCTAGAGGTTGCATGGTCTCATGGGGAGTGCATACAGCTGGGTGTTAGGAAGCCAGGGTTCCTGAAGTTTTTGTTCTTCCCTGTGGTATGTTAACATGAATAGGTCACCTAACCTTCCCTACTCTTACAAAAAGAAGCATTTGTAGAAGAGCTTTAAGATTAGTCCTGGGTCTGAGATTTCATTCTTGTATATTCTGTGAAGAGTACAGGGACAAAAACTGTGAAGGATTAAACCCAACACAAAACCAAAAACCTTTAGAGGGGCCCTGAAGATGATAATTAGGAATATGAGGCTAGAGCAGTATCACTGTGGTAAAACTTCTATAACATAATGTGTTCAGTTGCCTAGAAAACAAACATTGGCTAGGCAGCTTAGTTTATACCTATATGTTATGGCAGTAACTACTTCATCATAATGAAGAAAAATAATACAAATGGACTGCAGCATAAGTATTGTACACTGGACTCTCTTGATTCCTCATGTACTGGGCTTACTGGCTGGCTTTACAATGGAGGGGCAAGAACTGTTACAACAGTTTGGGTCCTCACTCCTGTTTACTATGCTTGCATAGACCTTTTGAAACAATGCTTAAGCATCTTTTCTAGCCCCAGAAAGCAACTGGATCAATCTAAGACAGCTGGTTATTACCACTACAGAGTGTGTTACAGAAATTAGAATGAAACAATTATGGTTTCCCTCATTGAATTTTTTAAACTAAATCTTTATTACATATTCTGAGTACCTAGAACTGTTCCATAGCCCATCTTAAAAGAAGCTAAAATGAGAATGACTCAGGATTTTCAAGTATGCTTCCGTAATAGGGCTTTTGTTCTTTCCCTCTCCCTCCAGCAAATATGCTATCACTAAAATGGGAAGGGATGGGTTTGGGAGCTGCAGTAATTATATCTGGTCTGTTCTTATAAGTAAATCTAAGGACACTAAGGCTTCACTCATTCCCCATCTACCCCTATGAAAATCTGGTGATTTTTGATAAAAGGCTATTTCAGTGAAGTTGTCTTTGGTGTTCTTGGTATATGACTAAATACAGTTGGGAATTATGAAGATAAAAATCCTATCTCTTACATTCTGCCCGCAATTTGAGAAGACAAACTAGTCATTTTGGATTTTTGACATTACTATTCTTCTTACTATTGAGAGTAAAGCGTAATGAAGTAAATGTGAGTGATCTGCCTTTAACATTAATCTAACCTTATTAGATGCATCATGATCCATGATTGTTGTCACTCATTAGCATACTGGGGTAGAAGGGAGAAAGTATATGTTGAAAGACTAATAGTGAATACTTTCTAGGACTTGCAGTGCAAGGCAAAGGGCTTATATGCATTATCTCATTTAATCCTCACATCAACCCTATTATTCTTTTTTTAAAGGTTTTTTTAAAAATTTATTTATTTTTGTCTGTGCTGGATCTTTGTTGCTCCATGGACTTTTCTCTAGTTGAGCTGAGCAAGGGCTGCTCTCTAGTTGTGGTGTGCAAGCTTTTCATTGCGGCGGCTTCCCTTGTTGCAGAGCACAGGCTCTAAGATGTGCGGGCTTCAGTAGTTGCAGCACACGGACTCGGTAGTTGAGGCTTCCAAGCTGTAGAGCACAGGCTCGGTAGTTGTGGTGCACGGGGCTTAGTTGCTCCGTGGCACGTGGGACCAGGGATCAAACCCAGGTCTCCTGCATTGGCAGGCAGACTCTTTGCCACTGAGCCATCAGGGAAGCCCCTACTACTACATTTTAGAATTTTTTTTTTTATTTAACAGATTTATTGAGCTGCTATTATATGATTGCTTTTGTGCTAGGAGCTGAAAATATAACAGTGGGCAGTATAGTTATGATCCCGGTTGTCTAAAAGCTTATTTTTCAATAGAGAATACAGATACTAAAACAAATAATTTTAAGTGTGAAGTATTTAAAATTTATACAGACAATTCAGGAATTCATAAATGTTAACTTTCCTTTTTTATAATTGCATTCAGTTTTGCTCTGAAATGCCCTTTTATTTTTCAATAGTGGGAAATTCCCAATCTTGCCATCTTCAAGTAACTCAGTCACTCCTGAGTATATTTTAGATTTTTCACACAGTCTATTTAGTATAGTTTAGGTGGCTATTAGTCATAATAACATCTGTGTCTAAGACTGAATTTTTTTAATTGAGGTACTATTTACATATATTGAAACTCACCCTTTTAAAGGTATAGCTTGATGAGTAATAGTTATATGACCACCACCACCACCAGAATCAAGAGTTCAGTTCAGTCGCTCAGTTGTGTCCAACTCTTTGCGACCCCATGAATCACAGCACGCCAGGCCTCCCTGTCCATCACCAACTCCCGGAGTTCACTGAGACTTGCATCCATCGAGTCAGTGATGCCATCCAGCCATCTCATCCTCTGTCGTCCCCTTCTCCTCCTGCCCCCAATCCCTCCCAGCATCAAAGTCTTTTCCAATGAGTCAACTCTTTGCATGAGGTGGCCAAAGTACTGGAGTTTCAGCTTTAGCATCATTCCTTCCAAAGAAATCCCAGGGCTGATCTCCTTTAGAATGGACTGGTTGGATCTCCTTACAGTCCAAGGAACTCTCAAGAGTCTTCTCCAACACCACAGTTCAAAAGCACCAATTCTTCAGCACTCAGCCTTCTTCACAGTCCAACTCTCACATCCATACATGACCACAGGAAAAACCATAGCCTTGACTAGATGGACCTTAGTTGGCAAAGTAATATCTCTGCTTTTGAATATACTGTCTAGGTTGGTCATAACTTTTCTTCCAAGGAGTAAGCGTCTTTTAATTTCATGGCTGCAGTCACCNATTGCTGAAGCCTGGCTTGGAGAATTTTGAGTATTACTTTACTAGCGTGTGAGTTGAGTGTAATTGTGCAGTAGTTTGAGCATTCTTTGGCATTGCTTTTCTTTGGGATTGGAATGAAAACTGACCTTTTCCAGTCCTGTGGCCACTGCTGAGTTTTCCAAATTTGCTGGCATATTGAGTGCAGCACTTTCACAGCATCATCTTTTAGGATTTGAAACAGCTCAACTGGAATTCCATCACCTCCACTAGCTTTGTTCATAGTGATGCTTTCTAAGGCCCACTTGATGTCACATTCCAAGATGTCTGGTTCATAGAACAGTTTTCTCATCCTAAAAATTTGCTTCTAGTTCCTGGGCCATTCAGTCACTAATCTGGTTTCTGTTACTACAGTTTTGCATTTTCCAAAAATGCATATAAATGGAATTATATGTCATCTTTGGCATTTGACTTCTTTCACTTAGCATAATGATTTTGAGATTCATACATGTTGAATTTCAAGTAGCATTTTGTAAGTATGGAAATACTACAATTTGTTCATCTATTCAAAAACTGGACATTGGAGTTTCCAATTTGGGGCTATTGTGAATAGTGTATTGAACATTCACATACTTGTCTTTGTGTGGATATATTGGGTAAATTTATTTTGGGGTAAATACCCAGGAGTGGACTTGTTGATCACATGGTAAACATATGTTTAACTTTATAAGATGCTACCATACTGTTTTTTCAAAGTGTCTGTACCATTTTGCATTTTCACCAGCAAGGTTTGAGAGTTTGTTTTTCATATCCTTGTCAGTTGTTAGTGTTGTCAGTCTTTTTAACCATTTTAATGCACATGGAATGGTGTCTGACTTTGGTTTTCAGTTACATTTTCCTGGTAATTAGTCACATTGAGGGTATCCTTTCTTGTGCTTAGTGTACATTTGTATATTTTCTTTTGTGAAGTATCTGTTCAAATCTTGTGCCCACTGAGTTGTACCCAGTAAGACAAGCACTTAATCAGATATGTATTTTGCAAGTGTGTTCTCCCAGTCTCTAACTTGCCTTTTCATTTTCTTATTTTTTTTTGCCTTTTCATTTTCTTAATCAGTCTTTCAAAGAACGATAATTTTCAATTTTAATGAAATCCACTTTACCGATTTTTTTAAATGTCTTAGGTACCTACTATAATTAGCTATTTTAGTTGTCTTTTAGTTGGTTTTTTGTTTACATATGAGGAAACAGGTAAAGTGAGAGCACAAAGTTATAATTATTACTATTATTTATAGTTCTAATAATTATTATTAAAATTATAATTAGCCCGAAGTTATACAGTAAGTGGCAGAGCCAGTTATACAGTTATGGCAGAGCCATAACTCTTTCAAGTTATGTTAGATATTAAGGTTTAAAACTAGCCCCAAAACTAGGTACAGAAACAAAGTAGGTCCTGGTCCAGCAGAATTTACTGAGTGCCTGCTGTATACCAGACATTTTTCTTACAGGAATGATGTAGTTAATGAGGTTTATCAAAAGCAAAATTGTTGCTATTGCATGCCTAGCTCCTATTTTTAGTTTTATTTTTATTTGAAATGATTTTTTTTTACTGTTTTATATTCATTTTTGGATATACATATATATTGTGAGATGATTACCACAATCAAGTCAATTAATACCTACGTATATCCCCTCTCTCTCGAGCCTTCCTCCCACCCCACCCCTCCAGGTCATTACCGGGTGCCGAGGTGAGCTCCCTGTGCCGCGCGCGGCGGTTTCCCACTAGGTAGCTCTTTTACTTGGTGCTCTTTTCTCAATCCGTTCCCCCTTCTCCTTCTCCCTCTAAGTACACAAGTCTGTTCTCTACGTTTGCGTCTCTATCCCTGCCCTGTTTTTTTTCTTTTTAAACATATTTTAGGCCTTGACAACATTATACAGTGGGTAAAATATGCTTAGTAGTAACGGGTAACCATGCAGCCAGCTTCCTGTGGGTTGTTTGTGGTTTAGCCATATGTTCCCTTTAAATTTCTACTGATACTCTTACTCCTCTGTAAATATAGTCTTAACATCTGTTTACTTCTTTTTTTTTTAAACATGCAGTTTAGGAGCATTCAGGATTTGGAGCGAAGGCTTTTAGGCCAAAATATTCAATTTTTCTGTCCTTCCCAAAAATGAGAGCCAGAAAGACAACAAACTTTCAGTACTTTCTTTGG
Organism: Redunca redunca; assembly: GCA_006410935.1. Classification (NCBI taxonomy): domain Eukaryota; kingdom Metazoa; phylum Chordata; class Mammalia; order Artiodactyla; family Bovidae; genus Redunca; species Redunca redunca. The sequence continues at coordinate 5,725 of SJYQ01017057.1, read as the reverse complement.
CCTTACCTGGTACTTTCCAATGAAGGAAGAATGCTTCCAGTTTCATCACTGAACGGATATTAAGGAGAAGCTGATTTAGGCATGGGTGAGAGTAGACTAGGGGAAGCTGACAGATTTTTAATTCCATATAGATATTGCAGCATGGACTATGTTCCTTTATTAAGTATAATATTGTGGTGTTAAATTCTTTGGGAAATAAAAAATAATCAATACATGACTCCTGACTTCAGGTATCTAGCAGTTTAGCCTGGCAGAGTTGACCATGAAGGCTGTCCCAAAACATTATTTTTTCTCCCTGTCTTTGAAATGATAAGTCATGAGGATGGGGAAAGATCATCCAGTGATCAGTTTTCTTAGTAATTAGAGTAATGGTAAAAACAGAATGTAACATAATACATATGAACCCTTTAAAAGAATCTTAACATATAAAGCAGTTTGTTGAATTCATAATCATATCCTTTTGGTAGGGAGTGGGGCTGATTTATCAGAGTCCTTTTTTATACGACATTTAAAAAATAAGATAAAATTAATATGAGGAAAAAATATACAGGAAAAACTTTAGTATGAAAAGAAGAAAGACAATGTCAATATTATCAATGATTTCACATGCAAACATACATTCAAAAGTTAGTCATTAATTTTGTCAAGGATGCCAAGACCATTTATTAAGGAAAGGAAACCGTTGATGCTGGGAAAGCTAGATATTTACATGCAAAAATATGAAGTTAGACCCATGATATAAAAAAATTAAAATGAATCAAAGTCCTAAATATGAGACATAAAATAGTTTTTTTTTAGGAGAGAACTTGAAAAGAAAGCTTTATGACTTTAGATTTGGCAATTATTTCTTGAATGAGACACTAGACGCAAGGCAGCAAAAGTAAAAAGTACATAAATTGGCTACATCAGAATTAAAAACTTCTGTGCATCAAAGGATACAGTAATGGAATGGAAAGGCAGCCTAGGGGTTCCCTGGTGGCTCAGTGGTAAGGTATCTGCCTGCCAACACAGGAGATGGAGGTTTGATCCCTGGTATGGGAGGATCCCATAGGCCATGGGGCAGCTAAGTCTGTGTGCCACAGCTATTGAGGCTGTGTTCCCGAGCCTGGAAGCCACAACTACTGAGTCCACATGCTGTAACTACTGAAGCCCGCACACCCTAGAGTCCATGCTCCGCAACAAGAGAAGCCGCTGTAATGAGAAGTCTGCCCACTGCAAGTAGAGAGTACCCCCTCCCACTGCAGCTGGAGAAAAGCTCGCATAGCAATGAAGACCCAGCACAACCAAAAATAAAAGTGAAGAAAATTAAAACCCTATTTTAAAAGGCAGCTTAGAGCATGGAAAGAAATATTTGTGAATCATGTATCTGACAAGGGGTTAATATCTTAAATACTTAATTCCTATAATCCAGCTACTAAAAACCCCTCAGATAATCTGATTATAAAATGGACAATGGAGATGGGAGGGAGGTTCAAAACGGAGGGGATATATGTATGCCTATGGCTGATTCATGATGAGGTTTGACAGAAAACAACAAAATTCTGTAAAGCAATTATCCTTCAATAAAAATTTTTTAAAAAATGGACAATGGACTTAAATAGACATTTCCGTAAAGAAAGTATAGACATGGACTACAAGCATATGGAAAGATGCTCTGCATCACTGAATCATTAGAGAAATACAAATCAAAACCACAATACGATATCACCTCATACCCATCAGGTACTATAAAAAATATTACAAGTGTTGGCATGGTTTTGGAGAAATTGTGCGTTGTTGGTGGGAATGTTAAATAGTGTAGCCACTATGGAAAACAGCATGGGAGTTTCTCAAAGAAAAAGTTAACCTATGATCCAGCAATTCCACTTCTTGGTATATACCAAAAGAACTGAAAGCAGAATCCTAAAGAGATATTTGTACACCCATGTTTGTAGCATTATTCATTATAGCTGAAAGGCGGAAGCTACCCAAATGTTTGTGGGTGGGTAAACAAAATGCCTTAATGTACTTACAATGGTATATGCGTACAGTGGAGTATTATTCAAATGAGACAAAACTGATGAAACTTGAGGACATTATACTAACTGAAATAATATAGTCACAAATAGACAAATATTGCATGATCCCATTTACATCTAGAGACATCAAGAGTAATCAAATTCATAAAACAGAAAGTAGAATGAAATCTTGCCAGAGACTTGGGGCAGGAGGAAATGAGTTTTAGTGAGTGGAGTTCTAGTGTTGCAAGATGAAAAATTCTGGACATTGGTTGCACAACAGTTTGACTATACCTAACTGAACTGTACACTTAATGGTTGAAATAGTCGTTTTTATGTACGTTACCACGATTTAGTCTTTCCCTTTTTTTCAGCATCCCCCCTCCAGGGTGGTAAGCTTGTTACAACTGATGAACCTACATTGAACCTATAAAATTGGATTTTGTTTTTAATCAGAAAAAATTATATAATACTCTGCAGAAAGAAGAAAAAAAGTACAGTGCATTGTTTTTATACTGAGCTTTAAGTATATATTCTCATTTCATATTTTGTTACTAATAGAATAGGACTGCTGAAATTGATCAGTTGTACTTGAGGTAGTAAAATTGAAGTCCAGAACAAGTGGGAGAATCAATTGTGTTTTTATATTCTTGGTGTATTATACCTATAATTAAGACCCTAAAGAGACCAAAAGATCCCAAAAATCAAGAATCTTAAAAATGTTTTTTGCTTTGATCCAGTAAATCTGCTTTTAGGAATCAGTTTGAAGGAAACAGGTAGGTGCTTGCTTAACCAACTCCAGTGTAACTGGTGCTCTCCATTCTGCTGGTAAAGACGTTGAGTGATACCGCTTATTTCCTGTTCTTTGGTGTGGCCCTGCACTCTGCCTCAGCCAGCTGAGAGAGTCATCAGTGTCCTTCAGCCACAGACCACTAGGAACACAACTGTAGTGAACAGGTTGCATTTATTACTCATATAGTCTGCACACCATGGGAAGCTGGGGGTGTCCGTGTAAGAGTGTTCGAAAGGCCTATAGGATTGGGGCTCGTATTAGGTGATTTGGGAAGAGTTTAAGGAAGAAGGGATTTGCTCTGGATTGATAATTGTGGGAATGCAGATGATTCTTTGGGTATCTTAGCAGATCTCAGCTAGGAGGAGGGCTGACTGGAGTGAGGCTTGAGCTGTACCTGTAGAGAAGTGGCAGTCACTCCTGTCACCAGGAGAGGGGGATGTTTGGTATTTTGTAGGTTGCACAGGGACCTTGTTTTTTGTCCATGCTCAGACAAAATTTTGAAGCGTTCTTCTTTTGTCTCACTTTTTCATGGTTTCAGAGTAACTGTCTGATGATGTTTTGTGAGATTGTTATGTCCAACAGGAGAATAGCATGGCCTAGCTGGTTGCCCTGGGCCCATTTCAGAATCACCCAGGCCGAACTGTGTCAGGCAGTTTCTAGACATTAGGGCCTGCTTTTTTCTTTCTCAGATTCTTACTAAGAATCAGTTTAAACTTGCTTATATCCAGTATCCTTTTTGTAATTATGCAGTTTCACTAGATAGTATATAAAACACTGAAATTATATAATATATATATATATAAGAAGAAAGGGAAATTATTTCTATGAAGACTTAAGTTGAACATCTTTGGAAAGATTTGTTAAAGTGAATTGCTAAAAGTCTTTTTTAAATGGCTATTGAATTAGGGGTGGGTAAATGCCAGGTGAAATAAGTAGGCCATTCAGAACAAATTTTTACCAGACGGATTCTACACACTGATTACAAGTGTCTTCTAGTTCTTGTGGACTTCCCTGGTGGCTCAGATGGTAAGGCGTTTTACTCCACTTTAAAGATATCCACATTGTAAATTGCAAGTGCTATACCATAAGTGTAATTTATATAGTGAAGATGAAATGGGACTCTTATTACACTCAGAGACAAGGCCTAGGCCTTCTAACACAGAATTAGTGAATTAATACACTTTGATAGGTTTTAAGTTTAAAAAAGTTTGACATCATGTATATATTCTTGTTATTTACTTATTTTTTTATGTTCTTTTTATGATTCTTCACTCAAAGCAACATTTTAAACTAACCTACAACCTTGGTCCTAATGAGTCAGTTGAGAGACTTTTATAAAAGAATCTAAATTTTATTAGGGGAGTAGTGAAAGTATGGCATATTCAAAAGATGAAATAGCATATAGCTATTAAAAGTCATATTTTCAGATATCGTCTTTTAACAGAAAAAAAATGCCCATGTAAGTGTAAAGAGTAGGCTACAAAATCAAACTATGACCAGAATTTTAAGAATGTATATACAAAAATTTAATATGTAAACAAAGTAGACGTACACAATTGGAAGAAAATGAACCAAGAAATTGACAATTTACCCCAGATGCTGAAATTGCAGAGATTTTTTTTTTTCTTATTGTATTCTCTGTGTTTTTATATACATTCCAAGTGTTCTGTAATGAGGTTTTTTTTTTTTTTTAATCGGGGAAGTGCTTTTTATGAAGAGGCCCAAGATGGACAGTTTTAGAAACATACCCATGTTCATATCAGGCTGGCTCTTTGCTCAGCATGTTTCATTCAGTATCTGAAGTTCTGTGTAAAAGAAACTTAAATGTTCCTGAATGAGAAGAAAAGCCAAAGGCACAGACATGATTTATATAGCTTGGGGTTCCTGTGGATTTAATAGCCAGACTGCTGTTTGCAGCTTCTCAGGCCTACCATAGACATCATCTGTGAATTAAGCTTTTGCTGATTGCTCCAATCCCCAACCCAAGGCAAAGGCCACTATTTGCATTCTGTGTTGGTGTTCACCATATACTTAAAAAAACAAACAGGGCATGTGTCTTTCTGCTGCACTAGCCAGACTATGTTGCATGCTTCTGGATGGAAGAAGGGAATACCCAGTTTCAAATTTTTAGAACCTAGACAGACCTTTGCTCCTCAGTAATTGGCTAAATGTCTTGAACAAATATACAGTAGTACCCCCACAGTATGGTTTCCTCTTTTCAATAAAAGAGGGTGTAAGGTATTATTGGTCTTAAAATAACAGAGTTGAGAGTAAAAAAAGTTCTGTATGGACCAGACTAAAACCAGTCACAACCTTTGAGGAGCATCCGTGACTATGAAGCAGCGTGTCAATAGCAGACTTTACATTTCCCCTAAAGATTCGAGACTGTTTTCACTTTGGAACCATGTGTGGGCATGTATACTGATATAGCCTTTTTGGAAGGGCAGTTGGGCAATATCTATCAAATAGAAAGTGCACATCACCTCTGCACTTCTAGGAATTTGCTCTCCAAATATACTTGCACAAAAAAGGCAAACATAAGGGACAAAAATCCTTATTAGAGTACTGTTGATGATAATGTTTCTCAAAAGTAGAGTGACTGGGATATTCTGAAGCCACTGAGAATGAAGTAGATCAGTATGTATTTATGATGATGATGACGAATATTCTTTATTCAGTGTATATTATATGCCAGGCACTTGAACTCTTACAACAACTATATGGCAAGTACTATTATTATCTACGTTTTGCAGACAAGGAAACTTGTACAAGGTCACATAACTAATATGCGGCAGACCTGGTATTCTAATTTACACAGTCTGGAGTTAAAGCAGGCTGTACTAACACCTAAAATTCATATCCTCCTATCAGCTGATGAATAAAGATGTAAGTGTGTGTATGTAAGCATATATACACACATATATAAATTATAAAC
>SJYQ01017039.1:20939-83188 GCA_006410935.1 Redunca redunca | reverse complement strand
AGACAGAGGAGTCTGGTGGGCTATAGTCCATGGGGTCACAGAGAATTGGATATGACTGAGCTGACCTTAGCACGCACTCACACAAAACGTTATTTGCAATCTTTGCAGTAACGGTGCAAAAGTAATGCAGCTTCTAAGCATGAATCAAGGTTGTGGCAACTAACCATAGTAGCCATTGTGTTCTTCATGCCATGCACTCATAGTAAACTAGTAACAATGAATACATACATATATTTTTTGGTTTTCACTTAAGGATGTTCCTGATGAAACAGCAAAAAGTATTAATTTTATCAATTCTCAACTGTTATGTATATATCTTTGTAATCTTCATTGAAGGAACTGGAAAGTACTTCTGTGTGCTCTTTGTCTCTAGGAAGAGCTTTGGGCAGTGGTTAGTTCAAGCCGAACTTGCTGCTTTTTCATAGACTACCATTTTTACTGACAAACTGTGGTTATTCAGATTAAAAAAATGTATTAAAAAGTGTTTCAAAGAGAACAGCTGGTAGTGTCTGTTGTCAATGAAAACATCATTGCTTTCCAGCAAAAATGAGGGCTTTGGAAAACTTGTTTCTGCTCCTGTGAAGTAGAGATTGGTGGTAATATTTATAAACACACTATTTTGATATCTTATAATGGAATACATTATTTGGAAGACCTGCATGATTCAGTGAACTGATGTTTTGTAAATGACAACACATGATGTTATAAAGTCAAGCACAGGTAAAAAAGATTCATTCAAGGGGCAAGATGGACCATTGAATTTTAATGTAACAATACAAATATTAATTGATATGAGTTTTGGATTCTATATCAAAACTAGCCTTTAGGAAACTACCACTTACTGAGTTTGGTGTAGCTTCAAAGACCAGTATCTACAGTTATCTACAAACGGGGGTAAACAAGGCATTTCCCAGTGAAAATAAACGTGTTTATTTTGAACAAATGAATAATTTAAAATTTTCAGTTTAAATTTATACTATAGTAAATATTGATGAGATAATCTATATAAATAAAAGCACTTTGGGGTTCTAGTTAGTTTTCAAGAGTGTAAAGAGGTTGTGAGATAAAAGTTTTTAAACTATTGCTATAGAAAGTCTATCAAGAAGTCATGTAAGGGAGTGAGCAAACAAACAGAAATAGGAAATCACATAAGGATGTTTATTGCCAACACACTGTAAGTGCCAACACGGAAAGCTGTCCGTGTAATGGTAAGTGGAAAAAAGCAATTTGGGGATCAGTCTGCATGGTGTGGCCCCATTTTTGTAAAACAAAAATTAGCTATTTATTTGTTCATGTACAGAAAAAAGTATAGAAGCATTTAGACTGACATAATTGTTAATCTCTAGGGAATTGGGATTTAGGTGGAATAGCAGAAAACTTTCACTTTTTACTTTGCATTTATGATGTTTCAGACTTTTTACAACAAATTTGTTCTATTTTATAATACCCAAATTAGGAGGGTCTAAAGCTTCCCTGGTGGCTCAGAGGTTAAAGTGTCTGCCTCTAATGTGGGAGACCTGGGTTCAGTCCCTGGGTCGGGAAGATCCCCTGGAGAAGGAAATGGCAACCCACTCCAGGATTCTTGCCTGGAGAATCCCATGGATGGAGGAGCCTGGTGGGCTACAGTCCATGGGGTTGCAAAGAGTCGGACACAACTGAGCAACTTAACTAACTAATTTTAACTAAAGAACAAATTGATGGCATCTCAACCAAATAGTCAATTCTTTGTAATAAATATTGTTTAATGAAAGAAATTGCCTAGATCATGTTTTAACTGAAGACAAGTGAATTTCTTTGGACTTTGGGTATACTTTTCCTAGGGGAGCAAATGGTTCTTGATCTCTCACAGGCTGATCTTTCTAGAGTTGGTTAATATCCATATAGTTTGGATTAAAAAACTTGCAGCCGTTACATACAATGTTGGACCAGACATGAGTCTGGAAGCCAAGAATAATGTTGTGTGGTGTGGCGGTGGTGATGAACCTGAATGGAATGGGCAGCTGGCAGCTTTTTGCTAGGATTATTCAGGTCAAAGGGCTAGCCATATGTACAGGCAATGGGGAGAAGGAAACCATGGTATTGTTTCATGGACCTTCTGTTCCTTCCAAATTTCAGTGTCTTGACTAAAAATTCACTCTTGTGTAAGTTGGTAAAACAGAATTGAAAGCATTCCCTAGTAAACTTGTTTACCTTAACGTGTTCTTCTTTTCTCAGCAAATATTTATTGAGCTCACACTATGTACCAGGAAGTGTTTTAGTCATTGGTGATACATTAGTGGGTAAAAGCACCTCTCTGCCCTCCTCAAACTTACATTCTAGTTGGTGGAGTTGTTGTTCATTGTTCAGTCGCTAAATGGTCTTTGACTCTTTGTGACCCCATGGACTGCAGCATAGCAGGCTTCCTTGCCTTTTACCATCTCCCGGAGCTTGGCCAAACTCACGTCCATTGAGTCAGTGATGCCATCCAACCATCTCATCCTTTGCCTCCTTTTCCTCCTGCCCTCAATCTTTGCCAGCATCAGGGTTTTTTCCAGTGAGTCAGCTCTTCACATCAGGTGGCCAAAGTATTGGAACTTCAGCTTTAGTATCAGTCCTTCCAATGAATATTTAGGGTTGATTTCCTTTAGGATTGACTAGTTTGATCTCCTTGCTGTCCAAGGGACTCTCAAGAGTCTTCTCTAGCACCACAATTCAAAAACTTCAATTCTTTGTCATTCAGGCTTCTTACTGGTCCAACTCTCACATCCATACATGACTACTGGAAAAACCATAGTTTTGACTATACAGACCCTTGTCAACCAAATGATGTCTCTGCTTTTTAATATGCTGTCTAGGTTTCTCATACCTTTTCTTCCAAGGAGCAAGCATCTTTTCATTTCATGGCTGCAGTCACCATCTGCAGTGATTTTGGAGCCCAAGAAAATAAAACCTGCCACTGTTTCCACTTTTTTCCCATCTATTTTTCATGAAGTAATGGGACTAGATGCCATGATCTTTGATTTTTTAATGTTGAGTTTGAAGCCAGCTTTTTCACTGTCCTTTTTCACCCTCATCAAGAGGCTCTTTAGTTCCTCATTACTTTCTATCATTAGAGTGGTTTCATTTGCATATCTGAGGTTGTTGCTGCTTCTCTTGGCAGTCTTGATTCCAGCTTGTGATTCATCCAGCCCAGCATCTCACATGATGTACTCTACATATAACTTAAATAAGCAGGGTGACAATATACAGCAAAGCCTTTCCCAGTTTTGAACCAGTCCTTTGTTCCATGTCCGGTTCTAACTGTTGCTTTTTGACCTGCACACAGGTTTCTCAGACAGCAACTCGTGGTCTGGTGTTCACATCTCTAAGAATTTTTTGTTGTTGTTTTTTCATCTCTAAGAATTTTCCATAGTTTGTTGTGATTCATACAATCAAAGGCTTTAGCATAGTCCATGAAGTAGATGTTTTTCTGGAATTCCCTTGCTTTCTCTAGGATCCTGTGTTGGCAATTTGATCTCTGGTTCCTATGCCTTTTCTAAATTCAGCTTGTACATCTGTAAGTTCTTGGTTCACATACTGCTGGAGCCTAGCTTGAAGGATTTTGAGCATTACCTTGCTAGCATGTGAGATGAACACAACTGTATGATAGTTTGAACATTCTTTGGCATTGGCTTTCTTTGGGATTGGAATGAAAACTGACCTTTTCCAGTTCTGTGGCCATTGCTGAGTTTTCCAAATTTGTTGGCATATTGAGTGCAGCACTTTAACAGCATCTTCTTTTAGGATCTGAAATAGCTCAGCTGGAATTCCATCACTTCCACTAGCTTTGTTCGCAGTAATGCTTCTTAAGGTCCACTTATATTCACACTCCAGGATGTCTGGCTCTAGGTGAGTGATCATACCATTGTGGTTATCTGGATCTGGTTAAAAGGATCATTAAGACCTTTTTTGTATAGTTCTGTGTATTAATGCCACCTCTTAATCTCTTCTGCTTCTGTTAGTTTTTTACTATTTCTTTCCTTTATTGTACCCATCTTTGTGTGAAAAGTTCCCTTATATCTTCAGTTTTCTTGAAGAGATCTCTGCTGCTGCTAAGTTGCTTTAATCATGTCTGACTCTGTTCGACCCCGTAGATGGTAGCCCACCCGGCTCCCCTATCCATGGGATTTTCCAGGCAAGAGTACTGGAGTGGGTTGCCATTGCCTTCTCCATGAAGAGATCTCTAGTCTTTCCCATTCTGTTGTTTTCCCCTATTTCTTTGCATTGTTCACTTAAGAAGGCTTTCTTTTCTCTCCTTGCTATTCTCTGTTGAGTGTATCTTTCCCTTTCTCCTTTACCTTTCACTTTTCTCAGCTATTTGTAAGGTCTCCTCAGACAGCCATTTCGCCTTCTTGCATTTCTTTTTCTTTGGGATGGTTTTGGTCACCGCCTCCTGTATAATGTTATGAACCTCTGTCCATATTTCTTCAGGCACTCTGTCTACCAGATCTAATCCCTTGAATCTATTCGTTATCTCCACTGTATACTCATAAGGGGTTTGACATAGGTCATACCTGAATGGTCTAGTGGTTTTCCCTACTTTCTTCAATTTAAGCCTGAATTTTGCAATAAGGAGCTCAGCACCAGCAACAAGTAAAACATAGAGTTGCTGAGGAGCTGAATAACAGAAAAGGGGACAGGGAATGTTAGGGGGTGACTTTAGTTAGGGTGGCCAGAGAGGCTCTTTGAGAATGTGGGGTTTGAATAAAGACCTAAAGAGGAAGGTGAGGGAGCAAGCCATGGAAATAATGGCTTTCAGGCAGGAGGGGAATCAAGGAGTACGGGGGCCCTAGATAGAGCTTGCTTAGCAGGTTCGAGAAGCCCAGAGTACCTGGAGCAGAGAGAGTGAAGGAGGGTTGCAGGAGATGAAAGGAGGGAGCCGGGAGGTTGGCTGGAGAAGAAAGTGGCCTTGTTGTCCGTTTCAAGGATTTTGGCTTTTCCTCATGTGGTCTTGGGAGAATTTCGAGAGAGGAGGACCACAGCCTGATTCATGCTGTAATGCAGTCTCTCTGGCTGCTTCGTCCTGAAGGGGAGCCGAGGAGGCAGGAGCCAGCCCACTGGGCGTTGATGGCACGAGTCTGGGTGACAGTGGCGCTGGCTTGGTCAGGGTGGCGGCTGCGGTCAAGGGGTCAGATTCTGTGAACATCTGAAGGCACTCCTGCCTAGATTTGTTCTTAGATGTGGGATGTGAGAGAAGTCAAAGGTCCAGGGACTGAGTGACTGGAAACATGGAGTTGCCTTTTCCTGAAATGTAAGCCAGAGGGTGGGAGGGTGAGGAAGCGGCGGCCACCTGGAGCTGCTGCTTGCGCTTGCTGCGTGTGAGGTGCCTGTGCGTGGGTATGTCAGATATGCATACTTGCATGCTCCAAGCTTGAGTTCAGGGAAGCACTCCAGGCTGGCGAGGGAACCTGAGGGTCACCAGGTTCTCGATGGTATTTAAAGCTACGAGAGTGAATGACATCCCCAAGGGAGAACCTCCGTTTGTGTTTCACATAAGCAAGGTGCTGTTCGGTAGTTTATGAAGTTAAGACTTGACACCTTTATGTAGGATTAGTTTGAATTTTTTTTTCTTTTGTGGGGGTCAGGGTGGTGAAATTCAAAATTTTACAAGAGAATGATTTTAACTCATGTTTAAGTTTTAAATCCCATTTCTCTAGGTTTTTCCACCCTAAATCAGAAAGTTGCAGAGTTAAAAAAAATATGCACACAAGTTTTCCTGTTTTTCTTGGTAATAAATGTTTTTAATATAAAATCATTTCAATTTGTAAAGCTTTGTAATTCTTTTCTAGTTAGTACTTTTAAAAATTGAAGGTTTTTTTTTTCCTCTAAATTATTTCTAGATTTTCTAATTTTTAAGTTAGTACATTCTATGTCTTTCAGGATATTACTTATTTAATTTGTACATATGAGATGTTTTATTATGAGCTTAACTGAAAAATGATTTTAAGAAATTATTTACTCAGTTTAAAACTATTTGACTGTTTTCAAATAAAACTTTATTCAAGGTAATCAAATAGGAACTTGATAGAGCAACAATATAGTTCTTACTATTGTTAAATTATACTGTGCAAACATACAGGTTAGGAGGTGGGAAAAAGTACAGCTGTTGAGTCTTTTGGTATTGAAGTTCAATCAGGTCTTTAAATAAAGAGGTTGTTTGGAAAGATTATATCATGTACTTTATGTTAGGGATTGGGGTTGTGATACATGAACTAAGATGCAAAATTGTGTGTTTGTACATTTCTTCAGGCATCCTGTTATTTTTCATAGTCTAATACATTTTGTATGGCTTTCTTGTTTTTCATAAAATCTTAATCTCCATTTTTTTTAAAAAAAAACTTATTTTTGGCATTACCAAAAATAATTTAAAAACTTACCAAGTAAGTTTTTAAAAAATTTTATTTACCTATTATTTATTTTGGCCGAATTATTTTTGGCTGCACTGGGTCTTCATTGCTGCATGCTGGCTTTCTCATTAAAGCCTCACCTGGCTTTAATTGCAGCAGGTGAGGGCTACTCTCTAGTTGCAGCCCACGGACTTCCCATTGCGGTGGTTTGTGGAGCTCTAGACACTCGGGTTTGAGCAGCTGCAGCTCCAGGGCTCTAGAGCACAGGCTCAGTGTTTGGGTCATGTGGGTTTAGTTGCTCTGCGGCCTGTGGGATCTTCCCGGAACAGGGATCAAACTCGTGCCCTGCCCTGGCAGGTGGATTTTTTACCACTGAGCCACCAGCGAAGTCCCTTGTTCCCCTTTTCAAGAAATAAGCTAATAACGTAGAAGAAAACAGAAAATTCAGAAAACAGAAAAATGGGATTAGTAACGGAGGATGATCAAAGATTATTTAACTGAAAGAGTTTTTACCTTATTTAAATGAAGCAACCTAGCAAAGAAAATAATAGGAATTGGAGGAAAGAAGAAGTCATTTTGTATTGGCTAGGGACTTTGCCTGTGCCACAGACATCCATGTGATAACCACTGGTGTGTTGTGAAGTGTGTTGCAAAGAGATGCATTTAATGAGTGGGAGGGAAAAGGACGAGTTAACATGACTGAGTTGGGAATTATACCCATAGGAGTATGTCAGGCATATTATCTGAGTCTATGGGCTAAAAAGATTAAGACCGCTACTTAGAAGGTGAGCTGCAGTAAGGGAAGCACTCCCTTAGGGCCTTCTGTGTGCGTCTTCTGTGTGGTGGTTGTGCCCCGGACATCACTATTCTGTGTGTTCAAAACCCATCTGCCTTTCAGAACTCTGCTTGACTCCCCCCTCCTTCTTAAAGGCAGATTTTGATGTGTTGTTTTTAAAATGTTTAATTCCCAGATATTTGGGACAGTCTAGATATCTTACTGATTTCAAACTTAATTCCATGTCGTCAGAGAACATCCTCTGTAAAACTGCAGTCTTTTGACATTTACTGAGGTTAACTTTACGGCCCAGCCTTTGACCTGTCTTACTGAATGTTCCATTTCTACTTGAAAAGAATATGTGTTCTGCAGTTGTTGGTTGTAATTTTCTGTAAATGTGAATTAGATCAAGTTGGTTGACGGTGTTGTTTAAAATCTTCTACAGCCTTACTTATTTTTTGTATACTTATTTTATCTGTACTTTTGCTCAGTTTCTTTTTTGGCGTGTTTTGTTGCCAAGCCTCAGATGTTAAAAATCACAGCTATGATGATAGATTGGGGTGTTTTTTTTTTTTTTTTTGCTTTTAATTCTATCTTAAAATTTTTATTTTTAGCTTTAAAAACTTTTATTAGAAAACAAAGATGGTGGGGGAGAAGGGGGTAACTAAGCATTTAGTTAAAGAAGCTAGGAAAGCAGAGTAATCCCACAGTACACAAAAGAAGAATAGTGGCAAGAATAAAAACACAAGCTGAGAGATGGGAGTGATCAAAAATGCCACAAGCTGGGACTCCCCTAGTGGTCCAGTGGTTGAGCATCTTCCTGCCAACGTAGGGGACTCAGGCTTGATCCCTGGTCCCAGAAGACGCCATGCCGTGGGGCCACTAAGCCCCTGCATCACAACTCCTGAGCCACCTCGTCTGGGGTCCGTGCACCCCAGTGAAGAGTGGTCCCTGCCCGCCACAGTTAGCGCAGGCCCACTTGCAACAGCAAAGACGCAGCACAGCCAAAGAAGTAAATAAATGGATAAACCATTTTAAAATATACCAAAAGCTGACTTGGAAAGAAATTTATCAAACAGGCACACATCTAGTGAGATTGATGAAGAAAAAGAAAAGGCATACAAGAGCAATCTTTAGAATGAAAATGTAACTATAGATATTCTGTTAGTTTTCATGTCATATAGTTTGAAACTCTGTTAAGTCACCAGACTTTTTTTTTTTTTCCTATTTTTCAGTTGAGATACTTTCTGTTGATCTACAAGTTCACTAACTCTCTGCAGTTTCTAATCTTCAGTTTCTTTAAAATTTTCACGTCAGATATAATCAGTTTAAATTCTGAAATTTCCATTTGGTTCTTTTTTATAGCTTGAATTTTTCTATTGAGATTCACCATCTTTTCACTCATTAGGTCCATCTTTTCCTCCAAATTCTTGAAGGTAGAGACCTGTCTGTTAATTCAAATATCTGGGTCAAGTGAAAGTGAAAAGTGAAAGTCACTCAGTCATGTTCGACTCTTTGCAACCCCAGGGACTATACAGTCCATGGAACTCTTCAGGCCAGAATACTGGAGTGGGGCAGCCTTTCGTTTCTCCAGGGGATCTTCCCCACCCAGGGATGGAACCCAGGTTTCCTGCACTGCAGGCCGATTCATTACCAGCTGAGCCACAGGGGAAGCCCAGTCTGGTTCATCTTGGGGTCTATTTTGACTGATTGCTTTTTCCCTGCCTTAGGAGTCACATTTTCCTGCTGCTTTGCATGTTTAATTATTTTTGATTATATATCAGACGTGCATGTTACACTGTAGGGATTTTCAGTCTTGTCTTACTTAGAGGTTTTCATTTTGCTCTGACAGGCGCTTAAGTTACTGACATGTTCTTTTGACCCGGTAGGTTGTTTGTATTTTGTTAGAGTGAGTCTGTTTTTGGATTTATCCTTAGTCCAGAGGCAAGGCCCTTACTGTAGAGGACATTCTTGATGCTAATGCTTGACTTTTCTGGAATCTGGTGTTTAGCAAGGTCTCTCTGCTCTGGACTGGCTGCATGTGCGTGTTTCGGGCCCCGTGAAATCTTGGTACCTGTGTTCACTGCTCACCCTCGCAGCCGACGCTGCCTGTTGAGCCTTATGGAATCTCACCTTGCATGTGCGTCAGCCACCTGCTGTTGTCTTACGCTTTCCGCTTCCCAAAGCCTCCACCTCTCGGATGTCCTGCCTGCAGTTCTAGTTGCCTCAGCAGTCTGGAGTCCAGACTGTCTTCCGCAGTTCACTGGGACTGCTGCTGTGAGCTTGGGTACCATCATCTCCCTGCACCATGGTTGGGAAAGTGCCCCGTGCAGGAAGTCGGCGCTTCCCTGCTGTTTCCCTCTTCTGTAAGGGTCACCGCCCTGCCTGCTGTCTTATGCCTGAAAACAGTTGTCTCATTTATTTTGTTCAGTTTTGCATTTGCTTAGGGTGAAAGGATATCTGATACTGCACTATGGCCAGAAGCAGAGGCTCAGGTCTGCAAGTTTTTCAACCCGAGCAGTATGTATCTATGTAGATTTCTGTGCTTTGATAGCTTCTTTCATTCCACATTATTTTTGTAAGATTCATCCATGTTGTTGCAGGTATTGGTAGTTTGTTAATTTTCATTGTTAATTAGTATTCTGGTCTATAAGTGTTCAAGAATTTATTTACACATGCTATTATTGATGGCCATGCAGATTATTTGCAGTTTTAGCTACTTACAAATAATGCGTCTACGAACGTTCTTATTATATGCCTAGAAGTGGAATCGCTTGTTTCCACGGTGTAGGCATGCTCCCCATCAGAGACCTTTCCAGTCATTGCATCAGGGTCGCTCCCATCAGCAGTAGAGGAGACTACGTTTCTCTACATTCTTGTCAAACCTTGATACTGTCAGTGTTTTAAATGTCCACTTTTCATGGGACTCTGCAGTAGTGTCCCATTGTGGTTTTAAGTTGAACTTTTTTTGTAACTCATGATATTAAGTACCTTTTCATATGTTTATTGGCTCTTTGGCTATCATGCGTATATACACATATATGTGTTTCTTATTGAATTGTTTATATATTTTCAATCACTTTTTGAATGCATTTATTGCAAGTATCTTCTCATACTTTGTGGCTTGTCTTTTTTTTTTTTTTCTTATTCTCTTAATGGTATCTTTAATGAACCAGAGTTCTTAATTTTAATGTTCTATTTGACAGTCTTTATGATTAGTGCTTTTTTTGGTCCTATACAAGAAATATTTGTCTACCCCAAGGTCATGGAGAAGTTTTATTCTATTACCTTCCGTATATAGACCTATAGTTCACTTGAAATTGAGTTTTTCTATGTAGAGACAATGGTTTGTTCCCCTCCCCCCATATTTAACTAGTTCTTTAATTGAGAAGAACATCTGCTGCTGCGTAAATCAGGTGTCCACTTGTGTTTAGGTCTGTGTGGGAACTGCTTACTTATTTGTTCTATTTGTCTGTCCTTGCACCATGTCATGTAGTCTTAAACACTGTAGCTTTAAAGTAAGTCTTAATAGCCAGTGGAGTATGGAGAAGGAAACAGCAGCCCACTCCAGTATCCTTGCCTGGAGAACCCATGGACAGAGGAGCCTGGGGGACTACAGTCCATGGGGTCGCAAAGAGAAGCACAGGACTGAAGCAACTTAGCCCAGAGTAAGACTTGTTCTTCCAGATTGCCTTGGCTATTCTTGTTCCAGGTACCTTTTAGATACATTTCTAGATACATTTTAGAATCAGTTTAATTAATTTCTATACCAAGGTATTACTTAGTATCAATAGATAGTAGTAGTTGTAGATATTAAGGTGGATACTATGTTGCTACCTACACTCTCTTCACTAGTAATGCACAAGGGTAATTGTATCCCCAGAGCCTAGCTGAGAGCCTGTGTTATCAAGTTTGGGGACTTTTCAGTAGGAAATAGTATCTTGGATTTACTGTGGGTTTAATTTAATTAGTAGCTCTCCTCTGAGTGAGGTTGAACATTTTAACATGCTTAAGGGATATACGTGTTTATGTTGCTGTGAACCGTCTCACCAGGCTCACTGCGTGGCAGATCCTAAAGAGGACTGCTTGCCTGCACAGGCCCCGCTGCCCTCGGCTCCTTCACTGCCCTGCATCTCACAAGGAACAGCCCCACCCCAGCCTCCAGAGGGGTTCTCACCAGGCAGTTTTTAGCCCTCACTCTGCATTAGAATCTCCTTGTGTGTTAGTCACTGCGTGCAGAGAGTCTCCTCGATTTCGTTTTTGTTTTTAACCCTCCAGGTGACTCTGACAAGCAGCCAGGACTGAGCAGCCCTGCCCTCAGACCCTCAAGCATCTGAACTGGCCCTCTGATGGAAAGCAAGGCCTTCTTCCCTGAAGCTGGGGGAGGACAGTCTTTTCTTCTGGCAGTCAGTGTAAACCATGAGGCAGCACCTTCAGGCCGGAGCCGGAAGCCTTGGGAGGCTCGGCACTGGGGTGGAGTCGGGGAGTGAGGGGGACGGTGTAGGGCTGCTACTGCCAGCTGACCTTTGGACTCTGAATTATGTGACAGCACACTGCTTCCTGATTGTTTAAGCCAATTTTGTGTTGGATTTACTGTTACTTTTGGGCTTCCCAGGTGGCGCAGTGGTGAAGAATTCACCGGACAGTGCAGGAGACACAGGAGATAGGAGGGTTTGATCCCTAGGTTGGGAAGATCCCCTGGAGAAAGAAATGGCAACCCACTCCAGTACTCTTGTCTGGGAGGTCCCCCGATCAGAGGAGCCTGGTGGGCTACAGTCCATGGGGTCGGGAAGAGTCAGACACAGCTGAGCACGCCTGCGCTTTCCTATAACTTATACCACCACTGTTTTCACTGAAAAGGCAATACATTTTAAGGTGATCAGTTATTTCACCGTTCCATTTTTTGAAAGAAAAATGGCAGATTCCATTGACAAATCATAATTATATTTGTTAGGCTCTGAGTTAGTCTAAAGGATTCCCCGGTAGCTCAGACAGTAGAGTCTGCCTGCAATTCGGGAGACCTGGGTTTGATCCCTGGAACAGGAAGATTCCCTAGAGAAGGAAATGGCAATGCACCCCAGTACTCTTGCCTGGAAAATCCCATGGATGGAGGAGCTTGGGGTCACAAGGAGTTGGACACGACTGAGTGGCTTCACTTCTGCGTTTGTATTCTACTTTCACACTTGTTTTGTGAAACTGGCAAAATTCTGTCTCATAAGGATGCTTCTCCCTACCATGGACTTCCCTTGTAACTCAACTGGTAAAGAATCCACCTGCAAAAATAAGTTAAAAAAAAAGAATTCACAAGCAATGCAGGAGACCTGGGTTCAATCCCTTGATTGGGAACATGCCCTGGAGAAGGGAAAGGTTACCCATGCCATTATTCTGGCCTAGAGAAGTCCATGGACTGTTTAGTCCATGTGGTTGCAAAGAGTCAGACACGACTGAGAGACTTTCACATATTTGGGCTTCCCTGATAGCTCAGTTGGTAAAGAATCCACCTGCAATGCAGGAGACCCTGCTTCGATTCCTGAGTCCAGAAGATCTGCTGGAGAAGGGATAGGCTACCCACTCCATTATTCTTGGGCTTTCCTTGTGGCTCAGCTGGTAAAGAATTTGCCTGCAATGCAGGAAACCTGGGTTTGATCCCTGAGTTGGGAAGATCCGCTGGAGAAGGGAAAGGCTATCCGCTCCAGTATTCTGGCCTGGAGAATTCCATGGACTGTATAGTCCATGGGGTTGCAAAGAATCAGACGCAATTGAGCAACTATCACTCTCCCTACCACACTGTACTAATTATATCCCTGAAGTATATTGCTGGACTGCCTTGTTACAGCACCACTATGTTAAAGATAATAGGTTATTTTTACCGCCTTTAAACCCAGTCCTGGGTTGGTAGTGCGGCCTGGCTACTGCCACTTCTTGGAGACTGACTGGACCAGCCAGCGCCAGCCCTGGCACAGTGCCTGACCCTCCTATGCTTGGCTGTTCCTGTGGTCAGCACCCCAGCTAATGTGCTGAGCTCCGGCTCAGTTTAAAGAACACAGGACCTCTGGCTTAAGGAGCTATTGTGTTTATTTCGTACTGTTTTACATGGAAGCCACATGGTAAAGCCCAGGGTAAAGACTGGTCAAAGACTCAGCTCATTTTCAGTGTCTTCCTTGAGGCCTGCTGGTGACCACTCTTGTCTAAATAGTAAAACTGCTTCTGCCTCACAACACTATCTGTTCTTGAGAGATAACAGTTGGAAAACCAGATACAGTCATAATGCAAAGAACCTCAAAGTGTAAGATACAATCAGAACATTGCCAAAGGGGAAAGAAACGTCACAATAGTGTTTATCTTTCAGTTGCCCTTCCTTCCACAGTAGTAACTGGCGATATTTGATGAGTACATTCAGGTACTAGTCCAGTCACTTGTGATACATTAAGTTATTTAATACAACTACAGTTTCAGATACTTTTAACAGCAAGGAAAAAATGGAAACTAAGAAGTGATCATTATTAGTACATTTGGAAGGTTTGTTTTGAGAAGCATATCTGAGGTAGTTGCTGGGATCAGGTGGTCTGCGTGGGTGAAGGATAACATAAAAATGTTAAATCATGCTGTTAAAAGTAATAGTGACAGTTATTACTCTCCACCGCCCCCCACCATTATTCAAAACAAAATATATTGTTCAGTGGCTACAAGGTAAGGAAAAGTTCTTATCCTTAGAAAAATGTGTGTTTCATTGGTGATATGTAAGCCTTTTCAGCCTAGCAGGGAAAATGGAGCTCTTGAAATGCAAAAATACGTTTCTTCTGTTATGTGTTAGCAGGAAGCTGCGTGTATAGCCTTGTCTTACTTTGGCTGAGCCATGACATGTGATGTTTAATTAGTAGCACCTGCCTTGGCTTTGTCTAATCCACGATCATGCCATCATGTCATTGTCAGTTAAATGCATAGCGTTTCCTGAATTTTTCTTTTAGGGCTCTTATTTTTTGAAAAAATTTTAATTAAGATGTGGGCATAACAGAGAAAGAGCTGAGGTTGTGGTGCTGGAGAAGACTCTTAAGAGTCCGTTGGACTGCAAGGAGATCACACCAGTCAATCTTAAAAGAAACCAACCCTGAATATTCATTGGAAGGAATGATGCTGAAGCTCCAATACTTTGGCCACCTGATAACAAAGAGGAGCTGACTCACTGGAAATGACCCTGATGCTGGGAAAGACTGAGGACAGGAGGAGAAGGAGGTGACAGAGGATGAGATGGCTGGTGGCATCACCAGCTCAATGGTGATGAGCAAACTCCAGGAGACAGTGAAGGACAGGGAAGACTGGCGTGCTGCCGTTCATAGGATTGCAAAGAGCTGGACACAACCTGGCGACTGAACAGCGTCGACAACAGCATGACAGGCGCCTTCAGGAAATGTAAGCTGTAGTACCTGCAGATGGTGACTGCAGCCATGAAATGAAAAGACGCTTACTCCTTGGAAGAAAAGTTATGACCAACCTAGATAGTATATTCAAAAGCAGAGACATTACTTTGCCGACTAAGGTCCATCTAGTCAAGGCTATGGTTTTTCCTGTGGTCATGTATGGATGTGAGAGTTAGACTGTGAAGAAGGCTGAGCGCCGAAGAATTGATGCTTTTGAACTGTGGTGCTGGAGAAGACTCTTGAGAGTCCCTTGGACTGCAAGGAGTTCCAACCAGTCCATTCTGAAGGAGATCATCCCCGGGATATTTTTGGAAGGACTGATGCTGAAGCTGAAACTCCAGTACTTTGGCCACCTCATGCGAAGAGTTGACTCACTGGAAAAGACTCTTTTGCTGGGAGGGAGGGATTGGGGGCAGGAGGAGAAGGGGACGACCCAGGATGAGATGGCTGGATGGCATCATGGACTCGATGGACGTGAGTCTGAGTGAACTCCGGGAGATGGTGATGGACAGGGAGGCCTGGCGTGCTGCGATTCATGGGGTCGCAAAGAGTCGGACACGACTGAGCAACTGAAGTGAACTGAACTTTAAAAATAGCTACTTTTTTTTTTCTTACAAAAACAACATGTATTTCTGTAAATTATTCAAAGAAGTAATTTAAAGTTCAGTCAGCATTGTTCAAATGAAAAATTAATACTCTCCTGGGACAAGTAATACGTGATCAAAGTAAGAAAAATGTAGGTGTCCTACGACAGTTTTCAAGGTGCGTTGGGGTTAGTGTTTCCAAATTATGAAGTCATGGTTATGGGATGGATTCTTTAAGTTGATCAAACTCTGTATGACTTTCTAAGTTCACATCATTGTTCTGTAAGAATGTGTAATCATGTCGTAGATAGTCAGTGGAGTCAGTAACGCATGATTCTTTAATTGAAATGAAGGTTTTGTTTAAACTGGCTTGTGGGAGGACAATAATGAATGGCCACAGGTAACACAACCCAAAGAGCCGTGTCCTTGCACCTGGCATGTCCTTGAGTTGCAGGGCTGGAAAGAACTCCTTTTCCGTGCACAGGTACAAAGTTCCTAAGCTAAGTGGGCGGCTGCTCTGTGTGGTCGCTGCTCCCACAGACGCCACAGGAGACCCGTGAGCCCACCAGAGTGCCTGTGTTGGACAAGAACTGTGGGTTACACAGAAGAGGGCAAGACCACATGTGTCCTCAGCCATTTACAATCCAGCACAGAGAAAAACAAGGACAGGGTAAGGAAAATGTAGTGAAAAGGAAATTGGATGAGAGCCTAAAAAAAGGGATAAAGTAGGTTTATTGGGATTGGCGACACCCAGCTGCTTGGCGCCGCACAGCGCCGGGGCTCTGGGGGCTTCGACAAGTCGGACCCAGACCTTCCATGCCGTTAGCAGAGCAGTCGCCAGCCCCATCGCCTGCGTCCTCTGCCGTGGTGTGGTGCTCATTCCTAGGCCTGCTGAGGTCACAGGGTCACGTGTACTCTCTGGTTGTCTTTGGTTTGGGCTGAACTCAAAGGAGGGCCATCTGTGAGGGATAACAGTTCTCTTTCCCACATATGTGGGATGTCTCCAGCTGCGTGGATGTCAGTCATTTTGAGGCTGTGCGCTCAGCAGTGAGTCAGACAGGATGCACACTGGGGCTTTTCAGTCATTAACCAATGCAGTGCACTTAGACAGACTTCTGAGAAGGCCCTATGACTACATGCAAAACCTTTTCTGCCCTGGCTGGAGGCTGAGTCTTATTTCAGCAAAAGGGCATTAGGTGAAGCGGAGGCTTGGACACCAGGCGTTGCCATATACTGCTTACCTGTTGTGCCTGCCCCCGGAGTGCTTTCTCTGTGCAAAGCCCTATGCAGAGCCCTTGCTGTGTTACTTTTTTTAATTATTTTTTTTTTTACAATTTATGTCTAAGTGTATTCTTTTTCTCAATTAATTTATTTTAATTGGAGAATAATTACAATATTGTGATGGTTTTTGCCATACATCAACGTCAGTCAACCACAGGTATACATGTGTCCCCCCACACACAGCCTGAACCCCACCTCCCACCTGGCACATTATTTTTAAAAGTTACCAAATAATGCCAGAGCCCTTATGCTAAAGAACAATCTAAGTGTGGGGTGTTGTAGCTTAAAGCCTTCTGGTTCCTATTATGTGGAGCAGCAGTCTCTTTTTGTAAAATATCACATACCTTTATCTCTCAAAAAGTTTTGAGCAAGCAAATTATAGTTCCCAAATAACACCAGAGCCCTTGTGCTAAGGTGCAATCTGGCGCTTTGTAGCTCAGAAACTTCTAGTGGTTCCCATTATATAGTGAAGCAGTCTATTTTTGTGAAAAATTATGTACTCTTATCTAAAAATTGAGCAGGTAAGTCATATGTATGTATATACATATTATATATACATACATATATTCATTTTTTTTCTTTTGCTGAAGTTGTGTTAGAGTTGAATTGTTTTCACTTGTTTGCTTTTACAGAGACAAACGTGGGCAAGAGTAAAGGTCGGGAGGTCTCCCTTCCTTGGGACCTTTTAATTGTCTGGGGTGTAGGTGGCTTAGACTGGCCTGCCTAAAAGACCACCCTGCAGTTTTGATTTGCATTTTTCTGTAGAAAGAAAATAAATAAATAAACAACAACATAACTCTTGATACCTCCTTGTTTCTCCCTTCCTCCCTTCTGCCTGCGAATTCTGGCTCACGATAGGAAATGGAAACTCCCAGCGTGAGGGGGAAATGACTTTCACATTTATGTTGATCATTCTGAAGCTCTTTCCCTCGGATTTCAGCCTGAACTCTTTTGATAACAGACTTTAGCTCTTGTTCTTTGAAATGCATATGGAAAATGTTTATCAGAGTTGAAATTGGCCCTTTTTTCCTTTCCTTTTTTTTTTTTTTTGGCCCCACTCTGCCACATGGGGATCTTAGTTCCCCCTGCCAAGGGATCAAACCTGTACCCCATGCATTGGAAGTATGGAGTCTTAACCACTAGACCACCAGGGGAATCCTGAAATTTGTGGCATTTTTGATCTCATAAAACTCCCCATATTGTCTAATTATTAAACTCCTTCTTGTTTGATTGTGGCTGGTTCTGTTTTTGAAAGAGAAATAGAAGATTAAGTTAATAAATTAAAGTGAACCTGGAAGAGTAAGGCTTCAGAGAATGAGAGTGTATGTTGAATCGAGCCTTCCCGACTGTGGGATATACAGAGGCTCTTTTGTCCCTTGACATGTTCCTGCTTCTGTGTCTGCCTCCTTGTCCCAACAGGAGATAAGGGTGATACTGAAATCATGATTTTTTCTGAATTCAGATTCCTATTTACTACTTACGAGCAGTGTGACTGCCGACACCAGCATTGGTATAGTTGATACTAGCTGAGGACATCCTCTGTGCTGCACATTTTGCTCGGTACTAGCAAAGAACTACAGAGCCTCTTGATGAAAGTGAAAGAGGAGAGTGGAAAAGTTGGCTTAAAACTCAGCATTCAGAAAACCAAGATCATGGCATCTGCTCCCATCACTTCATGGCAAATAGACAGGGAAACAATGGAAACAGTGAGAGACTTTATGTTTTGGGGCTCCAAAGTCACTGCAGATGGTGACTGCAGCCATGAAATTAAAAGACGCTTGCTCCTTGGAAGGAAAGCTATGACCAGCCTACTGCTGCTACTGCTAAGTCACTTCGGTCGTGTCCGACTCTGTGCGACCCCATAGATGGCAGCCCACCAGGCTCCCCCGTCCCTGGGATTCTCCAGGCAAGAACACTGGAGTGGGTTGCCATTTCCTTCTCCAGTGCATGAAAGTGAAAAGTGAAAGTGAAGTCGCTCAGTCGTGTCCGACCCTCAGCAACCCCATGGACTGCAGCCTTCCAGTCTCCTCCATTCATGGGATTTTCCAGGCAAGAGTACTGGAGTGGGGTGCCATTGCCTTCTGAACAACCTAGACAGCATATTAAAAAGCAGAGACGTTACTTTACTAACAGAGGTCTCTCTAGTCAAAGCTATGGTTTTTCCAGCAGTCATGTATGGATGTGAGTGTTGGACTCTCAAGAAAGCTGAGCACTGAAGAATTGATGCTTTTGAACTGTGGTGTTGGAGAAGACTCTTGAGAGTCCCTTGGACTGCAAGGAGATCCAACCAGTCCATCCTATAGGAAATCAGTCCTGCATATTCATTGGGAGGACTGATGCTGAAGCTGAAACTCCAATACTTTGGCCACCTGATGCAAAGAACCGACTCATTGGAAAAGACCCTGGTACTGGGAAAGATTGAAGGCAGGAGGAGAAGGGGATGACAGAGCATGAGATGGTTGGATGGCATCTCTGACTCAATGGACAATGAAAAGTCGATGGAGTTTTTTAGTAGGCTCTGGGAGTTGGTGATGGACAGGGAAGCCTGGCGTGCTGCAGTCCATGGGGCTGCAAAGAGTCAGACATGACCGAGTGACTGAACTGAACTGAGCAATACAGCAAGTGTTTTTTTTTTTAATATATATATTTACAGTTTTATTTATTTATTTTTGGCTGGGCTGGGCCTTCACTGCTGCTTGGGCTTTCCTTTAGTTGTGGTTCATGGGCTTCTAATTGTGGTGGCCTCTCTTGTTGCGGAGCACACGTTCTGGGGTGCGCGGGCTTCAGTGACTGTGGCGTGCGGGCTCTGTAGCTGTGGCTCCCGGGTTCTAGAGCACAGGCTCAACAGTTGTGGCGCACAGGCTTTGTTGCGCCGAAGCACGGGGGATCTTCCTGGACCAGGGATCGAACCCATGTCTTCTGCGTTGGCAGTGGATTCTTTACCCCTGAGCTGCCAGGGAGACGCAGCAAGTCTTTTTAACTTCTCAGAGTCTCTGGTTCCTGATTTGCAAAATAGGAATCACAGTACTCACCTTGATTGTACTGTTGATGGGAGAATTAAATGAGGTGATAAAAAGTCTAACAAAGCCTGGCACTTAACCCCTCAGTTCAGTCACTCGGTCGTGTCTGACTCTTCGATCCCATGGATTGCAGCACGCCAGGCCTCCCTGTCCATTATCAACTACCGGCGTTTACTTAAACTCCTGTCCATTGAGTCGGTGATGCCATCCAACCATCTCATCCTCTGTCATCCCTTCTCCTCTCACCTTCAATCTTTCCCAGCATCAGGGTCTTTTCAAATGACTCAGTTCTTTGCATCAGGTGGCCAAAGTATTGGAGTTTCAGCTTCAGCATCAGTCCTTCCAATGAACATTCAGGACTGATTTCATTTAAGATGGACTGGTTGGATCTCCTTGCAGTCCAAGGGACTCTCAAGAGTCTTTTCCAACACCACAGTTCAAAAGCATCAATTCTTCGGCGCTCAGCTTTCTTTATGGTCCAGCTCTCACATCCATACATGACTGTTGGAAAAACATGACTACTTAGCCTCTAACAAATGTTAATTATTGCTGCTCTTATTATTTACAATTCTAGAATAATATACCTGTCAGTAATAAGGAGCAGGCCAAAAAGGACTAAACTGGAGGGAAATTAAGAAATAAACTCTAGTAGTGGTAATGCTGTGATGAGCAGTTCGCCAGAGCCAAGGTTGCACAGTGTTGGCAATTATGGATTATCTGTAAAATCCATGGGTTATATCTGAACACATGATGACACTGGAATGCAGTGCCTCAAGAGAATTCTCAAGAAACCCCTGCTTAAACTGTAAATACTTTTTTTTTTATTAAAGTACTTCCTTCAGGGTGGTTGGAGGATGTGAGCTGTAGAGATCTTTCCATCCCTGCTCCTTGAAATGTGTGCCTCTAATCACCTGCCCTGAGGATTTCCTTGTCGTTTGGGCCTCCGGGCCATTCCTGCTGTAGTGGCAGCGTCCTCTGACTGGATGCCTCCTTTTCTTTCCCTCCTGCAGTTTTCTTATTTCTTCAGGACAGTTATCTAAGCCTTAAATCTACTGCCTGTCATTTCGCACACATTTTTTTTTTTTCCAGCCCTGTTGTCAGTCTGCATAGGTCTCTGTTTGTGAAGCCTGTAAATTCGGGAGGCGCAGTTTGGTGTGACATATTGTGGGTAGGCACTGCCCTGGCGTCCAGTGCTTGAGACTGCGCTTCCCGTGCAGGGGGCATGAGTCGGGGAACTGAGATCCTACAAGCCACGCAGCACTGCCAAAAAAAAATAAATAAATAAAAATAAGGATAATAAAACAATTAAAAATATTTATGTTTATATATTGTGGTTAGTTTGCTAGAGATTAAGTTCTGAGGTTTATAAGCAACCCTGCAAGCCTTCAATTTTCCTTGGCCAGAAAGATTTCTTGCATGGGTAAAAGCCTAAGGAATGTAGTGGTCTATCAGAGCCTGGTGGGCTGCAGTCCATAGGGTTGCAAAGAGTTCGACATGAGTGAAGCAGCTTAGCACACACACACCAGAGTATTTGCATTCTTTCTTTATGTTGTTGTGATGGCTGATTCTCCTCGTGACTTTCTGGGCATTTGTCAATTTAAAGAAGTCTGTAGGAATTTGAAGTAAAGCTTACACTCTGCTGGTTATTTGGCAACTGGTTTTCCAGGCCCTTGCTTTCCGCTTCCTCCATTCTTATGCTATTTAGCCATGTTATTTTTCACCAGCATCTTCATCTGCCATAGGATGAAGGAAACAGGTGAATTTCTTTGAGGCTCTTCCAATACAGAATTATTTTTTGACTTTATGGTCCTTAGGCTTATGTTTAGTTGCATAGTGAATGTGGGCTGACCCAAATGTCTTTGGAGAATGCTCTGGGCTCAAAAGTTATTTAATTCTTTATTACTGTGTTAGTGCTGATTTAAATTTAGAGAAGATGTGGAGGGAAGATACGGAATAAACTGTAAATAACTACCACCCACGACAACAGGACACAAAATGCTTTCACAGCCCCAGTAAATAACCTTCCTCATGCGATTCCTTTGCAGTCGCTCCCTCCCTCCCTCCTTAGCCGCTGACAACCCCTGATCTGTTGTCGTCTCTGCATTTTGTCTTTCTGAGAACGCCACGTTATTGGAACCGTGCAGCGTATAACCTTTGAAGACTGACTTCTTTCACTGAGCAGAACACCTTTGAGATACATCCAGGTGTTGCAAACCAGCAATAGTTTGTTCTTTTTCATTACTAAGTAGCAGTCTGCTGCACGGATGTTCCACAGTCTGTTTTATTCATTCATCAGTTGAAGGCCATTTGGGTCATTTCCAGCTACTGATGCGTACCAATAGAGTTGTTACAAACCTCTGGGTACAGTTTTTAATGGGAATATAAGCTTTCAATTCACATGGCATGTTAGTTTCCTATGATTGCTATAACAAATTACCACAAGCAAGAGAATTTTCTTTCCCCACTGTTTTAGAAATTAGAAGTCTGAGACTAGTACTGCTGGGCTGAAGTCATTGTGTCGGCAGAGCCTTGGCCCTTCCAGGGTTCTAGGGAAGAACCTCTTCCTTGCCTCTTCCAGCTTCTAGAGGCCACCAGCGCGCCTTGGCTTGTAACTCCTTCCTCAAATCCCTCCAACCTCTCACTTCGATCTTCTTCTCCTGTTTTGTAGTCCGGTTTCCCTCAGCCTCCCCCTTCTTTTTTCTGTTATATTCATTTGCTTGTTTTATTATTTAGATTCCACGTATAAGTGATAACGTATAGTATTTGTCTTTGTCTGACATTTCACTAAGCATGATACCCTCCAGGTCCATCCATGTCCTTGCAAATGGCAAAATTTCATTCTTCTTTATGGCTTAGTGGTGTTCCACCGAACTTATGTATGTGTGTGTACATATGTGTGTGTGTGTGTGTGTGTGTATATCTCACACCTTCTTTATCCAGTCTTCTGTGATGGACACTTGGGTTGCTTTCATATCTTGGCTGTTGCAGATACTGCTGCTGTGAGCACTGGGGTGCATGTATCTATTTGAATTAGTGTTTTTGTTTTCTCTGGATATAGACGTGAGAGTGGAATCAGTAGATCCTGTGGTGACTCTGTATTCGGTTTTTGAGGAACCTGCACGTTGCTTTCTATAGTGGCCAGTTAGATTCCCGTTGACAGTGTCCAGGGTTCCCTTTACTCCACATCCTTGCCAGCATTTGTTACTTGTGGTCTTTTTGGTGATAGTCATTCCAACAGGTGTGAAGTGGTAGCTCACGGTGGTCTTGATTTGCATTTCCCTGTTGATTAGTGATGTTGAACATCTTTTCATGTGTCTATATGTTTTCTTTACCAACACATGTCTATTCACTCTCATTCTATTTTTAAATGTTTTCCTTTTGATAACGTGTTTTATCAGCTGTTTATGTATTTTGGATATTAACCCCTTGTCAGCCAGATCATTTGCAAGTGTTTCCTGTCCTTCTGCAGGCTGTCCTCTCATGTTGCCACCGCTTTCTTTTATTAAAGTGAAGTGAAGTCGCTCAGTCGTGTCCGACTCTTTGCCACCCTGTGGACTGCAGCCCACCAGGCCCCTCTGTCCATGGGATTCTCCAGGCAAGAATACCGGAGTGGGTTGCCATTTCCTTCTCCAGGGGATCTTCCCGACCCAGAGATCGAACCCAGGTCTCCCACACTGCAGGCAGACGCTTTAACCTCTGAGCCACCAGGGTATTATGCGAGAGCCTTTAAGCTTAATTAGGCCCCATTTGTTTATGTCTGCTTTTGTTTCTTTTGCCTTAGGAAACAGATCTAAAACACTACCTACAATTTATGTTAAAGAATGTTGTGCCTATGTTTTCAAGGAGTTTTATAGTTCCTGATCTTACATTTAGGTCTTTAATCCATTTTGAGTTTATTTTTGTATATTATGTGAAAAATGTTCTAATTATATTCTTTTACATGTTTTCTGAGTATACCAGGTATTGAAAAGACTGTCTTTTTCTATTGTATATTCTTGCCACCTTTGTTGTAGGTTAACCATAAGCATGTGGGTTTATTTCTCGGTGTGGGTATTACTAGGCCACCTGTTAAGTTTATTTAGTTTTATAGGAAACCTCCAAACTCTTTTGCAGAGGAGCTATCATTTGACATCCCTACCAGTACCTTGCTGTGCTAAAATTCCTGGCTTCCTTACCAACACTTGGTATTATCTTTTTTTGTTTTTTTTTTTTTTGCTATTCTTGTGGGATATTTCTTTTTGGTTTTAATTTGCATTTCCCTGCTGGCTAATGATGTTGAGAATCTTTTCATGTGAAAACTTTATACATTTTAATTTTTCTCTTTTTATTGCCTTTATAAGTATGAGGAAGAAAAGGGTGAACTGAATCATAGCTGAAGAAAGAACATGATAGTCTGGAGCGGAATCTGGCCCAACAGCACTGTTATACAGTATCGTTTCATATGCTCGTAAATTTAAGCTCAAAGTCCTTCAAGCCAGGCTTCAGCAGTACATGAACCAAGAACTTCCAGATGCACAAGCTGGATTTAGAAAAGGCAGAGGAACCAGAGATTAAATAGCCAACATTTGTTGGATCATAGCAAAAGCAAGAGAATTTCAGAAAAATTTCTGCAGAAGAATTTCTGCTTCATTGACTACACTAAAGCCTTTGTGTGGATCACAACAAACTGTGGAAAAATCTTTTAAGAGGTAGGAATACCAGACCACCTGACCTGTCTCCTAAGAAACCTGTATGCAGGTCAAGAAGCAACAGTTAGAACCAGACATGGAACAACAGACTGGTTCAAACTTGAGAAAGGAATATGATAAGGTTGTATATTGTCACCCTGCTTATTTAACTTATATGCAGAGCATATGATGCAGAATGCCAGGCTGGATGAATCACAGGCTGGAATCAAGACTGCTGGGAAAAATATCAGCAACCTCAGATACACAGATGATACCCCTCTAATGGCAGAAGCGAAGAGTAACTAAAGAGTCTCTTGATGAAGGTGAAAGAAGAGAGTGAAAAAGCTGACTCCAAACTCAAGCATTCAACAAACTAAGATCATGACATCCATTCCCATTATTTCATGGCAAGTAGAAAGGGAGAAAGTGGAAGCAATGACAGATTTTATTTTTTTGAGCTCCAAAATCACTGAAGATGGTGACTGCAGCCATGAAATAAAAGACACTTGCTCCTTGGAATAAAAGCTGGACAGTGTATTAAAAAGCAGAGACATCACTTTGCTGACAAAGGTTTGTATAGTCAAAGCTATGGTTTTTCTAGTAGTCATGTACTGATGTGAGAGTTGGACCATAAAGAAGGCTGAGCACCAAAGAATTGACGCTTTTGAATTTTGCTGGAGAATGGGAGTCCCTTGAACCTCAAGGAGATAAAACCAGTCAATCTTAAAGGAATCAACCCTGAATATTCACTGGAGGGACTGATGCTGAAGCTCCAATACTTTGGCCACCTGATGCAAAGAGGAGCCAACTCATTGGAAAAGACCCTGATGCTGGGAAGGATTGAAAGCAAAAGGAGAAGGGAGTGGCAGAGGACGTGATGGTTAAATAGCAGCACCTACTCAATGGACATGAATTTGAACAAACTCTGGGGATAGCGAAGGACAGGGAAGCCTGGCGTGCTGCAGTCCATGGGGTCGCAGAGAGTCAGACACAACTTAGTGACTCAACAACAACAACAAGAGTACAATACCACATTGCAAATCTCTGCTATTCCATTTAATGTATCGTCTCTCAGATTTTATCTGAGTTGCTGATATTCTTGACTGTGTTTTAACAGGTGAATGTTATGTAGCTTTCTAATGAATAATTTTAAAAATCTAAAACTTGTTGATTCTTTACCTAACTATCTTTTTAAATGAAGAATCTCTACCAAACCCTGTCTCCACCATGACCCCAAGCATGATAGGAGTTTATCTTTTTCCTGCTGTCAGGCTGCAGTTCACACTGGTGTAATGTTGCTATAGATCACTTTTAGGGACATTTAATCATCATTTAGACTAGATTCGAAGTACAACCGTTTATCTTCTGCTGAAGCAGTGGTGATTTATCGTAATAAATTGTGCTAAGTTGTGTTTTGGTCCTTGATTAAGTCCAGCACACTAGCTTCTGATGTGGGAGTTCTTATTGAGTTATGAGGGGCAATTAAATGAATGCTGGCAACCATCATCTGAGAATTAAAACCCTCAGTTCAGAAAGGCATGGCAAAGTAGAATAAATGAACTGATACAAAATAAACGACATATCTTTGTATTATTGTTAGTCTAATTGTGTTCCTTTTAATGTGACATTTGGGGTTTAATATAAATAAATAGCACCAAGTTTCGATCTCTGAAAATTGAAGAGCCCATTATTTAACCTAAAAATTGTCATGGCTCAGAAAATGGGATTCCATGTCATTTCCTTGCTACCTGCCAGAATCCACCCCCTCCAAAGAGGTATCACTTCCCCTGCTCCAGCTGCATTCTTTGCTTATCACTGTAGTATTTATCACTCTGTTTTATAATTGCCTCGCTATCGTTTCCTCTTACATGTCTTTAGAGCAGAGATTGTTTAGTGCCTATCACATAGGATGTTCAGTAAGTATTCAGTGACTGAGTGTGTAATGAATAGTTGAACCTGGGTGATGTTTTGAGCTTGGAGAAGAGACCAAGGGAAGGTGTGTTAGCTGTCTGAAAATATTTAAAGGATGGTCATGTAAGAGGAAGCTAGTCTCACCTACACTGCTTTGGACAGCAGAATGAACGAGAAGTGGATGGCAGTCACAAAGTGAAACATGTTTGGGCTCAGTGTGGAAAGAGTTTTCAGACAGGAGAGCCGTTGAGCGATAGCACGAGTGCCTCGGAAAACCAGGATCATTTTATCCCTGGGGTTATTTAGAAGGCGGCAGGATACGACGATAAAGAGGGATTCAAATTCAGTGGGGCCTCTCAGGACTCTTCCTTCTCTGAGTATCTTCACTGAGTGCTCCAGGGAACGGTCTCAGGGAGATTATTCTTTAATAAGGGAGAGAAGATGTCTTCAGGTGGCAAAGGAAAAAGTTTGTTAGGAATGGCTTGGCTGTAGTATTCAGGGTGGTACATGGATTAAGGCAGAAAGGCATGTTGGGCTTGCTTCAGCGATGACCTCTAATGCAGAGCCAAAGATTTTGGGGATATTTGGCAGCCAATGAAAGTTACAGAGGATTCCCATTAATCTGTTAGCATCGTGAGAGTATCCCCAGTACTTAGAACAGTAGTTGACACATAGTACATGTTCAATAAATGTTTGTTGAAGGAGTTTGTCAAAAGAGCAGAGCCATGATTTAGCATAATCAGTCTGTAGTTTGAGAAGGAGGTAAGGAGAGCCTGATGAACAGCAGTGATGCCAAGAGCCATCTTGGGTATGGGCTTGACTGGCTTGGTCAAGCGGGCAGAGATGGGCAAGAGGGAAAAGTGATTCTCTTGAACTTCAGTCTGGTAACCAGAAACAGCAGTGAAATCACAGAAATAGGGCAGTTCCTTGTAGTTCTTGCATAAGCAGAAGGTGAGGCTTGTTCTGGACGTGCTTTAGTGATGATGTTGGGTTGACAGTCTCCATCCACTCTTCTCACTGTGTTTTGTACACAGCTGTCACTCTCTTACCACTTATTTCCATGGTGTTCATGGTTCCCACGTGACTTGGGAAGTCTAGGTCTCTAGAGAGAATCAACTGTAATGATGAGAGTAAGTGCCTGGTAGGACTTACTTCCTGTAGATTCAGTAAGACACACTCCTCACATGCCTTTCCTCTTCACTTGTAAGATGCATTTGATGTGTTCACTATAATACTGTGTAAGTTAGGAGACTGTTTTGAGCAATTCTCTCTTTTTTTCTATCTTGGAAAAGCTAAGCAAAACTGTATTTTCTTGTGTTTTGGACACCCTGAAGCTCCTCTCTCTGGGCATGTGGCACTGTGGAATGAAGGCTGTCTCTGCAAACCCAGCTCCAGGGGCCTCTGCTTAGCTGCTGCTCTGCTTGGTCTCCAGAGATGGGGTCTGTGACCTGCCATCTGTGGGCGTCTGCCCTGGGTGGCCAAGGAGGCCGGGGCTCGTTCCAGGACCTGTGCCTTTCACGCCTTTAATTGTGCAGAAAGAACACCCTTTAGCGTCAGGATAAGTTTCTGTCCGAATACCCAAGTGTCGACCACACTTCTCCTTTATTAGAAAGTGATCTGCAAACTGTGTGGTTGTTTCATTATGTATGCCATTTAGTATTTCTCTGTGAGAGAAGAGGCAACCACTTTTCTTATGAAGACGAATGGGTTTCGAAATGCAAAGATCAACAAATAGAAGCTGGTTCCCTGCTGTACTAGCCTGCTTCCAAGTTTATACCGCTTTAGGAAAGCAGCTGAGTCTGGGAGGCTTTGTGTTTTCTCACTTCCTTTTCTCCTTGACTTTGGTCACACAGGGTTCACACAGAGCCGAACCCCTCGCCCCAGGTCTCCTGCAGAGAGCTGCTTCTTGGGCTTTCTGCATCTGGGTGGGGAGTTTAATTAATTATGTGGTCAAATGAAAGGCATTTACTTCAGATCTTCTGTATGAAATTGCAACAGACTTTAGATTTCCAGTAGCTTATTCAGTGGGTCACTTAATTCTTTATGACTTAAAACATTTGGACGAATTCAGGTACAACAAAGTTGGTGCCTTTTTCAGCTGTTTTTCAGCACTCTATAAATGGCTGTTTTCTCTTCTAAACCACTGAAGTCCATTTCACTCTTAACAGTTCCTCTTCACCTTTAGACTTACCTTGACAGTGTCTAAGGCAGCCTGATAGTGTTTCACCGAAAAAGAGAAAAGTTAGGGCTGTAGAAGTTGAGGGGAAGATGTTGTTTTGTTATTGCTGCTGTTTGCCAACTTATCTTCAAATGTCTAAGGGAACTTTTGTGTCCATGGTGCCAGCTGGCCGCTGGCCTCTGCAGAATTAGTGTTGGCTGGCTACATTCTATTATGTGATAACTGATCTGTGTCTACTTTGCCTTGACTGTAAGGAGGTTTTGAGGTGTGTGTGTCTGGGGCATTTTAAAAGCAAATGAAAACCAAACTCTTTCTTGCCCCGTCCTCATAGCTGTGGGATGTGGGCATTTGGAACCAAGCTCTTTCTTGCCCTATGCTCATGGCTGAGGGATCAGGGCATTTGGAATCCTCTAGAACGTCAGCCATGGCAGAGCAGGGCTTCTCTTGGTGTTACCTGCTGGATTCGCTACACAGTTGACCTCAGGAAAAGGGGGAGAATCCTGAATGCTGGGTGGAAAGGGGGGTCTCAGGCCATTTTATTCTTCAGAATTTCCTTCTGACCTTGTGGAAAGGCAGTCTGGGGCCCTCAAAACTTGCCGTGTAAGAGAAGAAAAGGAGATTGACTCAAGTTCTTTCTCAAGAGCTCAGAACAAGTTGCTATAAGACAGGCTCTGAGTTCAGCCCACTGGGGAGGTCTGCTTGCCTCCTGGAGAACGCAGATCCTGTTGAGAATCTAATGTCGTACAAGAAACTGGAGAGTCCGGGCAAGATTCTGAGAAAGCTGAGAAGCCATGGTCTCTCCAGGGCGCCCCCACGCACTGTCTTCTCTCCCCAGGGAGCGTTACCCCAGTTCCCTTCCTTGGAGGGATATCATTGACATTACCTCTGCAGTCCCCTGACTTAGACTGAGGGCTTACTCTGAGTGCGCCACGTGCTGCTGGGTGCTCGACGTCTCANCCCCCGCCGCCACGTGTTTTTGTGACTATTCATGGGCTTTGGCATATCATTGAAATCTGACAACTGACTTTGGAGTAGCGAATCACACCTCTAACCTATCAGTCCTTCCCCACCCTGAAGCTTCTCCCAGCCTTTTCTCTTTCCTCTGTGAAGGAAAGGTCTTTTTTTGGAAGCATTTTAGGACCAGGAGGACAAAAATCAAGAAATGCTTAAATATCCTGTTTTAACCAACTCCCCCTTTAATTTTTTTTTGAAAAATCGTTGGTAGACATTAACAGATTTCTTCCATGCGATGTCACAAACATTGCATTTCGCAGCTACCATGTGACCGGAAGATTCTCCCAGTTAAATTATTCTGCTTTGAAATAATATAAATCTTCATTTAGTGGGTTATCCAGCCACTTCTTCAAATTAAAAAAAAAAATTCAAAAAGTTGAGTATTTCCCTACCAATGAAATCAATGTTATGTTTCTCTCCATTAAGTAAGTGCTCATTATTAGAAAAGAGAATACATGTTTTTCTATCAGGTATGTCGTGTATGTTAAGTCACTTCAGTTGTGTCCGACTCTTTGCGACCCTGTGGGCTGTGATGAATAGTGTGTATTTATACATGTCTTTTGGTAAATACAGGTAAGAATTCTTGAACTGCTAGCCATAGAGTGTGCATATATGAACTTTTAATAAGTACTGTTAAAGAGAATGCAGAAGTATAGAGAGGGATCACAGAGGAAGTAAAAGCCATCCACAATTTCACTGAGTTCTCCGATCCTGTTTAGAGATAACCCACTCTTTGTTCTAAGGAAACCTTTCAGATTTATTTCTCTGCTCAGAGCTATATGCCTCACATATAAAAACTGTTCATTTGCTTTTAAAAATACCTT
Source organism: Redunca redunca (assembly GCA_006410935.1). NCBI lineage: Eukaryota > Metazoa > Chordata > Mammalia > Artiodactyla > Bovidae > Redunca > Redunca redunca. Next base: position 53,150 of record SJYQ01017039.1, on the reverse strand, counting down.
TCAAAATATATTGTAAATATTTTTCCATGCCACTGAATGTTGACTATGGTAACTTTTTATTTTGTGTTGGGTGCATGGGTGTGTACTTTATAGTGATTGCATATGTTTATACTGATTTTCAAATTGAGCCTTCCCAAAGGAAAAAAGAACAGTTGGATGCATAACGTCTGCCAGGCGGTGTGCCCCGCACTCACAGGAATCACCGCATCAGATCCTCACTTCATCTGGCCATGCTCACTGGCCTCCTCTTGCTTTCAGACTTTATGCTTTACAACTTATTTTTCATACAGAAACCTGAATAATCTTTCAGGAATGCAAATGAGATCATATTGGTCCTCTGCTGAAAACCCTCCAGTAGCTTCTCATTTCACTTCAGCTAAAAGCCAAATGCCTCACCAAGATCTGGCCCATCCATGTCCCCAGCCTCCCCCCAACAGCCACGTTGGCCCCATCTTGCTATTCATTAAACAGGACAGATCTGCTTCAACCGTAGGGTCTTTGCACTGCTTTCTAGTTCCTCTGCCCTGGGACACTGGGTGATGGGCTTTCCTTCCTTTCAGATCCCAGTGCAAATTGAAGTCAAGTGAAGTGAACCCCAGAATACATGTACTTGGTAGGGAAACCTAAAAAAACTTAGCCAAGGGGCTTCCCTGGTGACTCGGTGGTAAAGAATTCACCTGCCAGTGCAGGAGACACAGGTTCAATCCCCGATCCGGAAAGATCCCACATGCCTCAGAGCACCTAAGCACGCTCGCCACGACTATCGAGCCTGTGCTCTGGAGCCCGGGAGCTGCAGCTGCTGCAGCGCGTGCTCCTGGAGATGATGCTCCCAGCAAGGGAGGCCCAGCAGTGAGATGCCTGCGCAGCAGCGGAGAGCCAGCACGGCCAAAAATAAGTACAAGAAATAAACAAAACTAAAAATCTAGCAAAATGTAGGCTAGAGCATGTCACCTTATAAATTCCGCTACTGACTCCACATTTTGGTGATTCTTTTCATTTAGTCCATTTATTTTTCTTTTGACAAAATATCTGCTATATGCCAGCTCTGTTGTACTGGTGTTTGGTGGGGTTATAGCATTTAAAAAAAAAAAAAGACAGTCATGATTCTTACCTTTATGGGGTCCTTTGGGGTCATTAACCCTGCTGTAGAGAAGGCTGCCTGGTGGAATGATTCAGAACTCAAGTTCTGGAGTCAGACTGAAAGTGAAAGTGGTTCAGTCATGTCTGACTCTTTGCAACCCCAGGGACTATACAGTCCGTGGAATTCTCCAGGCCAGAATACTGGAGTGGGTAGCCTTTCCCTTCTCCAGGGGATCTTCCCAACCCAGGGATCAAACTCAGGTCTCCCATATTGCAGGCAGATTCTTTACCAGCTGCGCCACAAGGAAAGCCCAAGAATGCTGGAGTGAGTACCCTATCCTTTCTCCAGCAGATCTTCCCAAGCCAGGAATCAAACTGGGGTCTCCTGAATTGCAGGCAGTTTCTTTACCAACTGAATCTCTCAGGGAAGACTAGTGGGATTCAAAAATGTTGGTCCCACCACTTATAACTTTTATAACCGTGTTTCATTCTGCATCCCAGTTTTCCCATCAGTATTATCTATTTCTGCATGACAAATCTCCTCACAATGTAGAGGCTTAAAACAACAAGCATCACGTCACAGTGTCTGTAGGCCAGGAATTCAGAAGTGGGTCCACTGGCTGGGTCTGACGTGTGGTCTTCAGTGAGACTGCAGGCTGGACGTCAGTTGGGGCTGCAGCCATCTGACAGCTTGACTGGGGCTGGTGGGGGAGGGAGGTCACTTCCAAGGAGGCTCCCTCACAGGGCTGGCAGGATGATGCTGAATGCTGGCATGAGGCTTCAGCTTTTTGCCACATGGCCCTCTCCACAGGCTACCTGAGTGGCTACAGAGCAGGCAGTCCAAGAGACCACAAGGCCAAAACCACTGTGTCTTTTATGACCTGGCTGCAGAAGTCACACTGTCATTTCTGCCGTATCCTGTCGGTTATACTGGCCAGCCTTATTCAGTAAGGGAGGGGACTAAAGTTTGCCAGCAAAGGTCCATCTAGTCAAAGCTATGGTTTTTCCAGTAGTCGTGTATGGATGTGAGAGTTGGACTATAAAGAAAGCTGAGAGCCGAAGAATTGATGTTTTTGAACTGTGTTGGAGAAGACTCTTGAGAGTCCCTTGGACTGCAAGGAGATCCAACCAGTCCATCCTGAAGGAAATCAATCCTGAATATTCATTGGAAGGACTGGTGCTGAAGCTGAAACTCCAATACTTTGGCCACCTGATGTGAAGAACTGAGTTATTTGACAAGACCCTGATGCTGGGAAAGACTGAAGGTGGGAGGAGAAGGGGATGCCAGAGGATGAGATGGTTGGATGGCATCACCGACTCAATGGAGATGAATTTGAACAAGCTTTGGGAGTTGGTGATGGACAGGGAGGTCTGGTGTGCTGCAGTCCATGGGGTTTCAAAGAGTCAGACATGAGTGAGCCACTGAACTGAACTGAAGGTGCAGTAGGAATCACTGGGGACCGCATTGGATGCTGACTGCTATACCGGCCCTGCAGTGACCATCCTAACGGTACTCGCATCCTTGGGTTATAGTGAGGATTAAATAAGATTATACGGGTAAAGTGAATGAGGAAAACTCCCCAGGACACAGCAGGCAGTGCAGGCGTCTCACTTGTGACTGTGTGTTGTCATTAACCACCACCACTATCTCCTCTGCCCACCCGCATGAGAAGCGGTCCTAACATAATGGGCTTGGGGGGAGGGCAGGAAGAGGAGACATTTACGCCGAGACTGGACCAGGGGGTAGGCTTCGGGGCAGTAAGAACTTTCCAGGCCAAGGGGCAGCACATGCGAAGGTCCTGAGTGGGCAGGCTGCTGAACGGGGAAGGGAGAGTGGCCACGACGGGGCAGAGAGCAGGTCACACCCAGCTACAGAGGCCAGGATGCGGCCATCACCATGCTCTTCAGGGAGAGTTTCTTCTCTAGAAGAACAGCTGCGTTTATCCAGAAGGTAGCAGAGAAAGTAAGAGCTGAACTTTATGGATTGTGTTTATCCTGCAAAGGGAGGTTTTTGTGTACCATGCATCTCCCCAGAGCTCTTTGTTTTCTTTCGTTACTCCTGGAGGAATGTATGTCCAGGTCTTCTGGTTCAGAGTAAACTCTGTTGCTGACCTTTCTACGTGTCAAAGGTTCCCTCTCTCATTAGAGGGTCTGGGCTTTTTGTCTCAACGATGTATTTGGTTTACTGAGCAGGATCAGACTCCTGTTCTAGTGAATGTGTGCAAAACCCTTGGAAATCTCCACAGATTTCTCATTCCTTGCACTTGTGTGTGTAGGGCCAGGCACTTTGTGTTTTGTGTTCCCAACACCTTCTGTGGATTAATTTAATCATTTCAGGAGATAACAGGTAGTATAGCAAAACCCACCACAATATTGTAAACTAATTAGCCTTCAATTAAAATAAAAAAATAATTTTAAAAAAAAGAAGAGCCAGGTAGAGTTTGTGGTGTGCTTGGGGCCTGCCTCCAAAGACTGAATTTCCCCTACCCCTGTTCTTTGTGGTCAGAGTTGCCCATATTCAGAATTTGTTACCTTGCCAAGATGATTGTTTATTCTTTGTTTGTTTGTTTATTCTTAACTATAAACAATATGCTTCTCTTTGGATTTTGTAGGCCTTTTTGAAATGATATGCAGACATTTGTATATTCACGGGGCATGTGTGTGTGTGTGTGTGTGTGTGTGTGTGAGTGAGAGAGAGAGAGAGAGAAGGCCGTTATTGCTTTCTCAGGGCAGTTGTTAAAGATGCATGGAGAGGCTTTGCTGCAGCCATGATACTGCTGCAGCCGGCAGCCGCGGCCCACCTGGGTGCTGCTCATCTGCGTCTCTGCCGAGCTCTCTCAGGAGGAGGGAGCGCTGCACGCACGTGTGGCAGGATGGAAATCTCATCTACCTGGTAGATGTGGCCACGCCATGGTCTATTCTAATCGCCATTCACAAGCACTGAACGCTGTTGGCAGTTTTTCTCCCCAGGAAGGTCTTCGTAATCCCATTTTTGTATGTTATTATTTTCTCAGGATAAGTTTTCTAGAAGTGGGATTTCTGCATCAAAAGAATAGGTACTTTTAAAGGCTTTGGAGACGTCCTTGGGAGTGCAGCCTGGAAGGTGTGTCCAATAGAACAGCCTACCTGTGCACCGACAGTAACCGAGCAGTGTTTATTTCTCCTTATGAAGGAGGAAATTCACATCGCTTTCTGGTGTGGCCATAATTCCACCCGACAGCCCCTGTGTTTCTGATCTGTCTCTTAGACCCCCAAGAGCCCATTTTGCTTTTTTTTTTTCTTTCTTTCTTTCTTCTTCTTTTTTTTTAACCATAGCTTAATGCTTTAACAAACGTTGAGATTTTTGAAAGCGTTATAAATCTAGTAGGGTATCATAGTTTGGCACATTTTCCAAATCCTGGCACGAGCCAAAAAAAATCAGTCCTATGCAGACGCTTGGTGGAATAAAAAAACCCTTATCAGCAGAGTTAGGTACGGAGACGTCACAGGGACCGGGTGCTGGTCGCCTGATGAGCGCTTCCCCGAGGAGAGCAAAGCCAAAGCACAGAACTGGGCGAATTCATCAGCGAATCTGGCAGCACGGAGACCAAGTGGGTGCGGGTCATCGCCCACGACAAGTTTCCCAGGGTTGCCGAGAAAGGGCTGCCCAGCAGAGGCTTCCGGTGCGTTGGTGTGCGCCGAGGAATGCGGCCGTGGCCGGGGCATTGCACACACGCATGCCGAGCACACTTGTCCTCCCCCCGGCGCCCCCCACCGCCTGCTCCCCATCAGGCCGAACAGCCAGCGCAAGCTGCTGACCGACAGCGCGGAAGGCCGGTCTGGCCGGGAGGGACCGTTGGCTCTGGGAGAGAAGGGTGATCCCAGACAGACTCCCGAGAAGGACCTGGAGGAAAGAAGGGGAAACCTGTGGTGAACGGCCGCCCAGCCCGCGGAGGCTTCTGGCAGGACGCGGGAGGGCCGCATAGGTGGGCTCCCCCGGGCGGCTCAGCTCATTAGGGCGCAGCTGAGCGTGAGCCCTGTGACTGTGAAGCGGAAGACGGGCAGGCGCTTTCAGGGTGGTGGTGGTGGTGGTTTGCGTTAATGGGTTCTCCCCAAACCTGGTCTTCGCATTGTGGTCCTGTCCTTTTTTTTTTTCATGGCTTCGGGCCTGGGGAAGAGGTGACAGCCTGTGGCCATGGCATCGTCTCCCCAGGTCCCCGGGCCGCCCTCCCGTAGGTGTCGACCTGGACCACTCCCTCATCCCCACTCCCGCATCTGAGGTGGCAGCAAAAGCTCCAAGAAGAAGAACTCCTAGAATAAATCTTGGAAGAATCCTAGCATCCTAGAATAAAGGCTGCTGCTGCTGCTAAGTCACTTCAGTCGTGTCCGACTCTGTGCGACCCCAGAGAAGGCAGCCCACCAGGCTCCCCCGACCCTGGGATTCTCCAGGCAAGAACACTGGAGTGGGTTGCCATTTCCTTCTCCAATGCGTGAAAGTGAGAAGTGAAAGTGAAGTCACCCAGTCGTGTCCAACTCTTAGCGACCCCATGGACTGCAGCCTTCCAGGCTCCTCCATCCATGGGATTTTCCAGGCAAGAGTACTGGATTGAGGTGCCATAGCCTTCTCCGAAAATAAAGGCTAAGAGCAAATAAACACCGCCCTGGCGCCTCACCAGCACGGCCTCTGTTGGGAAAAGTTCTCCGCCTTCCGGCCGGGTCTTTTTCCCCTCCGTGTCTGCTCGCCTGCTGTCAGAAAGACCCTTCTGCAGACATCCGTGTCAGACCTTTTCACTTCCCAGTTTTCGTCCTCCGCTGGGTGCCCACCTCAGGAGGGAGTCCCCAGTCTCCCTCCACGGCCTGTGGGCCCTGTGAGGTCTGGGCCTGGTCTCCTGCTCAGACCCCCGCTCCCGTCCCTCCCTCTGCCCACTGCAGTGCTTGCCCCCCAGCCCTGCCCTGCCCTCTGCTGGGTACTGGTACACCAGCTCTGGTTACTGGCCTTTCAGATCATGCAGGCCCAGCTCACATGGCACCTTTAGGAAAGAACCTCCCCGGCGGAGCGCCCACGCCAGCACCAGCTCTTTCTCCCCCTTTAATTTCTTCCCACCTCGTGCCATCCGAACTCACCCTCGTTTATTTATGGAAATAGTTGGTTGTGTGTGCTAAGTCGCTTCAGTCCTGTCAGACTCTTTGCGGCCCCAAGGACTGTAACCCACCAGGCTCCTCTGTCCACGGGATTCTCCAGGCAAGAGTGCTGGAGTAGGTTGCCACGCCCACTCCAGAGGATCTTCCTGACCCAGGGATCGAACCCGTGTCTCTCACGTCTCCTGCACTGGCAGGCGGGTTATTTACCACTGGCGCCACCTGGATCTCCCAGCTGTCTATACTCCTGAAATGCGGAGGACCCCTTCATCACCCTACCGTTTTTATTTGGCCACACTGCGCGGCATGTGGGATCTTAGTTCCCCAACCAGGGCTTGAACCCTGCAGCGGGAGCACAGCGTGTTACCCAGGGAAGTCCTTCGTAGCCCTGTTCTTCTAAAGGCTTGCTTGGCCTCAGAATGCCCTGGAGAGTCTGACCTCATGAGGGAATACCAAGTTTCAGTTGTGAAAGAGTTGCAGTTTGTCTGAGAAACTCATTTGATTCTTCCAACCAGCCGCAGAACAGCCCTCCAAAATAAAGTGTGCACACACATCCATCCCCGCCCGCCCTCTACACGCAGAAAAAGACACCTCTTTTAAACAGGAGTCGTCACCTGCAAATGAGCAAAGGAAGTTTTCACAGGAAAAGCAACAATTAAAAATCAGCCCCCTAACATGTTAAACTTAGTCATCAAAATTTAGACAGAGGGCAATACTGGAGCAAAGGTCTTGGTTTATTTAGAAAGTGAATTAGAAGAAAATGATTAAGTGGAACCTATAGATTAAAGCAGAATTAACCACAGTACATGGTGCTTATTGAGATCTGAACTCGAGCACACTGTAAAAATTGGAGTGGTGGAAATGCATTTATGAGCTGATTGGGGAGAGTTGAACTTTAACTGAATATTGCATGATATTTAAGATTTACTGTTAATTTTTAGGTCTTATAACCAAAAGGATCATTATGTTTATAATAGACTCTATCTTCTAGAAGCACGTATTAAGATATTTATGAATGAAATTATATAGTATCAGATATATGCTTCAAAATTATTTGGGCCAGAGGAGTGGGCCAGGGTCTAAGTGAAAGATGATCAGCTGTGCGTCAATACTTGCTGGAGCCAGGAAGAGCAGGACGTTGGGACACGGAGTATGTGGAGTGCCCGGAGGTTCTGATGCTCTTCTGCTTCGAGATACATTTGTTAAACTCCCATAATGCCTTTTCTTTTTTTAACTGTGAGATTTTACCCCCAGACCCTGCATTTTTGCTTGTAGCTGTCAGCTGGCGCTGAGTCGCTGCTTCTCTCAGTTGCATCTCTTAACATGGGCATCTTTCACTCTGCCCTTCGTTCATGTGTACATCTGTCAGAGCCCACAGCCTCCTCTTTCTCTGTTTCCTCGTTGAGAGAAAGGTTTACTTGGCGGCCTCGTTGGTGAACCTGTGAACTGCTTTATGATTTGCCGAGGGTACCACTTCCTGGGAGGCTTGGTGTGAGCCAGCATGTAGCGGCAGCAGGCGGACGACTTCCGTTTTGGGAGCAGAGCCGCTCTGGGATAGAGTCGGTGACGACTCTCGCTGTGTGTCCTCCGTCTGATGGGGATGGAGGAAAGGCTGCACCAAGTATCAGGAACGGGAAGGCCTCCCCCGGTGGTCACTCTGCACCCAGTCCAGGCTGAGAGTCCCTTTGGGGGCCCCCAGAGCTCCTCTCGCATCAGCCCTGACTTGTACCAGTTGGGGGGCTGAGGGGGCTGTTACTGGTTACAGCCGGTGAAGAAGAAAGGTAGTGACTTAGGTGGTGGCCAGGAGTGTCTGACCTGTGCACTGCTGTGTTCCTGGCACAGAGCAGAATTTATGGAAGGAAGGACTTAGTGCATCTTTCGAAAGCCCTGGGGTACTTATCTTTAATAGGCCCTCTCCTTGTTGGATCATTGGGAGAATTAAACTCTCTACGAGGAACCTACCTTAGAGCATTTGGAAGGAGTTAGGTACATGTTATTAGGGAATGGCTAAATAAATTATGGCCATAGTTCTGTGTAACATTCTGCAGCTGTTAAAGAGATTGAGGCAGCTTTACATAGACACGGAGAGACGTTCAAAGCATTCAGTAGAAAAGCAAGTGTAATATGGAATACAATCCCATTCATACTACAGGGAAAAGTGTGGGTCTGAACATGTGTAGAAAAAAGTCTGTTGATGGTGGTTATGTCCTGGGAGTGGAATGGGTGCGGGAGTATGCTATGGAGAAGGGAAGGGCATTTTTCCCTCGTTATTTCAGATGTATCTGAAGTTGACATAGAAGAGGAAGCAGTAAAGGGGAAGAAACAGAACAGTGCTTGTTACATAGTTAGCTCAGCAAACTGTAACTTTTATGAAGGGTAGTTATAAAGTTAATAAAGGATAGAGGTCAGTGACAGAGAAAAAAAATCTGACCAGTTTTTGTTTAACTTTTCTAGAATGCAACTTCTTTCGCTTCTTAAAATAAAACCAGTCTTTAATTTGGAAAGCTAAACTGTGGACCTAGTCAGGTTTATTGAGGTATAATTTCCATATAGTATAAAACTTACTCTTCACGGTACGGTTCTGTGGACTGTGACGAATGCATGCCGTTGTGAAATTACCGCCTCATTCAAGACACAGAGCCCTGCCCTCATCCCCCACATCCCCAAGCGCTGCTCCTTTGGAGTCGTCCCTGTCGGGCTCCCTCCTCAGCTCCCGGCAACCACGGTGAGTTTCTGTCTTTATGTGTACAGGGCATCATATAGCAGTCATATAGTACATGGCCTTTGGAGTCTGGCTTCTTTCACTTGGCGTCATGCGTCGTGAGTCATTCTCGCTGGTGCATGCTGTGCAAGTCCCTCCCTTTATGTCTCTGAGTGGTATTCCTTTGTGTGGACGTGTTACTGCTTGTGTATTCAGTCACCAGTTGAAGGACAGTGCTCCAGCCTTTTAGAACACAGACTTCTGGCTTTTGCTCTTAGCTTAATTTCTATGAATTTTGCATCCTTTTTTTTAAAAAAAAAAAAAACACCCTAGAAGATTGCTGAGATTTTATAATATAGGCTGTTACTTCAGACTCCTCAGATGAGAAGAGCTGCATTAAATACAAATTATTTGGAGATTTTAATTTTTTGTTTGACTCATGTAGTGTTTACTGCGTGCCAGGTACTGCTCTAAATATTGCTTTACAAACACTTAGAAAGTTGCAGGCACATGGTGAGCGCCATATACGTATTTGTTAAATAAATAAGTAAAATTGAAAGTTGCCAGATAACCTGCATCTTATACAGAAGAGCTGTGGGGCTGGGACAGCGAGGCAGGAGACTGGGACTGCAGGGCCTAGCAATGTCCCCGCCCCACCTCTCAACCCGGCCCCAGTTACAGTTGCCATGGGGATTATCGACTCTGGGTCTCACTAACATGAAATCAGGGTCCCAACCTGAACCCTCCTGAAAAGAACAGGGATATCTTATTAGACTTACATTAAAGTCTGATCATTTGTGAAAGTAATCTGTTACAAGATACCCTATAAAGTGTGGCCCTCCCCTCCTGTTCTGGAGCACATAGTGCACCGTAGTGGCGTCTGTTAGAAGTGTGCTAAAGTCAGTCACCGCATGGTGGCACTCCCTTAAAAAGTGAGATTGGGAAAAACGAGAGGTTTGGGCGTGGAGTTGAGTACGGGCAGCTGGAATGCCAGTTTATGTTCTATACATTTGTGCTTTGAGCTTGAGGGGACAAACCTAGAGCCCTTTCATTCTGTTGGCTCAACAAATCACGCAGATGTCAGAGTATAGGAACATTTGTTCTTTCTTAAGCACTGTGACATATTCATGGTACATTAACCAGTGCTAGACTTTTGAAATGCTGCAGATATCTTCACTCAGAAGCGTGTGTGCTTATGAGAGGGGAAAAAAAAATCTGTAAAGAAAATATCATCGATAGTTCTTTTTCAAAAATTGGTATTAAAACTGCTGCCTGCTAATTACTCCAGGGAGTGCAGTTTTAACGTTTTAGTTGTGATTCTCTTGAAGCAAAGTGTATATGCCCTATAGATTTGAAATGGATACTTCCAAACAGTTCTTGCTGTGACTGGATTTAAGTGATTTTTATCAGAATGTCAGGCTGGTTGGGCTACCCAGGCAGCACAGTGATAAAGAATCCTCCTGCCGATGCAGGAGACTCGGGTTCGACCCCTGGGTCAGGGGGATCTCCTGGAGGAGGAAATGGCAACCCACTCAAGTGTTTCTTGCCTGGAGAATTCCATGGACTGAGGAGCCTGGCGGGCTACAGTCCATGGGGTCGCAGAGTCGGAAACAGGCACATGGTCGGCCCTTCTGCACCTTTGGGAGATTCTCTCCCATTGTAATAATTTGCCCTTAAGGATTTTCATTCCCGAGTATGTTCAGTGATTCATTTGCCAGGTATATATTGTTTGTTTACAGGAGCACAAGGCGTTGTGCTAGAACTCTGGGAGATTCAAAGATAGTCCTGATTTTCAGGAACCGAGTTGAGAAGATGAAACACCCAAGCATTTAATTCAAATGCTAGGCATGATTTAGTTTCCATTTAGAGTGTAGATGAGAAGAGTTACAGTGGTCGAGAGGAAGGAGAGCCTGCCACTCACTAGGGTGATAGGTCAGGGAGAGATTTGGGAGTGGTATTGTTTGGTGGGGGGAGATGAGGAGAGAGAGCTTTGGGGCATATGAGGAGGCCAGGAGTAAAGAGGTGGGATTTCACTACAGCCCAGGTACAACTGTTGAAAGGAGTTAAGGGTACAGGATGAAGACACAGCTTCTGGGCAGAGTGCATGTCAAGAGCCCGAGGAAAGGAAAATACAAGGCCCATAAGGATTAGGTTGTGAACCAACTCTTCTCGACCTCCGGATTTTATTGTTGAAGGATCTGGGATGGGACAGCATAATGTCATAGGACTTGAGGGAAATTTAGCATCGCCTGCAAGCACAGATACAAGGGAGACTTTCACTGGTGACGTGACAGGTTAACTGTTCTGAAAATCCACCTGATAAAAATGCTTAAACACAATGCTTAAATAGATGACTTCTTTTAGTAACTTTCAAGAAAAGAGGGAACTCCTCAAGGCCTAAAAAATAACGGACAAACTGAAAATTAGAGGCGCAAGCTGAAACCACAGCTGTCTTGGCATCATTTGCTGTTTTCAGTAAGCAAGAGTCCTTTTCACACACACCCCCCACCCAGATAGTTTTATTGAGGTATAATTGACCTATCAGTTCAGTTCAGTCGCTCAGTCGTGTCCGACTCTTTGTGACCCCATGAATCGCAGCTCACTAGGCCTCCCTGTCCATCACCAACTCCCAGAGTTCACTCAAATTCACGTCCATCGAGTCGGTGATGCCATCCAGCCATCTCATCCTCTGTCGTCCCCTTCTCCTCCTGCCCCCAATCTCTCCCAGCATCAGAGTCTTTTCTAATGAGTCAACTCTTCACATGAGGTGGCCAAAGTATTGGATTTTCAGCTTTAGCATCAGTCCTTCCAAAGAATACCCAGGACTGATCTCCTTTAGGATGGACTGGTTGGATCTCCTTGCAGTCCAAGGGACTCTCAAAGAGTCTTCTCCAACACCACAGTTCAAAAGCATCAATTCTTCAGCGCTCTGCTTTCTTCACAGTCCAACTCTCACATCCGTACATGACCACTGGAAAAACCATAGCGTTGACTAGATGGACATTTGTTGGCAAAGTAATGTTTCTGCTTTTGAATATGCTATCTAGGTTGATCATAACTTTTCTTCCAAGGAGTAAGCATGTTTTAATTTCATGGCTGCAATCAGCATCTGCAGTGATTTTGGAGCCCCCCAAAAATAAAGTCTGACACTGTTTCCACTGTTTTCCCATCTGTTTCCTATGAAGTGATGGGACTAGATGCCATGGTCTTCGTTTTCTGAATGTTGATCTTTAAGCCAACTTTTTCACTCTCCTCTCTCACTTTCAAGAGGATTTTTAGTTCCTCTTCACTTTCTGCCATAAGGGTGGTGTCATCTGCATATCTGAGGTTATTGATATTTCTCCCAGCAATCTTGATTCCAGCTTGTGTTTCTTCCAGCCCAGCGTTTCTCATGATGTTCTCTGCATGTAAGTTAAATAAGCAGGGTGACAATATACAGCCTTGACGTACTCCTTTCCTGATTTGGAACCAGTCTGTTGTTCCATGTCCAGTTCTAACTATTGCTTCCTGACCTGCATATAGGTTTCTTAAGAGGCAGGTCAGGTGATCTGGTATTCCCATTTCTTTCAGAATTTTCCACAGTTTATTGTGATCCACACAGTCAAAGGCTTTGGCATCGTCAACAGAGCAGAAATAGATGTTTTTCTGGAACTCTCTTGCTTTTTAGATGATCCTGCGGATGTTGGCAATTTGATCTCTGGTTCCTCTGCCTTTTCTAAAACCAGCCTGAACATCAGGAAGTTCACAGTTCACGTATTGCTGAAGCCTGGCTTGGAGAATTTTGAGCATTACTTTGCTAGCGTGTGAGATGAGTGCAATTGTGCGGCAGTTTGAGCATTCTTTGGCATTGCCTTTCTTTGGAATTGGAATGGAAACTGACCTTTTCCAGTCCTGTGGCCACTGCTGAGTTTTCCAGATTTGCTGGCATATTGAGTGCAGCACTTTCACAGCATCATCTTTCAGGATTTGAAACAGCTCAACTGGAATTCCATCACCTCTACTAGCTTTGTTCATAGTGATGCTTCCTAAGGCCTACTTGACTTCACATTCCAGGATGTCTGGCTCTAGGTGAGTGATCACACCATCATGATTATCTTGGTCATGAAGATCTTTTTCGTACAGTTCTTCTGTGTATTCTTGCCACCTCTTCTTACTATCTTCTGCTTCTGTTAGGTCCATACTATTTTGTCCTTTATTGAGCCCATCTTTGCATGAAATGTTCCCTCGGTATCTCTAATTTTCTTGAAGAGATCCCTAGTCTTCCCCATTCTGTTGTTTTCCTCTATTTCTTTGCAACTACAAATATTTAAAGTGTACGATCTGATAAATTACGACATATGTATACACCACTGAAATCATCACCATAATTAAAATAATGGAAATATCAGTCATTAGTTTTTCTTATGACCTCCTGCAGCCTTTCCCCGTCTACACTACCCCATCTCCTGTCAGCCACTTCCGTTTTCTATTCCCATGTGTTAGTTTTCATCTGTATAAAATTCTAGAAAATACAGTCATATGCTGAATACTCTTACCTGTTTTGAGAGTCACCTGTACTGTCGTGTGTATCGGTAGTTTGTCCCTTTTTATTGCTAATCGCGACTCTTTGTCTGGACATGCCCACTGTGTTTATCCGCTCACCTGTTATTGGACGTTTGGGTTGTCTCCATTTGGGGGCTGTTACAAATAAAGCTGCCAGAACATTTGTGAACAAGTCTGTGTGGACATATGCTTTATTTCCCTGTGGTATATAGCTGCAGGTGGAGTGGTTCACTCATATAGTGGGTGTCTGTGAGACCTGGATTTTAAAGGCTTTTTGGGATAGGAGACAAAGTCTGGAGCTTGTGTTAAATAGGCAGGTGGAACTGAGACTACCGTACAAAGTTAGGAGTATTGAAGTGCGACCTATATCTCTAGCAAAACGGTAGAATGAAAAAATAAGCCCATTGGCAGATTTTCTTTTTTTTTTTAACTTGTCTGATTTGGCCTGTACTTTGAATTGCTGGGGCGGGGGGTGTGTGGTGGTGGTGGGATTCTCCTTGGGTAGTTTTTACCCTAGGCCTGCCTTCTCATGAACTTTGTTTGAATTTACCTGACCTATGTAGTCTGGGGAATTCCCAAAAGAGAAATTATCTTAAAGAGATCCTGGGTTGGTAGAGTTCCCGGATACTGGCAGTAGTCAATACATATCCTCTTTGGATATAGCTGCCTTTATTCTCGCCTTAGCCCAGGATTCCCACAGATAAAGCCTCTGCAAACCTGAGCTCATAATCCTCAATTTAAAAACATGAGGAAACAAGCAACTGTGAGTGCAAGAGAGAGAGAAAAAGCAGAACTAGTGTGGAGCCTTAGATACTAGAATTATAATATAAAATCATAGCTTAAAAACAGAGCTAAAGTCCTATGAAGAAAGATCTGGAAGAAATGAAAGCAGAGATACGTAATCAGTGAAATTAAACCTTAGTGGATGAGTCAAACAATGCGTTAGACATAGCTAAAGAGAGTTTTTGTAAACTGGGAAAAAAGCTGAAGAAACTCCATAGAATACAGTATAGAAAGACAAAGACGAAAACTGTGAAAATTAAATCTAAAGAAACAGAAGGAGATAATTTAAAATAAATAGCGAGGCAGAAAAAGATGAGAGTGGGGAAAAGGCAGTATTTGAGAAAATGATGCTAAAAATTTCCAAAAATACTGAAACCCAGAAATATTTAGATTTAAGAATCAGAGTAAATCCCAAGTAGAATTAAAATTAGAAAAAGCATTATCCAGACAAATTAGTATAATATACCACCAAAGGCATAAAGATGATCTTAAAGGAGTCAAAAAGAAAATTGATTGCCTCCCAGGGAGACTTCTCTGCAGCAGCAATGAAAACCAGAAGATGGTGGAGCAGTGTTTTAAAAGGGCTGAGAGAACATGATTGCCAAACCTAGAATCTTAAACCCAGCTAAAATATAATTTTTTTAATAATCAGGGAATAACGTTTTCAGATAAATGAAAACTGAGCTTTGACCTGCAGCAGACTCTCGTAAAGAAACTTTTATACTTTAAGGAAAAAGGGAAAAGGACCCTGAAAGGTAGAGCAGATGTCTGCAATGGAAGAGAGACTGTGTGTGCGCTTGAGTGGTATAGCCGCTGTGAGATAACAGGAGTTAAGCCTGAGGGGTCAGTCTACTCTAGATGGCCTCTGTGAAATTTGAATCAGGTGAGCTCTAAGCGAACCTCAGTTGACAAGTGGTGGTATCTGATTTCCAGGCACCCTGGTGGCCAGGATGGTATCACACAGGAGAAAGCCCCAGAGGGGCTGAGCAGAGTAGGGAGAGTGCAGACCACCACAGAAGCTGTGAATCGGGGTTGTGTTTACTACAGGGGCTCTTTGTATTAATTTCATATTTGCCCTCCTGGACTTTGCCTGTTTTCTAGGGTTTTGGGAAATTTCCTTGACTACTTCTCATGCTTTAAAAAAAAAAAATCAATAATTAATTAGGCTGCCCCAGGTCTTAGTTGTGGCATGTGGGATCTGGCTCTCCCACCAGGGGTCAAACCTCCGTTGGGAGTGTGGCCACTGGACCCCCAGGGAAGTCCCTACTTTTCATTCTGTGTTGTTTTTTTTTTTTTAAGAATTTTTGTTTATGTAGTTGGTTATTTTTTGACTGTGCTGAGTCTTCACTGGTGCACGGGCTTTCTCTAGTTGTAGTGAGCGAGGGCAGCTCTCTTCTTGCGGGCTCAGAGGTTGCAGCTCCCCGACTCTAGAGCACGGGCTTAGCTGCTCCTCTTCAGCATGTGGGGTCTTCCCAGATCAGGGATCGAACATGTGTCTCCTGCATTTTGTAGGCAGCTTCTTTACCACCGAGCCACCAGGGAAGCCCTCATTTATTTATTTTTTTCAATTTCGGCAGTCGTGTTTTTTAACTACCAGAGGGTTTCTTTTTTAATTTTTAAAATCTTTTCCCTAGCATGACATTCTTGATTTCTCAACACGTAATCCTTACGAGACTCTCTGAGGGTATGAATTAGAGGAGCTGTAGGGTCTTGTGTTTTGGTGCTTTAAATTTTTTTTTCCCCCCTAAATTATCTGTTCCCTTCAGGGTTAATCTGTTTGTCTTGATCGCTTTCTGTGATGCTCTCGGCTTTCCTCAAGAGTCTGGTGATCCTTGTTGTCCATAGAAAAGTGGGAATTGGGAGGTTGGGTCTGTTCTGTGTGTGTGGGTGAGTCGGGGAGTTAGGAAACCTTCTCCCGTGGCTGCTCAGCAGAATCCTTTGGAGCAGACTCCTCCTTGCTGGTGGGTGAATGTCCAGGGTGCAGAGGTGGGTCAGGTGTGGGTTTTGGCAGAATCCTTTGGGGCAGACTCCTCCTTGCTGGTGGGTGAATGTCTGGGGTGCAGAGGTGGGTCAGGTGTGGGTTTTGGCTGTGGATTGTCTCGTGCTCAGGCTCGCATCCCTCAGTTTTCACTCCCCTGTCTCACTCCCACCCTATGTTCTGCTTGCCATCTCCGTGCTCAGAGTTCTCCCAGCACACGGGCTCCCTCTTAACCACTCTCCTCTTTGAAGACTGCGCTCCGGGGATTTCCTCTGCTCCGCTTCACCAGGCAACGTGTACCCATCCACTTTCAGATTCTAAAAAAATTTAGTTAGAACTTCTAGTCTAATGACAACCCCCCTATCTTTTCTCTTCCTTGTCGTGGGTTTAGATTCCCTTAAAATTCCTTTATTGTAATTTAAAGGGGCCGCTGTCAGGAGAGGAGTTGAGCACAGGTGCTCAGTCCATCATCTTTCCCCAGAAACCCAGTCATTATTTTCCCACCGTTGATGATGGTGGATGACTGCAGACAGAGGAAAGCATAGGCCGTGAAGCCAAATATACAGAGCCAAATATAGAGCTTAGAATTTTTTAGAGGTTTCTTATATTCTGAAAATTTGTCATTTTCTCCTTGAAGATTAAAAAGTTTGTGGCAATTAGGGTAGAAAAAACTTTCTAGTTGATTGAAAATTAGGATTGAGATTTAAATATTACCATATATTGAGAACTAGGACTTAGGAATTTTCCTACTTGTTCACAGAAAAGCCCCTCATGTGATGTGCTAGCAGCCTCTGGTCTAAGCAGCTGCCAGGTGAACGAGAGCCGAGCTGGAGCGACAGAGTGGCAGGACCAGCACTGGAGATGTGTATGCAGTTGTTAAGATGATTCAAATGGTAGTTATGGCAACGGAGATCAACAGAGGGAGAAAGAGGGAGATACTGGAAAAGCAGCCGCACATTTTAGTAACAGTCATTATTCACAATGGCAAAGCTGTTTACTATAAAAATTCCATCCTCTGTTGCCTCTTTGCTGCCCTCCGCCATTTTTTACTTTATGTTAGAGCCTGCTAACTTATGGCATAATGGGGTACAATTTCACCTCTGATACAAAGTCCTGTAAAGTCTTGAGATATGTTAAAGACTTTAGTCCCCAATAGTAAATCCCGAAAGGGCCTGGTACTGTTTGTCCCTTTATGCTTGGGGAGGGGGAGCGTATACATTTATATAGAGAAATGACTTCAAAGTGGTGCATTTGAGGGTGAACTGTCTTAGTTGGGTGCCTCAACTAAGCACCCAGCAATATAGAGCATGTGAGTAATCTGTTACGTGAGGAGCTTCTCTTTAAAACACTGTCATACTTCTGATACTTTAGGTGGCTAATGTGCCCGCAAGGCTCCTCTGTCCATGGAATTTTCCAGGCAAGAATACTGGAGTGGTTGCTACTTCCTACTCCAGGGGATCTTCCTGACCCAGGGATCAAACCCTTGTCTCTTGTGTGTCCTGCACTGGCAGGTAGAATCTTTACCGTTATCGCCGCCCATGTTGAAAGGATAAAATAGAAATATGATGAAGTTGCATTTGATTTTGAGAGATACTACAGGCAAAGCCTGACATTTAGCTTGATTACTCGAGGTTTTATTATTTACAGCTGCTCAGCTGTTGTATTAATAGACCCCACTCTGCTTTCTGGCACCACGGATACCTTTTATAATTTGAGCATTCTCAGAAAGAACACTGTGTGAAAATGGTCAGCCCCAAATGTAAACTACTTTTTTTTTTTTTTAAGGAAAAAGCACACATTCTGTGTTGGTTCAGCCTTTTGGTCATGTGTTTTGGGAGGGAAGCAGTAGGGCTTTTAGGAAATGTGCTGAACCAGGTGACCCTGAATTTACCTGGCTTTCAGGCCAGGCAGCTGTAGCCTTATTTGCCTTTGCCACATTGGTGGTGATTGGGACTGTCTGTGTGACTGGTCTCCGGATGAAGCCCCTTGAAGCTTCAGGCCTGGACTCTGTTCACCTCGTACTGATTCTTGTAGCGAGTGCTTACTTGCCTCGGGCCTTTGTCCCTGCTATTTCCAGGTGAACTGTTCCCCCGCTTCTTGTATCCCACCCTCTCCTCTCCTCGGCAAACATCACCTCTTCCTCCAGGTCTCATCCTACCTGTCACTTTCAACGAGGCCTTTGCACTCTCAGCCAGACTGTCTAGCACCTGTGTTAGTCCTTGTTAGCACTTCTCCGTGCTCACAACGAACCCTGTTTGTGTGACAGTCATCTAAAGCCTCCCTCCTCCACTAGACTGTCAGGTCTGTGCAGGGAAGGCCCGTGGCTGTCGGGGCCTGCCTGCTCCATCCCCAGTGCCCACACAGAGCCCGGCGCACGCCGTGGGCTGCTGCTCTTCGATTTTGAAGGGCCGCGTGGAGGTCCGCCACGGCCAGTCCTCCCTGTTTCCCACTCTGCCCGTGGTTGCTGGATGCAGATGGGGACTGGTGCAGGAGTTGAGGGGAACCATTCGCTGCAGTCTCTGTTAGCACTGGAAGGAATATGGAGTTACAGCCAGCTCTCAGTTTTTTCTAAAAATGGGGCAGGAGAGCATGGATAATTGAAGTGCCCCTCCCACTCCCCACCAAAAAAAACGATTAAGGGAACTGGAGACCCAGCACTGGAGAAATTTGCACTGGATTTCTCGTTTTCATTCTCCTCTTACTACATAACCAAGTAAGTCCAAGAAAGTAGACTGGACCCCAGATGGGCAGAGAAGGTGGATCTGAGGTCCTGAAGAGGACAGGCAAGCTAAGAAAAGATGTGGAAAAAGTGGTCAGGGTCTTTTACCAGTTGAAGAAAGTTTCAGACTGTGATGAAATGGAAGATGAGAAGCAGAGCATTCTCGTCACCTGCCCAGTCCTAGCAGTTGTTGTGCGAATGGGTGCCTGATGGATCTGTTGGCTCCCCAGACAGCCTTTGCCTGGATATGTTCACAGTCTGTTTTGAAGTTGTACAGAGAAGCTCGCTTGCGTCATTCTGAAGATGCAGTGAGTCAGTACAGTCCCAAGGGAGCAGTAATGGCCTTAAACAGAAACTTGGAATGAAAAATAGCTGTGGATTTAAAGACAGAGTACTTTCTTCCTATGACTTCATTTGGTGCTGGTAGGACTAATTCACAGATAACCCTCTTTAAATGGTAGTCCTTCAACACATTTGGAATTTTTCTTTCCCCCTTCACTTTTC
The DNA here is from genome assembly GCA_006410935.1 of Redunca redunca. Lineage (NCBI taxonomy): Eukaryota > Metazoa > Chordata > Mammalia > Artiodactyla > Bovidae > Redunca > Redunca redunca. Next base: position 33,725 of record SJYQ01017039.1, on the reverse strand, counting down.
TCATTTAACCTTTTAAAAAAGGTTGGGTACTTGGTTTGGGGAGACGCTGTTGATAGAATTCTCTACCACTCATCTGCACAGTCCTGCACTGCCAGCAACAGACACAGACACATACACGTCTCACCTTGGACTTCTCAGTGTAGTTTTCACTCATCATTCTTGACCTCAGTCGTGTTGACATGCAATGGGATTTTCAGTGGAGAAGAATCACCAGAGAAGAATTTTCATTTAACAACTGACTGTATTTATATGTACTATTTCAGCCGGAATTTTAAATTGGTATCTTTTAATAGAATGGCAGATAACATCTCACTGTAACAAACATCAAGGGGATTATCCAGATTCCTACTTGAAAATGTCTTTTATATTAGCAAATTTGCCAGCTGCATTATCTATTAGTGTGTACTAAAAGTATATTATTTTGGCTTATATTGAGATTAGAGAATTCCCAGTGGAATTTTCCCTCTTAACTCTCTAAATCTGCATTGCTTTTTTTTCTCTAGTCTCCTAAACAGTGAGGCTTCTGGGCAGGAAATGAAGGAAGCAGCAGCAATATAGAATAACGCAATGGTTGTCAAGCCTTGTAACCTGTGTGGGGAACATATACTGTAGGACGATTCGCTCTGTGTGTCTGAAGAAAATCTGTGAATTAATACACACCCTCTGCATCCTGCACAGTGATTTTTTTATTTTATTTCAGAAAGTTGAAAAATGCTGGGCTATGCCTTACTAGTGGATTTCATGACCAGGAATGAGTCCTGATCCAAGTTTGAAGAGACGGTATAAAGAGTATGGGCCCCAGAGTTTCTCTGCCCAGAAATCCTGGCTCTACCGTAACTGGCGTGGGATCTCATAGTTACTGGGTTACCCCTTGAAAGCTTTGGCTCTGACTCCCGTGAGATAGGAATGGTGATAACACACACCCACCTCAAAGGATTATTGAGAGGATGAGGAGAGGCCAGGAGCTAAAGCTCTTAGCACGGTGGCTGCAGAGCCCTCCCCAGTAATTGTATTTAATGGCTGCTTCAGTGGTGGTCAAGACTCCCCTTATTAAGATGCTGCAGCTGTATTGGTTTCATGGGAAGTCATGAAATTTCCTTTCCTGAAGATGTTAAGAAGGATTGATTGTACTTATCAAGAACATTTATTTTGTTTTCTTAATTTTTTTATTATGAAAATTTTCAGACCGGTAAAAACTTGGAATAAAAAGTGCAGAGAACAACCAGTCTATCCCTCCCCTTGATTCATCAGCTATTAACAACTGCCACACCCTCTCCGTCTCTCTCTACATACAAACACCTCCTTTTTACCCAGCCACCTGGAAATTGGCTGTAGACGCCTGATAGCCAGGAATAAGGACCCTCTCCTACCAACACAGCACCATTGGGCTCCTAAAATCAGCATGGATCCAGCACATTGTTCAACGTGCAATCCATATGCAAAATTCCCCAACTCACAGGGATGTTTTAGAGATTAACGTTTTAAAGAACCATTCAAAAGACTTAGGGATGAACCAGATGGCCTAGGAAGGTCCTCACTCCTGTGAAGATGAAAATAAACACCCGAAGTGTAACTCTCATGTGGATATTAAATCAGCTCCTGACCTCCTTTTATGTGAACCACAGAGAGCAGCTAAGATGAGATGGAGCCTGGGTCTGTCTCCTCTGTGTGGGGACAGCCTTCACACCTGCAGCAGAGAGAGCATCCTTTACTCTGCCAGTTCACAGAGATGTGCTCTGATAGTCAAGTGAAGCACCGGAAAGGTACCCGCCAAAATGCAGAGAGGTGGAGCAGCAGGTTACGTGTGAATTTAGACAGTGTGAATTGGGAACCCTTGTTCTGTTGGAATTAGAATGTGTCTAGGTAGAAATGTAAGTTCTTCCCTCAAATTGAGAGTGACCAGGATGTCTTTTAAGGAGAGAATTTAAGATGAGTAGTAGGGAAGTTTGTGCGTGTGTGTTTTTGTAAGTACACACAGTAAGAAAATGAAAGCAACAAAAGAAGGCATTTGGTAGAAAGTAAAGTCTACCTTGCTAGTTGGTCCTGTGTTTTTTCAGAGCTACTTTAATTGTGAAGTGAAATGTCCATTATTTCACACTTAAAAAGCTCTATAACAGATATTTTATAACTATAAATGGAATATAGCCTTTAGATATTGTGAATATTGTGCACCTGTAACTTATATATCAATTGTATGCCAGTTTTAAAAAATGGTTAAAAAATTAAAAATTGAGAAGAAAAACTCTACTATCAGGGTGGATCTTATAATAATTCTATTAGAATGCCAGAGTTTAATGACACATAAGGTAAATCTGTATCTCACAGTGGCATCTTAGACGTGATGAAGTTTAATATTGTATGTATGTACAAGTTAGTGTGTTCTTTTGGGGTTTTCCCTCTCTTTTAAAGACATACAGTAATGTAGACGAGTCATAGATTTATATACTACCACCTACTGTGCAGAGATATGAGAATCTTTTTTTTTTCTATAAATCACCAATCTGTCTTCTTCATAAATTGCCATCTTGTAGTGGGGAGAAGTGTTTTAATTAGCCAGTTAACAAGGTCTGATTTCCTTTCAGTTTAAAAATTACCTTCTGGGTGAGCTCTGAGGCTTCCACGTTTCCCTCCCCCCGCTCCGCCACCCTTCCCCAGGAAAGAGTGGCGTCTGAGTGGCTTGAGGATAATGAGGTCTTGTGATGAGGCCAGGCTCCCTGTTCGCTGCCTTTGCTGATCTAGTCCCGTCTGGTCCCTGGGCCCTTTGTGCAGACGTCCCCAGAGGTGTGTTTGGTAACCTTGCATTTCTGTTTTATTCTTTTGTTTCCATCAGGTCTGGCTGACTAGCCTTGTCTGCCTTTTCAATGCATTCACTCTGTGGCGGATGCCATGGCTCTCGACTTGGTTTTTTTTCCATGAAGCAGAAAAGACCTTCCGAGTCCCTTTCTTCCCACACAGAAACTAAGGCAGGCTCAGAGTGCTTCGATTCAGACTTCCCCTGTGTCTCATCCTGCCATGCTACTCCCCGCTCTTATTCTGTGGCCATCCCTGTGTATGGATGGGAGCTTGCCTCCTGCAAGGTGGTCCCTCTCGAGTTTCAAGTGGGGCACAAGCGCATTATTTCCCCTCCATCTACTAGCCTGCCCTCCCCTCCCGTCTCTGTGCCAGGTCCCCATTTATTGCCTTTCATCTCCAAATCTGTTTTTCTTTGCCCTGCTTTGTGACATGGGATCTGGACTCTGTAAGCATTTCTTCTTTGCCAGCTGGCTTCATGTTAGGCTTTGTCAGTAGAGGGACAGAGTTGAAGGGACCCTGCAAGGCCATCGAGGGAGGAAGGGTTTCCTTCCCCATTTCCGGTGTGCTGATTTTCAGTGGGGCGTGGCTTTTCGTGGACTACGCCCAGTGACACTCAGCATCCCTCCCAGACCACCCAGAGGCCATACTGGGGACTGGCTCCACCCATTCACGCACTCTCCCAACAGGTTTCCCCACCACGCGGCCCACATCCAGAGGCCTCTGTCTTGCTCCTGCTGGCAGGTGTCCTTGCCCCCAGCTGGCTGTGTGTTCCTGCAGTGGAGCAGGGTCTGAGCCTCATCTTTGGAGTGGCAGGGAGGCTCTTCTAAGTTGTCAGTTTCCTTCCTCGTGTGCTTTCCCTTGGCCCTGGATGACTTAGGGCGGGGGAAGTACCAGCTGGGTGTGTGAGAGCTGGATAAGGATGTGGTTTGGAGTGAAGGCTCGGGATCACAGGGCCGATGTAAGCAGCTTGGCTGGGTACTTTGGCCCTGTAGTTAATGGATGCCAAATAGACACATAGGGACTCTTCAGAACACACAGTTAGAAAGCCCTCTTACTAGTTAACAGCTTTTTGTTAGTTAATTCTTTATATTAAAATTTCCCTGTACAAATTACTGCTGTGGTTTCTGTCTCTTGACTGATACGTCTGTCCCTGACTGATACGTCATCCCTGCCCTCAGAATGTTGCACGAAGGGGAGGTGATGACATGTCTGTCTATTTGCTTCTTCCTCTCTTCTCGTCACACTTTGATATGGGAGGCTTAGACCTTCTACTGCTTTCTGGTAGGACTTAACTCCTCTTACATTGTCTCCTCCCTCTTCGCTAACGCAATAAACATCTCTGCCAACTTGTCACAGGACATTTGTTTTGCTAACACAAACAGTGCTGCAGTGAAAATACGGCATATATTGAAATTAGTCATTAGCTTTCAAAACTGGTTACCATATAGTAACGAGTAATAAAAGTTGGACTAGAAGGCAATGGCACCCCACTCCAGTACTTTTGCCTGGAAAATCCCATGGAGGGAGGAGCCTGGTAGGCTGCAGTCCATGGGGTCGCTAAGAGTCGGACACGACTGGGCGACTTCACTTTCACTTCTCACTTTCACGCATTGGAGAAGGAAATGGCAACCTACTCCAGTGCTCTTGCCTGGAGAATCCCAGGGATGGGGGAGCCTGGTGGGCTGCTGTCTATGGGGTCGCATGGAGTTGGACACGACTGAGCAGTAGTAAGGATGAAGGAAGGACAAAGAAATGACTAGTTGGAATGAAAGGAAAGACTAAATTACTTTTATTTAGATTATTTCTTTTTGTATTTTAAAGCTCTGTTATTAGGTATAGACACAGTTAGGACTGTTTAGACTTGAGTGGGCCTCTTTATCATTATGTGTCATCCCTCTTAATCCCTGGTAATACTTTTTGTTCTGATAGCTACTTCAGCTTCCTTTTGATAATGCTTGTGTAGTTTTTTTTCCCTATTCTTTCACTTTTAACCTAACCTTTATTATTACCCAAGTGGTAAATTGCTGTAATTTTCTACTTGGAGCCAGGTGCGTGGTTGCTTGGGACAGGGACTATCTTGGTCCCCTTAGTCCTGCGGTGGGGCTTTCTTAGCATGCCAGCACTTCCACCCTCTGTGGCACACAAATTCTACCTTCTATGGCAGGAGTGGAATATAATTTCTCATGGGCCGATCCTCCCCAGCAATAGCAGACCTCTATATTGTATCAATGCCCAATTCAGCCAACAATGTCTTTGCTTCTCCTCCACCCCCAGAAATGGTAGATCTTTGCCTGGATCCTGGGGTGCAGGGAGAGTTTCTTGCCCTTCCCCCTGGTGGATTAAAAAGCACTATTTGAGAGAATTGTCCAGGAAGTGGGCACGACTTTATCCCCAGTCGATATTGGGGGCTGGGGGGCTCTCCAGTCTCCCTCTCTGCCCCCAGTCTTTCTCATGAGCATCTGGTAGAATCCTCAGGGGAAGAAGCTCGCAAGTCAGTTCAGACAGCAGTGATATTTGGACCCCCCAGAGATCTGTTATACTAANGGGGGAGCCTGGTGGGCTGCTGTCTATGGGGTCGCATGGAGTTGGACACGACTGAGCAGTAGTAAGGATGAAGGAAGGACAAAGAAATGACTAGTTGGAATGAAAGGAAAGACTAAATTACTTTTATTTAGATTATTTCTTTTTGTATTTTAAAGCTCTGTTATTAGGTATAGACACAGTTAGGACTGTTTAGACTTGAGTGGGCCTCTTTATCATTATGTGTCATCCCTCTTAATCCCTGGTAATACTTTTTGTTCTGATAGCTACTTCAGCTTCCTTTTGATAATGCTTGTGTAGTTTTTTTTCCCTATTCTTTCACTTTTAACCTAACCTTTATTATTACCCAAGTGGTAAATTGCTGTAATTTTCTACTTGGAGCCAGGTGTGTGGTTGCTTGGGACAGGGACTATCTTGGTCCCCTTAGTCCTGCGGTGGGGCTTTCTTAGCATGCCAGCACTTCCACCCTCTGTGGCACACAAATTCTACCTTCTATGGCAGGAGTGGAATATAATTTCTCATGGGCCGATCCTCCCCAGCAATAGCAGACCTCTATATTGTATCAATGCCCAATTCAGCCAACAATGTCTTTGCTTCTCCTCCACCCCCAGAAATGGTAGATCTTTGCCTGGGTCCTGGGGTGCAGGGAGAGTTTCTTGCCCTTCCCCCTGGTGGATTAAAAAGCACTATTTGAGAGAATTGTCCAGGAAGTGGGCACGACTTTATCCCCAGTCGATATTGGGGGCTGGGGGGCTCTCCAGTCTCCCTCTCTGCCCCCAGTCTTTCTCATGAGCATCTGGTAGAATCCTCAGGGGAAGAAGCTCGCAAGTCAGTTCAGACAGCAGTGATATTTGGACCCCCCAGAGATCTGTTATACTAAGCCACAACTGGCTTTATAAGAATTCATTAAAAGTTCAGATGTTTCCCTTTTACCTGATTGTATGGCATCCAGCTTTTTCTGTTGTGCTCTGTGAAAGGTCGCACAGTGTGTATGTCTTGTCTCTCCTTGGAGGGACTTGTCACTCTTTAGAATTCAGTTCACTTGGTTACCTCGTGACCTCAGCTCTCTTTGATTAGCTCAAGAAATCTTACGATTTTATAGATACTCTTAACTGTTTCTTGTTAGGTTGAGAGAGATGTTCTCTGACAACTTTCTGTATCTTAAATGGGAGCAGAGCTCTGTATTATTTCTTCACCTGTTCCTCAGCAGGAATACTTGGTAAACTGGAGTTTTAGGTCCCTCGCAGATCAGTATAGTTTGCTAATGCAGGCACTGTATGTCTCCTTATTCTGTTTTCCACGTCTACCATTGGCTCAAGTTGGATCACCCACTTTTTTTACTTTGTATTTTGAAATTATTTCAAAACTTACAAGCTATTTACTAGGATAGTCTAGAGATTCCCACACACTCTTTACTTAGATTCATCGATTTTTAGGATTTTTGTCAGTTTATATTTGCTTTATCCTTCTTTCTCGCCCCCCCCACCCATATGTGTATGTGGATATAAAATTCATTTTTCTGAGTCAGTTGAGGTTGTAACATTTGTCCCTTAATGTTTCAAATATATTTCCTTACAACAAGGATATTCTCTTATTTAACTACAGTGTGATTACCAAATTTAGGAAATTTTAAACTCTGATAACAATATTTTTGTTTAACCTGTAATCCGTGTTTCCAGCTTTCTCAGCTGTCCCAGTAATGCCCTTTAGAGCATCTCTCCACCCCCACCCCCAAGTGTAGGATCCAGCCGAGGATCATGGATCGCATTAAGCAGTCATATTCTTTAATCTCCTGTAATCTCGAACAGTTCCTTGGTATTTCTGTCTTGCATAGCACTGATATTTCTTAACGAATATAGGCCAGTTATTATATAGAATGTTTTTCAGTTCTGGCCTGTTTCCTTCCTGTTAGACTCAGGTTATGCACCCCTGGTTAGAATACTACAAAAGTAAAGTCATGTCTTTCTCATGGTGTGACATCCAAGTACCTACAGTGTCCTTCTGCCTGTCATTAGTGACATTGATTTTGATTATCTAGTGAAGTGTATGGTTTGGATAATTAGTTGCTGGTTTTGCTCTTGCAACTCAAAAGCAGTCTGTGGGGAAGACATTCTGCGACAATGTAAACAGTCTGCTGTTACAAAACTTTACCCCCAGAATAAGCATCCATTGATGATACCCTGGTGCATAGATTCAGATGACCTGGAACTTTGGTGGGGGAAAGGGGGGCTAGTGTGCCTGTGACCAGCCTTGGGCTCTCTGAGGATAGAGAAGTGAGTTAGCTGGTGATCCAGGACTATTTCTTGTGAAGCCAAGACTTGAGAGAGGTTACACTCTCAGAGGAAAGGTGGACTAGGAGAGAATGACTTTATATAATATCAAGCAGCAAGAAAAGTTTCTGTTTCACTTTTGGCTTTGGGTGGAGGACAAAGTCAAAAAAAAAAAAAAAGTAACATAAGAACAGTGGCTACTGACCTGCTCTAACATGAATTTGGAAACTGATTTTATACTATTTGTGTGATCTCCACCCCCCTCCGATAACTACAAGTTGGAAATCTTGACTTAAAGTGGACCTAGGTTTGTAGTGGCCGTGGGCGCTTGACAGAAGCAAATCAAAGTCTTCTCTGGACTCAAAAGGGTTCCCGTGGGTCTTCTAACCAATTTGAGCACACCAAAAAGCCGACAGGCAGATACACAGAAACAAGATATGAGCAAGCGTCACTGGAAATCATAGTCAACTCTGGCGTCTAGTGATTTCAGATATTTGAAATATTGGATATTGAATATAAAATAAATTCAGTTAGTAATTTTTGGAAAGAAAAGGAGGAGTTGAAAGTATGAGTAAATAAAAAGTTANAAGCAGAACCAGGCAGATTTATTTTAAAAACCAAATATAATGTCAGGAAGTGAAAAGTGTAGTCTTTGAAATAAAAATTTCAAGAAGGGATTGAATATGGAAACAGATCTAGCTGAAGAGAGAATTAGTGAACTGGAAGATAAATTTGAAGATGTAGCAGAGCTTGCAGTCTGGAGAGAGGAAGAGGCAGACAATGGATTGGTTAAGAGAGAGGACGTCGTGAGAGGGTCCAGCTTATGTTTCACTGGAGTTCTAAGAAAAAGATGCTGTGGGGAATGGCCTAGAGGAAATACTGAAAGCAATAATGGGTGAAAATTTTTATAACTGATGAAATCAGGCCACCCCTTAACATTTGTGAGAGCTAGTGCAGCAGTATAAATGGAAACCTACACACCGTGCGTCTAAATATTTAAAAGTTACAGATGTAACAAACTATTAAATAAAATATGTTCTGTATTCCTTTCTGGTGAATGTACCACAGTACCCTAGAAATTTAGTGTCCAAACTTCACAGAGGTTTGCACCGGCGTGCAGCAGCACACACTGAGCCAAACCACGGCCTGCGGCCTGATCCTCACCCTCTTCTCTTGCTTCCCCTGGCTGTTTTCCGCGCTGCCGAGGGGCCTCGAGCACACACGCATGGATGTTTCACCCTACATATGTAATCTCGGTTCATACTTCTCACAGACATGCCACCTGAGGACACCCTCTGGCATGTGTCCACACTGCTGATGCCTTCCACTTTTAGAGTAGACCCAGGTAAACCCTGACTGTGGGCTTGGAGCTGTTTAGGTAGGGGATTCCAGGGTCCCGGGCACCTGAAATATGCTACTCAGGCTCTGGAGAGACATATCCCCTGAACCTTCAGACCACTTGCCTTATGGAGAGAGCTGGAGTCTGTTAAATTATGGAATTGAGGACAGGGGCCTCTCTTGTCCTAAGTTCTAAGGGTGGTAGAGAGAGAAAAATTCTCAGGTTCAGGAAGCCTATTAAGGTCCAAAGCAGTCAAAGAGAAAAGGGAAAGAAGGAAAGAAACACATGTCTAAATATATAGTGAACCTACAGAACATCAAAAACAGAAAAGACTCTTAAAATAGCTATAGAGAAAAGACAGATTACCTGCAAAAGAGTAGAGCGATGGCTGGCTTTTCTACAGCTAGAGAAGCCCTGAAATGGTAGAATGATATTTTCAGTGTAGGCAAAGAAAATAACTGTTAACCTAGAATTGCATAGCCATGAAACTGTCTTTCAAGAATGAGAATGAAATAAAGACATTTTCAGGTAAACAAAAAGAATTTACCACTGAGAACGCAGCACTAAAAGACATTCCCAAGGATATATTTCAAAAGGGAAATGACTCCAAGAGAAAAAGTAAAATTTAAGAAGCTGAATAGACCCAGAAAGGTGGATTAACATGCCTGAAGATCCCAGGTGGTTTAGAGCCTAGCCAGGACCTAAACCTCCAAATCATCTTTCTTCCATCCAGACAGAATGAGAGTCAGAAAGTTGAAAACAGAATAGCATTTCTGTCTAGGAAGTAGACCTAGGGTGCCTTGGGGTTCACTGGTGAGGTAAGCCCTGCATGTTTGCCAGGACCCACCATCATAGGTTGAGACAGTCTCTGGGAATTTGCTCTGAGCTTCTCATTGCTAATGTGTCATTTTCCCTTTGTCTGGACACTGAAGTGGTTGCTCAAACTGAGAACTTTCTTATCTTTATTTTCTGCCCTTAAGAGCCACATGGTAGCCTAAGGCCACAAGTAACCTAAAGCCTCTTCTGTGTTGCCAGGGACGTGGCCACTTTCATTTCACTCCTGGGCTCTTGACTTTCTTCCTTTCCTTTCCAGTTTCCATCAGCTTGTTCTTGCACTGACCGCCCTTCAAGTGTTTCATCCTTCTCCCAGCCTTCCACAGACCAGTAGCTGCGTCAAGTAAGATTTCTGCCGTAGGGTCCTGGGCAGCACAAAGAGTGGAAATAGCGAATAGGGAGAGTATACGATGGGTTAAGATGTGTGAAACATGTTGAATAGGATATTTTAAGAGAAAATCAATTAGAATCAAATTAAGAAAACAAAAGATTTTTACGAGCTATTTCAAATAATACTGTACCTTCTGTTTACGTGGTGGTGCTGGCAACATTGATCGTGTGACATCATCTCATTATGAGATGGCCAATATTATCTCAGCTGTATGGGTAAAGGCTGTTGGGCTTAGAGAGATTAACTGACTTGCCTGTGTTCATGAAGGGACAGAGTCCCAGGACTCAAGCTCATGCCTTCTTGGTTTCTAATCAGATGCTCTCTGCCAGTACCATCTTGCTTTGTATAGTAATGGCTCATGGATGTTGCTAAGGAACAACACTTTTTAATCAGCCACCAAGAACCGTATGAGATTTGCTTATTTTTAGTATTCCTGTCAGTATTGATGAATTTCTTCAAGAGTTTCTTCCATAGATTTACTTTGCTCTGCATTCCCCTAGTTCCTCCAAGTACTCAGCCTCTACCCGCTTTGTTCTCAATAAGTATTGTGAAGTCTAACCTGGGCCCAAGTAATCATGAATTTTTAATGGGTGGTAGTCATACTAATCCGGGGAAGGAAATGGCAGCCCATTCTAGGACTCTTGCCTGGAAAATCCCATGGACAGAGGAGCCTGGTAGACTGAAGTCTATGGGGTCACTGCAAATCGGACACAACTGATCGGCTTCGCTCTTTTCACTTTCGTGCATTGAGAAGGAAATGGGAACCCACTCCAGTGTTCTTGCCTGGAGAATCCCAGGGACTGGGGAGCCTGGTGGGCTGCTGTCTATGGGGTTGCACAGAGGACACTACTGAAGCGACTTAGCAGCAGCAGCAGCAGCAGTCATACTAATCAGGAATCCCTATAATTGGAATGTTCTTAAGATCTTTCAGGACATTGTTGATATTATCTTCTGGGTGGATTTTAGAAGTTTCAGACTATTTCTTCTGAGAAACAGCTGTGGTCCATATAAGCTGTGTTGCGAACGGCACATTTTGATTTGAATTTTAATACTGAGCTTTGCCTGCTTTTTAAAGAGTGAGGTAAACCCAGCCAATGAGTTATTATTTTTTACCTGTAAGCTTATATCCGTAAATATAGCAGAATACATCATAGTCAGGTTCATAAGCTAACTGATTTATTTTGGTCATTTAGTGAGCCTGGGAAGAATCTTTTTTTAAAGGTCTAGTTTAAGATACCTTAGACCTAAAAATATGTGTGTCTCCTGGCCTGTTCTGTCTTTTGAAGGCCAGATTTCATCAAAACAAATGAATCACTGTTTTTTCTCCCTTCATCATCCCCTAATTGGTTTCCAAAATAAAATGATTAATGGCTGCATTTCTCAACTGCACTGTTTTGATTACAGTCCTGCCACCAGTACTGATGATACATTGGGAAACACTTTCATAATGGGTGATATTCCTGACTGGGTCACATGACTTCATGAAAGGTTCCCCTGATATATTGCCACTAGGAAGTCTTCAAAGAAGCAAGCTCTTTTTTATGCTTTTGTTATAAGTTAAGGAAAATGATTTTAAATAATGAAACCTTGTTTATGATTCAGACTCCCCTTTTTCTTGAGATCTGTTTTAGTTTTCAGATTGGAAAATAAGTATGCATTTTTTAGAATTCCCTAGAGCATATTTTAATTCAAGGAGTGTTGTTTTTTTAACCAGTTTGTGTGAAAGCATCATCAGTTGACCCACTGGCAGAATGTTGTTATTCCTGACTATAGGCCTCTCTCTCCTGGTACCCTCAAAAGAGCAAGCAGCTCCCCTCACATTTCTTCAGCACTTTGATGCGTGATATGGAGGCATAAAGCTATTTGAACTAGCTAGTGCTAGTGAGATGCAAGGGTTTTGGGGGGCATCCACTTGTGCTACAGTTGGGCCTGTTGTTCATTGGTACACTGCTCCTTGGCGTGATTTCTTATAGCAAGTTGGCCATTGAGTGTTTCCTTTATAGCAACAGGAAGGAATAATTACCCAGATATTATAAAGTGGGTGGTTTTAGAATTCCACTTCAGATGGCATTGACCCTTAATGCAGCTGGTTTCACTTAATACATTTTGTTTAAACAAACCTATTCCTGGAAATGGTTTCAGAATAGTCTGTTCCTTGTAGCTGTTCCTTTGCTCTTATTTTTAAAATTGTTTTCCCAACAATATCATAAGTACATGAGCATGACAGATTCAAAAATTTTGCTTAAACTTACTGCACTTATGAATACAGTTGTGTCCACGTATGATATGTTGATTATTGATTTCCTAGCTTAAAGATTTAATTTCGTATCTTACTTTTGCATAACTGGCCAGATATTTTTTGTTTAGGTACATTTCTCTGTAAGGGACTCTGATGTCTAAAAATTGCAGCTGGCTGAAGAGATAAATTACAGAATAGGTATTTTTCACTTTATAAACATGAAAAATTCTTAATAAAAAGCCATGGCTGGGCTGATTAAACAATCAGTATATTTTTCAAGTGGGATGTAAATTTCTAATTATTTAAAATTTTATTTATTTATTTATTTATTTTTACTTAGAGGATAATTGCTTTTCAATACAGTATTGGTTTAAATTTC
>SJYQ01017039.1:9361-20922 GCA_006410935.1 Redunca redunca | reverse complement strand
GATACTAGCATTCTCTACTCTGACTTTTCTAAAATAAATTTGTATTACTTTATCAAAAAATTTTTAGTGAGAGAATCTTTTTTATATATTAATTTTTAAACTAGTGAATGTATTATTTTATCAAAAACATTATCATAGAAAATAGGGCTGGCTTGGCTTACTAACATAAGAACAGAAATCCTGGAATCCAGTAGGGGGTTCTTTGGAATTTAAGTTTATTGATGTATACCTCAATTAAAAAAAAAAAAGAAACGGTGCTTATGTAAACCTCATAACTCTAGAATCTGGTCAAAAGCCAAGAAACCAACAAGTGGAGTCCCAGTGAACCCTTCAACAGTAGATATCTATCACTATACACAGGGCTTATGGAAATTCACCTTTACACTGTTTGCTTAACAGTGGAATTAGGTTCTTAATTCAACCAACCCATCCAATCAATAATGAATAACTATAGGACTTGGCTCTAAGTATGTACAAAGGTGAATTGGACATAAGACATAGTTCCAGCTGCCTGGGGAATTCACAGTCTAGCTCTTCTTTTGAGCAAAATATTACTTAAGTTGTTGCCTTAACGGTAGGCTAAATCTGCCTTGGAATTAATCCAAGGTGATTTAATTACTATGAAATAGTTACACCAGTAAGACTTAAATTCCAGAGAATGCCCTACTGGACTCCAGCATGCTGCAGAATATTAAGATCCCTGTTCATATGTTAGTAAGCTAGGCAAGCCCTATTTCCTGTGATGACTTTTTAAAAGTAAAATAATGAATTTTCTAGTTTAAAAGTTAATGTGTAAAAAAAGTAGATTGGGAAGTCACACTCTGACCCTTGTGCGGAACTACTAGGTTATTCCATTCTCATTTCTTGTGTGAATAAACACTATAGGCAGTTTTGTTAGATGTCTTTCCATCACTTCGTTGTGCAAACGTAAGCAAAAATGAATTTATATACTTTTAAATCCCATTCTTACACAAAGCTAGAATACCAGTTCAAACAAAGGTGGTCAGGCAGTAGGAATTCTGTCTTAACTTGGGAGAGGATCAGCCCTTTCTTTCTAGTCAGGACTTCAGCTGATTGGATGAAATCCACCCACATCCGAAAACACCCACATGCAAAGAACCTGAATAACATTTGGACCAAGTATCTGGGTACTCTGTGACCCAGTTAAGCTGACACATAAAATTAACCATCACAAGGGTCTTGCCCCAGTTAATGGTAGAATAAATGCTACCCTGGTCTTGCCTAACATCATTTAAGAGCAAATCCCCAAAGGATCAAACTATTTCCCAACTGTAACTCAGAAGAGAGCTAAAGAATAGTTTTAGCAATGGAAAAATACCTAGGACCTAATATGGTAAAATTCACAATGTCTGCATCCAATCAAAAATTACTAGGTATGTAAGGAAGTAAGAAATACAACCAGTGACTGACCAGAAATGACACAGTTGGTACAGTTAGCAAATATGGACATTAAAATAAGTATTATAGTTGTATTTCATATGTTTAAGAAGCTAGAGGAAAGATTGTGTTAGAGACATGGAAGATAAACTTCTAGAGATTCTAGATGAAAAGTATGCTGAATGAAATTGATGTCAGAATAAACAGCATAGAAGTAAAGATTAGTGATTTTGAAGATGATGTAAGATGATGTAAGTCCAAAATGAAACACAGAAAGAAAAGAATCTGAAAAAAATTAATGAACAGGGCATCACTGAAGTGTCGCGCCAAGTTAATATGTAATCAGAATGCCTGACAAAGAAGGGAGTGTGAGGGACAGAAGAAATAACAGAAGAGAAGAATAACTGGGAAAAAAAAATCTCTAAAAGTAATGAAGGTAATAAACCCATAGATCGAAAAATCTCAAGAAACTCCAAGCATTAAAAAACGTGAAGAAAAATGGTTTCCAGGCACATCATACTCAAATTATTTAAAACTAGTGATAGAGAAGAATGTGAAAAGCAGCCATAGAAAAAGATACATTGCATATATAAGAATGAAGCTCAGGCTGACAGCAGATTCCTCTTGGAAAACAGTGTAAGCCAGGTGGCTGTGGAGGAACATCTTCAAAGTAACAAAAGAAAAAGAAAATTGTCAACCTAGAATTCTTTTCTTGGTAAAAATGTCTTTCAAAAACAAAGGCAATATAAAATCTTTTTCAGACATATTAAAAGCTAAAAGAATTCATTATTGGTGGGCTACCACTAAAAATATGTTTAAAAGAATGTTCTTGAAGCAGAAGAAAAATGATACCTGGTGGAAAACCAGAGCAACAGAAAGAAAGTAATACACTGGAAAAAGGATAACTATTATTACAAATATGTGATATTTCTTCTCTTTATTTAAACCTCTCTTTAAAAGATATGTCTTTTAAACAAAAGCAGAAATAACACACTGTGGCATTTATACCTTACGTAGAAGCAAAGCACAAATGGGAGTGGGGAAGTGGAAGCATACTATTGTGAGATTCTTTTTCTAATATTTATTTATTAATTTGGCTGTGTGGGGTTTGAGTTGTAGCGTGTGGGGTCTCTCATTTTGGTGCAGAGACGCTCCGGCTATGGCACGCAGGCTTAGCTGCTCTGCAGCATGGGGGATCTCAGTTCCCCCACCAGCGACCAAAACCATGTCCCCTGCCCTGCAAGACAGATTCTTAACCACTGGACCACCCAAGACGTCTCAAGATTCTTATACCATATGTGCAACTAATATATCGTTTGCAGATAGATTGTAATAAGTTAAAGATGTATATGATAAACTCTAAAGCAGCAGAGTTATAGCTAATAAGCCAACAGAGATAAATTGTAATCATGAAGTTACTTACCACAAAAAAGGACAGGCAGAAAAACTTGGAAAAATGAACACAGAGCCAATTACACATCAGTACTTGTCTTGTTCAGTTGTTAAGTTGTGTCCAACTCTTTGCAACCACCAGGGAAGCCCTCTCTAGTGGTCTCTACCCTCTATGGAGTCTATAATTTACTAGTTTATTTTGTTGTCTGTCTGCCGCCATCCCACCCCCACCCCGGGAGTGTGAACGATCAAGGGACAGGGGTTCTTTTCCCCTGTATTCTAGCTGTTGTAACCCTGGCATGTAGGACAGTACCTAGCTCTTAGTAGCTACTCCATACACATTTGCAGAATATTTAATATTTATCTCCTAATGGGCATCTCTTTGTTTTGTTCTCACAAAAAAAAAAATAAAAGAAAGAAAAGAATTGTTAATCCACTATACTCAAATATGAAATAAAAATATTCTCAGATTGTCCCATGGTTTATAACCAGGAATTTTTAAACCCAAGGACTTATGAGGGGTATTCCTCTCCTTCGTGGTGAAAGTGAGGGGTCATTATGAGAGCAACGTTAGTCAAGCAGAGCTGACAGGGGCGTTCTTAGGCGGATCAGTTGTAGAAAGGATAAATGTGTGAAATTGAAGCTCTGAAAGATGACCCCTTTTTATTTATTTATTTTTTATTCCTTTTTAAGTAAATTCTTGCATATTTCTTGGAAAGCTAACATGTACCCCCCATCCAGGCACAAATGTACCCCATTTTGAAGGCTAAGACCAAAGTTTCTTTAACTTAACGATGGATACTTGCTGTTTAAACAATCTACAATGAATGTATGTATATTTGAATGAATATGTATATATCGCATCCACTTGTGTGTGAATGGATGGCTATATAGAGTAAACCCCCCCAAAATACAATCACTGGGTCAAAGGGTAAATAAATTTATAGTTTTGATAGATATTGAATATTGTCAAATTTCCCTTATGGTGCTTTTTGGGACTCAGGAATCAGATATGCAAACCCTAGGCAGAGTCAAGAGTTCACAACTATAGGACAAAGTCAAAGTCAATTCTGTGGCCTTAAAGAGTGGAAAGCTGCAGAATTAATTAAACAGTGCCTTCAATCCTTAGGAGACTGCAAACTGCTTAGCCCCACCCCATCCTCATCTTTGTACACTTACCAGCAGGAAGTTGAACACCCAGGGCTCTGGACAGTTTTTCATAAAGCTTTCTGGCTCACTTGATCTGGAAATGTTGAGAGGAATCAGTTGCAGCCAGCCAGGGCTGACCATCCACACTTCTGATGTGATTTGCCGGAGACCTGCCCTTCATTGTCCTGTGGCCCCAGTGCTCCTAAGTCCATCTGTGAAGATTGACTGGCTGTGGGCATGGTCTAGATAAGGGAAGCCAGTCTTTGGGTGTGGTGCTGGCATTTGTAAGTTAGCAAACCTAACTTATCCTGGTCAGGAAAATGCCTGTGGTCATTTTTAAAAAGCCTTTGATAAGGAGAAGCAGAAAGATTCACCTTAGACCTTGAATCAGCTTGTTGACCAAGAGCCAGGACATATCACAACAGCCATCTGGTACAGCCTTCATTTTGCAGGTGAATGAGGCTCAGAGCTGGCGAAGTGCCTTCCCGAGCTTTACAGGAACATCCGGAACCCAGGCCCCCACTGTCCTGCAGGGCTTCTCTCCATCCGCCACACCTACCTCTCCTCTGTGGTCACCAGTGCCTTCCCATCCAGGTCCAGGGAGGTTTGCATTAGAGAAAGACAACCCTTTAGCATGGATTTCTGCCACCTGGAATGACAGTGGATAAAGCTGCTTATCAGTGCCGCGTGTACTTCGGATATACATTCATCTTTGAGTCTTGTAGGTAGAAGGAACAGAGGCAAAGAAACCAAATGGTATAGACTGTTCTCACCCCTCTAGGACCACTCCTTTAGTTCCACTAATGTAATTCTCACCAGCCAAACCAAGTCCAGTAATGCAGTGCCCTCTCACAGCCCCTGAGGGGTGTTTTTCGCAGGGAAGCACCAAGCTGGGGCTCGGGCAGTGAGTGGATTCCCTGAAGGAAGAAGGAAATGTTGTTATGATTTACCTACAGTAAAATTTGCCCCTTTTAGAGTTTTGAGTTTTGAGCTTATAGTCATGTAGGGCTTCCCCGGGGCTCAGCAATAAAGAATCCGCCTGTAGTGCAGGGGGTGCAGAAGACACTGGTCCTGGTTCGATCCCCGGGTCAGGAAGATCCCCTGGGAAGATCCCCTGGAGTGGGCATGGTAACCCACTCCGGTATTCTTGCCTGGAGAATCCCATGGACAGAGGAACCTGGTGGGCTACAGTCCACGGGGCTGCACAGAGTCAAACACGACAGAAGTGACTAAGCCCAGCACACACAGTCATAAAACTACCACTACCCTTGAGATCTAGAACTGCCCCACCACCCATGCCTCCAGTCCTGATTCCTTTGGTTGTCAACATATCCTCCCAGCCCCAGCAAGCACTTTTCAGTGTTCTTTCCTGAAGATGTTGTCTGTTATAGGATATCATACATAGAATTATGAGTCAGAATGCATTAAAGGTTCATCTGTGTTGTTCCATGTAATCAACATGGTTCATTCCTTTTTATTGCTGAGTAGTGTTCTATTGAAAATCCCATGGATGGAGGAGCCTGGTAGGCTGCAGTCCATGGGATCGCTAAGAGTCGGGCACGACTGAGCAACTTCACTTTCACTTTTCACTTTCACGCATTGGAGACGGAAATGGCAACCCACTCCAGTGTTCTTGCCTGGAGAATCCCAGGGACAGAGGAGCCTAGTGGGCTGCCTTCTATGGGGTTGCACAGAGTCGGACAGAACAGGAGCAACTTAGCAGCAGCAGCAGTAGCAGTGTTCTGTTGTGTGATGGTGTGGCAGTGTGTTTATACAGTCAGCTGTTGAAGGACGTTTGAGTTTCCAGTTTTTGATGAATAAAGCCACTATATTGTATGTAAATTCACATATCGGTTTTTGTGTGAACATTAGTTTTCATTTCTCTTGATTAAATAATTAGGAATGGAATCGGTAGGCCATATGTTAAGGGTATGCTTAGCTTTTGAGAAAATGCCAAACTGTTTTACGATGTGAATGTGTTACTTTGCATTCCCCATCAGCAGTTCACACCAGTTGCTCCACATTTTTACCAGCACTTGGCATTTTCTCCCAGTCTTGTCCTTTTCATTCTCTCAAGAGTGTCTATAGAAGAGCAGAAATCTTTAATTTTGATAGAGTCCAGTTTATCAGTTATTTCTCTTAAGGTTTATACTTTTGGTATTGTAGCTAAAAAATTTTTGCTGACGCCAAGGTCACAAAGATAGTCTTCTAGAAGTTTTGTAAGTTTTCATTTAGCATTTATGGTGCATATTGACCAAGTGTCATCATTTTGCATATGGATGGCACAGTGTTCCAGCTCCATTTGTTCAAAAGACTGTCCTGTCCCCACTCAACTGCCTTTGTACTGCCTCTGTGGAGAAGCAATTCAACACATGTGTGAGTCACTTGTATGCTTTTTAGTTGATTTCTATATTCTGAAAGGAAATGGTATGTACTACTGGTTTCTCCATTGGAAAACCTTTCCTGACATCTCTAGGCAGAATGTCTAGGCTCTTCCTTGGTCGGGAAGATCCGCTGGAGAAGGGAAAGGCTTCCCACTCCAGTATTCTGGTCTAGAGAATTCTGTGGACTGTATAGTCCCTGGGGTCGCAAAGAGTCAGACATGACTGAGCGACTTTCACTTCACCTCTAGACAGAATTAGCCACTTCTTCTGGGTTCCTGTAGCTATTATGCATATACTTATTACTGAAATTTTCTAAACCAAAAGATGGCTCAGTTGGTAAAGAATCCACATTCAGTGCAGGAGACTGCCTGCAATGCAGGAGATCCGGGTTCGATCCCTGGGTCAGGAAAAGCCCCTGGAGAAGGAAATGCCTACCCACTCCCGTCTTTTTGCCTGGACAATCCCACAGACAGAGGAGCCTGGCGGGCTACAGTTCATGGCATCACAAGAGTTGGACATGACTTGACTAAACCAACCACAACCTTTTAATTCCTTGTTTCAGTGTCTGCTCCTCTCTCTCCCATGTCTCTCTCAAGACCAGCATCTTGAGAAGCCTGGAAGTGTGTCTTCTTCCTTTTTATCGTCTTCATCACCACTGGCTCTATAATGTTTGTTGAATGAGCAGCCCATTCTCAAATCTCTGATGACAAGTCAAATCTTTGATTGACAAGTAATAGGAGTTTTATGAGAGCTAAGTCAAGAGTCAGACAAGGATCAAGAAGTGAAGATAAATACCTGGATCTCTTTAAAGCAGGAACTGTCTCTTATTCCAGTTGGATGTGACCTCTGTTTTGCCAGGCATGCATGGGGTGGATCCATTGTGCCAGGTACAGTTGGGTTATTGGTGGAATCTTGGCTTTGGAGCATGCCAGCTTCTTGAGTCCCTCTTCTTGTGGGATTCCTTCATGCTGGGCTTCAGTCACTGGCTTCACTGGGAATACAGGCTTTCCTCGGTATGTCCCTGGAGTTTTGGTTTTGTTTCCTTTTTTTTTTTTTTTGGCCGCACTGCAAGGTCTGTGGGATCTTAGTTCCCTGACCAGGAATGGAACCCATGACCCCTGCAGTGGAAGCTCAGAACCCTAACCACTGGACCGCCAGGGTATTCTCTCCCTTGAGTCACTTTGGAGATCAGACGAGAAAAAGTAAAGGAGAAGTCTGGACAGTATTGAGAATTATTGACTGATTAACTTTTGCAGTTCCTTTGTTTGTCAGAAACTTCAGACTCATGAAATATTCCTTCCTAATTAATTCCAGGATTTAACTGGTTGCTTCTCCTTCTCCTTGGACTCCGGAAACGTAGTATTTACCACCTAGACATTTTTCCTACAATAAATCTTAAATATTCTTCTTAACATTCTGATCTCAACTAATTTATCATGATTTTTGGTTTCTATGAGAAGTTGAACAGTTTGGACTGTGTGTCCAGAAGGTGAGTGGTGCCAAGGTGCATATTTGGGAACTCAAAAGTCGCATCCCTGCAGGCTCTGTGAAGGTGGAGGCTAGAAGCTGCAAGGACTCGTGAGCATGTCCGAGTGCTTCTTGTGAACGGGAGGCGTGTTTCTGTGCATTTCAACATTAGTCTTTGATGCGCCAGGTTGTCTTAATCAGCCTGAGCTGCATCCCCCACTCCCACCCAGGTCTTAGTCATCTTGGTTGTACATCCAGTCCTCCCCTGCACATACACTCCTCAGCCAGGAATATGCCAGGAGACAGGATAGGTAGTAGGGCTGGGCAGAACTGTTTCACATTTATCCTCTGGGAATGGGGGTCTTGTTAGAATCATCTCGAAATGAGATGCTACATACCCACAATGCACAGTGGGTTTTCGGTTCACAGCATGGAACTGAGTGGCCAGGCTCTCTCACCCTCTGTATGCTCTCCAGTTAGGAAATGGAGTCAGAATCGTAGAACGCATTGCTTGCTTGCTTTTTAATTAACTTTTTTTTTTTTGAGGTAAGATTTACATGCTATAAAATTTACCATTTCAGTGTACAATTCAGTGATTTCTAGTAGATTTATAGAGTGTGCAGCCATCGCCACAGTCCAGCTTTAGAACATTTCCATCATCCTAAAGAGATCCCTCATGCCCCCTTGCAGTCAGTCTGACCGCTTCCCCCAGGCAGCTGGTGGATCTGCTTTCTGTGTCTGTAGATTGGCCTTTTCTGCACATTTCATACAGACGGAATCATACACTCTGCGGTCTTTGTGATGGCTTCTTTCACATCACTGTGTGGTTTTGAGGTGCATCTGTTCTTTGTTGCTGTTGTTGAGCAGCTCCCAGTGTCCAACTCTTTTGTGACCTCACGGAGTGTAGCCCACCAGGCTCCTCTGTCCGTGGGACTTCCCAGGCGAAAATGCTGGAGTGGGCTGCCATTTCTATTGTAGCACTTCATTCGCTTTTGTCACTGAATATTACTCCATTCTTTGGATATACATTTTGTTTAATTCATCAATTGATGGATATTTAATTGTTTCCAGTTTTTGACCATCACGAACCATGCTACTGTGGACGTTCATGCGTGGATACGGTTTCATTCCTCTAGGGTAGATTCCTAATAGTAGAGATTTTGGGGTCTTACAGTAAATTTATGTTTAACTTTTTAAGAAACTGCCAGAGTATTTTCTGTAGCGGGGCTGTACCATTTTAGGCTCTCACCAGCTGTTCAGTCGCTCAGTCGTGTCTGACTTTTGGCGACCCCATGGACCACAGCACGCCAGGCTTCTAGTTTCCCCGCATTCTCACCAGCACTTGGTTTTGTCTGTCTTCCTGATCATAGTTATTTGGGTGGCTGTGAAGAAGCACCTCATTGTGTTTTTAGTTTCCCTTTCTAGAATAACTAGTGATGCTCACTCAGCCTCTTTTCACGTGCTTATTAGCCATTCATATTTCCTTTTTGCTGACACTCCAGTTAAAATCTTGTATCCATTTTTTATTTGGTTTGCTTACTGTCTTATTGAGTGTTGAGTTCTCTGTATTCTGGATACAAATTCTTTCTCAGATATGTCATAGAACACAGAATCTTTTAATCTTCTTCACACCAGTATCGGAGACTGTGGAAGGTGAAAGGGATGGTTGAATACTAGTAATAACAGTTAATGTGTAATATTTGAGTCTTTGCTATGAGCTGGATACTGGACTGTGTTTTTTTTACAGCGATTATTTAAAACACTTTCTCATTTTCGAAAGGTTATAGGGCAATTTCAAATGCTTGATCTCTGATTAACAGTTTTTACTAGATAAAGAAGAGAAACAGTTGATTTGGGACATTCTTACCTTTATAGAAGTTAGAACTGGTCTTTTATGGTCAAGAATAAATGGCTGTTGTACAGACACAGAATATCAGTGGTTTAAACAACTGCATGTTTATTTCTGGCTTCTGTAACAGTCTGGCCTTGGCAGTCCTGCATGTGTATGAGGACTCCACAGACTCAGACACCTTCTATCTTGTTACTTTTAAGGTGCAGATTCTACTTCATGATCCAAACGGCCGCTCCGGCTAGCCTGTCCCCTTGCAGGCAGTGGGAAGTAGAAAATGCGAGGGAAGCTGTTCTCATCCCTTTTAAGAACGTGGCCCAGAAGTTACACGGCATCATTTCTGCTCACCGTGTTGCTCAGAGGCTCATTCGTGTCCGACTCTTTGTGACCCCATGAACTGTGGCCTGCCAGGCTCCTCTGTCTGTGGGATTCTCCTGGCAAGAATACTAGAGTGGGGTGCCATTTCCTCCTCCAGGACATCTTCGAACCTACAGTCTCCTGCATCTCCTGCATTGGCAGGCGGGTTCTTTGCCACTGGCGCCACCTGGCTCTAGCAGAGCGCCACCTCTGCTCCCCATACCATTGGTTAAAACTTCAATTCAGTTGTGTGTCCGACTCTTTTCGACCCCATGGACTGCAGCACACTGGGCCTCCCTGTCCATCACCAACTCCGAGATCTTGCTCAAACTCATCTCCATCGAGTTGGTGCTGCCATCCAACCATCTCATTCTCTGTCATCCCCTTCTCCTCCCACCTTCAGTCTTTCCCAGCATCAGGGTCTTTTCCAACAAGTCAGTTCTTCACATCAGGTGGCCAGAGTATTGGAGCTTCAGCTTGAGCATCAGTCCTTCCAGTGAATATTCAGGGTTGATTTCCTTTAGAATTGACTGGTTGGATCTCCTTGCATTCCAAAGGACTCTCAAGAGTCTTCTTCAACACCACAGTTCAAAAGCATCAATTCTTTGGCACTCAGCTTTCTTTAAAGTCCAGCTCTCACATCCATACATGACTACTTGAAAAACCGTAACTTTGACTAGATGGACCTTTGTTGACAAAGTAATATCTCTGCTTTTAAATATGCTGTCTAAGTTGGTCACAGCTTTTCTTCCAAGGAGCAAGTGTCTTTTAATTTCATTACTGTGGTCACCATCTGCAGTGATTTTGGAGCCCCCAAAAATAAACCCTCTCACTGTTTCCATTGTTTTCCAATCTATTTGCCATGAAGTGATGGGACCGGATGCCATGATCTTAGTTTTCTGAATGTTGAGTTTTAAGCCAACTTCCACTCTCCTCTTTCACTTTCATCAAGGGGCTCTTTAGTTCTTTTTCACTTTCTGCCATAAGGGTGGTGTCTGTGTATCAGATCTGCGTATCTGAGGTTATTGATGTTTCTCCCCGCAATCTTGATTCAGCTAAAACTTAGTTACATGGTAATGACTAGGTACAAGAGGGACTAGGGGCCATATGTCGATCTAAAACTTAGAGGTTGAGGGTGGGAGAGGAGAACAGATGTTAGAGGCCATTGTTGGGCTTGGCGGTTCCTGTAACGAGTCTGTGTGGGATTCCCATGACTTTTTCATCAAAGAAAGTCTAGCTGATATGCTGTTATTGGCCTAAACCTTTTGGAGGAGTTCATTTTACTATTGTTTTAGAATTGTTCTTAATGGTGAAGTAGCCATAAATACTAAATATGAATTAATATTACCTAGGGAATGTGAAGATACCCTAGTGATCAAATACAGTTCTGGAGCTGCTTGACTGAATATAGATTCTATATACCAGTGGTAGGAAGGTGGCAGACAAGAGGACCGCTTCTGCCAGGTCAGCTGTTTTGTAGCTTTTCAAGTGGCTCTTTCCCCCGCCAGTGCCGTGTGATGAGCAGTTTCTCCAGCGTTGACTGTAGCTGCTCTTCTCTGGTTAGT
>SJYQ01017020.1:64810-79605 GCA_006410935.1 Redunca redunca | reverse complement strand
CTGCAGTGTTTGAACAGTTGTTATTATTAAAAGAAAAAAGCATTTACTGTTAAGCAGTCATGGTCAAAGTGTCTAAAATGTGCTATTCATTTATCAAGAATTACATCAGAATGGAATCCCAAATATTTTAGACAAAAATCCTCATATTTTCTTTTAATGACACAGTTTGAAAACCTTTTAATTAAGTCTACAAAAACTAAAAAATATAAAGTAAAAAATTCATCTTCTTTAATCTTGCACTTTCATTCTCTATAGTGTAATGAGAAAGGTACATAAATAGAGGTCAGGGCAATTAAATATAATTTTAGTTTTGTTTTTAAAACTGAGGCAAAATGATAGATTACTGAAATAGGAACTCCCCAGGTCGGTAAGTGCCCAATACACTACTGCAGATCAGTGGAGAAATAACTCCAGAAAGAATGAAGGGATGGAGCCAGAGCAAAAACAATACCCAGTTGTGGATGTGACTGGTGATAGAAGCAAGGTCTGATGCTGTAAACAGCAATATTGCATAGAAACCTGAAATGTTAGGTCCATGAATCAAGGCAAATTAGAAGTGGTCAAACAGGAGATGGCAAGAGTGAACATCAACGTTCTAGGAATCAGCAAACTAAAATGGACTGAAATGGGTGAATTTAACTCAGATGGCCATTATATCTACTACTGTGGGCAGGAATCCTTTAGAAGAAATGCAGTAGCCATCATAGTCAACAGAAGAGTCCAAAATGCAGTACTTGGATGCACTCTCAAAAATGACAGAATGATCTCTGTTCATTTTCAAGGCAAACCATTCCATATCACAGTAAACCAAGCCTATGCCCCAACCAACAGTCTGAAGAAGCTGAAGTTGAATGGTTCTATGAAGACCTACAAGACCTTTTAGAACTAACACCCCATAATGTCCTTTTCATTATAGGGGACACGAATGCAAAAGTAGGAAGTCAAGAAACACCTGGAGTAACAGACAAATTTGGCTTTGGAGTACGGAATGAAGCAGGGCAAAGGCTAATAGAGTTTTTTCAAGAGAATGCACTGGTCTTGGCAAACACCTTCTTCCAACAAAACAAGAGAAAAGACTACACATGGACATCCCTAGATGGTCAACACTGAAATCAGATTGATTATATTCTTTGCAGCCAAACATGGAGAAGCTCTATACATTCAGGAAAAACCAGACCGGGAACTGACTGTGGCTCAGATCATGAACTCCTCATTGCCAAATTCAGACTTAAACTGGAGCATGTAGGGAAAACCACTAGACCATTCAGGTATGACCTAAATCAAATTCCTTATGATTATACAGTGGAAGAGAGAAATCGATTTAAGGGCCTAGATCTGATAGACAGAGTGTCTGATGAACTATGGATCGAGGTTCGTGATATTGTACAGGAGACAGGGGTCAAGGCCATCCCCATGGAAAAGAAATGCAAAAAAGCAAAACGGTTGTCTGAGGAGGCCTTACAAATAGCTGAGAAATGAAGAGAAGCAAAAGGCAGAGGAGAAAAGGAAAGATATACCCATTTGAATGCAGAGTTCCAAAGAATAGCAAGGAGAGATAAGAAAGCCTTCCTCAGTGATCAAAGCAAAGAAATAGAGGAAAACATCAGAATGGGAAAGACGAGAGATCTCTTCAAGAAAATTAGAGATACCAAGGGAACATTTCATGCAAAGATGGGCTCAATAAAGGACAGAAATGTATGGACCTAAGAGAAGCAGA
This sequence comes from Redunca redunca, assembly GCA_006410935.1. NCBI lineage: Eukaryota > Metazoa > Chordata > Mammalia > Artiodactyla > Bovidae > Redunca > Redunca redunca. The sequence continues at coordinate 77,888 of SJYQ01017020.1, read as the reverse complement.
AGATATTAAGGAGAGGTGGCAAGAATACACAGAAGAATTGTACAAAAAAGATTTTCATGACCCAGATAATCACAATGGTGTGATAACTCACACTCACCTAGATAGAACCAGACATCCTGGAATGTTAAGTCAATTGGGCCTTAGGATGCATCACTATGAACAAAGCTAGTGGAAGTGAATGAATTCCAATTGAGCTATTTCAAATCCTGAAAGACGATGCTGTGAAAGTGCTGCACTCAATATGCCAGCAAATTTGGAAAACTCAGCAGTGGCCACAGGACTGGAAAAGTTCAATTTTAATTCCAATTCCAAAGAAAGGCAATGCCAAAGAATGCTCAAACTACCACACAATTGCACTCATCTCACATGCTAGTAAAGTAATGCTCAAAATTCTCCAAGCCAGGCTTCAGCAATATGAGAACCATGAACTTCCAGATGTTCAAGCTGATTTTAGGAAAGGCAGAGGAACCAGAGGTTAAATTGCCAACATCTGCTGGATCATGGAAAAAGCAAGAGAGTTCCAGAAAAACATCTATTTCTGCTTTATTGACTATGCCAAAGACTTTGACTGTGTGGATCACAATAAACTGTGGAAAATTCTGAAAGAGATGGGAATACCAGACCACCTGACCTGCCTCTTGAGAAACCTATATGCAGGTCAGGAAGCAACAGTTAGAACTGGACATGGAACAACAGACTGTTTCCAAATAGGAAATGGAGTATGTCAAAGCTGTATATTGTCACCTTGTTTATTTAACTTATATGCAGAGTACATCATGAGAAAGGCTGGGCTGGAGGAAGCACAAGCTGGAATCAAGATTTCCAGGAGAAATATCAATAACCTCAGATATGCAGATGACCCCACCCTTATGGCAGAAAGTGAAGAGGAACTAAAAAGCTTCTTGATGAAAGTGAAAGAGGAGAGTGAAAAAGTTGTCTTAAAGCTCAACATTCAGAAAACGAAAATCATGGCATCTAGTCCCATCATTTAATGGGAAATAGATGGGGAAACAGTGAAAACCATGTCAGACTTTATTTTTCTGGGCTCCAAAATCATTGCAGATGGTGATTGCCACTACGAAATTAAAAGACTCTTACTTTTTTGAAGGAAAGTTATGACCAACCTAGACAGCATATTAAAAAGCAGAGATATTACTTTGCCAACAAAAGTCCATCTTGTCAAGGCTATGGTTTTCCCAGTGGTCATGAATGGATATGAGAGTTGGACTGTGAAGAAAGCTGAGCACCAAAGAAATGATGCTTTTGAACTGTGGTTCTGGAGAAGACTCTTGAGAGTCCCTTGGACTACAAGGAGATCCAACCGTTTCATTCTAAAGGAGATCAATATTAGGTGTTCATTGGAAGTACTGATGCTACAGCTAAACTCCAGTACCACCTCATGAGAAGAGCTGACTCATTGGAAAAGGCTCTGATGCTGGGAGTGATTGGGGGCAGGAGGAGAAGGGGATGACAGAGAATGAGATGGCTGGATGGCATCACCAACTCAATGGAGATGAGTTTGGGTAAACTCAGGGAGTCGGTGATGGACAGGGAAGCCTGGCGTGCTTCAGTCATGGGGTCGTAAAGCGTCGGACAGGACTGAGAAACTGAATTGAACTGATCTGAATGTACTGTTCACTAAATAACTTCCACAGTCTGTCCTAGTTAATATATTTGTAAACTATAGGTGAATTAGATGATTAATACATTCTTAGCAATAAATATTTGAGAAGGAAATGGCAACCCACTCCACTGGTCTGCCTGGAGAATCCCAGAGACGGGGGAGCCTGGTGGGCCGCCGTCCATGGGGTCGCATAGAGTCGGACATGACTGAAGCGACTTAGTAGTAACAGCAATAAATGTTATAATTTTAGTGTAATGAGGGTCTCAACACTTATGTTGACCTGGAAATAGTCAGAATTTTGTGAGTTTGGGAAAAATCAATTATAAATCATTTTATGCCTCACTTTTTCATGTCATAATATAGGTGTTCACTCCATCGTCTGCCTATTTTTCATTGAGTAAGCAGGGAGTAGGAGACAAAAATAAGATGGATGGTGACCCTTTCTGTTATAGCAGGGGTTCTAAGGATTCATCATTAGCACAATTTTGTTAATTATGTTTCAAAAAATATTTAGTTTTTACAAGGCTTTTATTTCAAAGGGTAAATATACAACACATTTTATCCTGCTGAAGAAATGGATTTGCCCTGATGGAAAGTCTGAATAGCATAGTGTCTGTGATGCCATGTGATTGAGAAATTAAAATATTGAACAACTTGGGAAATGGCTTAGAAATATAGAGCATTCTCTAAAAGGAGATAGACACAAGCATTGAACACTTTATAATAAAAGAAAAAAGTGAAAATTAATATAATTTGATACACTGAGTTGATTATTTATTGGGGTACTTCAGTCTTCTAGAATTATACTTTCCCTGGTATTATTAAAATACATGTGGAAAGTTCATGCAAAGAAGATCACAACCTAGATAATTTAAAATTTACCACCAGCCTCTTTCCTCCCCTCCTGAAACTCCATATCTTTCTTAACCTATGCTAAGCTGTACATATTAATCTATTTGAATTGCATGTTAACTTTCTGCAGTGCTGTGTAATTGACTTATTTCTAGTATTTATTATTAACTATACATCTCCTGCAGGCACTCTTATCTCACAGGCACTCTAATTCATCCCATAAATCTCAAGGGACTCTGGCACATAGTAAGCCCTCAATAAATAGGTGTCAAAGAAATGAAATAGTCAAGAGCCTTCTATTTATTAAAAACTTAATGGATACTGGGTCCTATGCTATGTTTCTAGACATATTATTCCTCTCATGACCTGTGTAAATTGTTTGAGTTAAAATTAAAAAAGTGGAACCGATGTTAAAATATACTAATAATTCTTATTGACAAACACTGACTTAAGGGATTTGCATGTAGTTTTATTTTAATTCTCACTACAACCCTTAAGGTTAGTAGCATATAAGCCCTGTAATAGAGGTGAGGAAAATAATTTACAAAGGTTTCTTATATCTAAGCAACTGTGTGTGTGTGTATGATGTTAAATTGTATATGTGTATATATATATATATATATGCTGTGTGTGCTTAGTCATGTCTGACTCTTTGCAACCCCATGGACTGTAGCCTGCCAGGCTCCTTTATCCATGGAATTTTCCAGACAAGAGTACTGGAGTGGATGTCCATTTCCTACTCTAGTATACACACACACACACACACACACACACTTTATATATTGATTATGTCACAGAATCAGTTGAATAATTTGGAATTAGTTGTCAAGTTAGGTGGAGAGTGTTTCTGGTGGTATGGAATCACAGGAGTTATGGTTGTGAGAAACTGTGCCAAAATGATGCCACCGAGTCTGTGGAGCGTATTCTTCTCCTTCTGTCCCTGCTACCCTGATCACTGCTCATGCCATCACCATATCATGGTTACTGGACTGAAATCAACTTTTCATCCTTGGCCACTACTACTGGTGAACATCACATGCTAGTGTTTCAGAACAGATTCCAGCAGTACAACAATGCTATAAATTGCTACTTTGGGTTACTTTAACTTCAAAGTCTTATAAATTCTTGTTTAAGTGAATTTAAATATATACATTTCCCTTCCTCATTAGTTAATAGAGAACAGGGAATTAAAATGATGTCAACATTTAAATAAACGAATTAAAATGTATGTCAATAATTAACTTGAGAAAAAATTTGTTTCATTCAATTTTACTCTGTTTGTGTAAAAAAGCATGTTAAAATAGAGGTTGAAATGTATATTGCCTCAGTCGTTTGGAGAACTGTTTGGGTCCTATGATAGCATTAGCTTAATTCATCTGTTAATTCCACTTAAAGTAGAATTCTGTAGACTATGTCTTAGAAAAAATATATACCTATCTCACTAAGGAAACATGTACAAGGATATTTATTATACCCTTGATTGCAAAAGAAAAGAAAAGACTGGAAAATACAATCGTATTAATACATAAATGATTAAATAACTTTTTCACTTTTAATATGGGAACATACAACAGCAGGTCTATTTATTAAAGTGGAAATTAATAATATGGTATTAATAGGACAAACATGATGGAAGATAAAGTGTAATAGATATTCAGAGGATAATATTTTAATAGACTTCTATTTAACAGGTTTTGAAGCTCAATAACACTCTCGTTTCCCTCTTTAAAACTTTTCTACTGATGTTTAAAGCACAACTGCCTCTAGACACTTGCAAGTTATTCTCTGCTGAGCAATACTTGGATATACTTTTGTTTGGAAGAGATGAACTGTGTGACTTCTGTAAGAAAGAAGAATGTCTCTAAAGATGTCCATATTCAAATCTCCAGGACCTTTGAATATATTATATTACATGGCAAAAGGACTTCATAGAAGTGTTAAAGATTTTGAGATAAGAACATTTTTCCTGGATTATCCAAATGGGTGCAGTCTAGTCACAGGGATCTTTTAAAAATGGAATTCAGAGAGCCAAACTGAGAGAGCTAAAGGATAAGAAAAAGGAAAAAAGAGAGAAGATCTGCCCTGTCCTTTTGGCTTTGTCCAAGGAAGACATCACCAGCAAGGAGTCCAAGGAAGAAATCACCAGTAAGAAATATAAGTGACCTTTATAATCCATAAATTGCAAAGAAATATTCTCTTTTGAAATTAAAAGACACTGGCTTCTTTTTTTTTTTAATTTTTATTTTAACTTTAGTTTACTTTACAATACTGTATTGCTTTTGCCAAACATTGACATGAATTCACCACGAGTGTACATAAGTTCCCAAACATGAATCCCCTCCTACCTCCCACCCCATAACATCTCTCTGGGTCCTCCCCATGCACCAGCCCCAAGCATCCTGCATCCTGCATCAGACATAGACTGGCGATTCGTTTCTTACATGATATTATACATGTTTCAATACCATTCTCCCATCTCATCCCACCCTCTCCCTCTCCCCCAGAGTCCAAAACTTCACTCTATAGATCTGAGTCTCTTTTGTTGTCTCGCATACAGGGTCATCATCACCATCTTTNGTGAAGTGGTACCTCATTGTGGTTTTGATTTGCATTTCTCTGATAATGAGTGATGTTGAGCATCTTTTCATGGGTTTGTTAGCCATCCGTATGTCTTCTTTGGAGAAATGTCTATTTAGGTCTTTGGCCCATTTTTTGATTGGGTCATTTATTTTTCTGGAATTGAGCTGCATAAGTTGCTTGTATATTTTTGAGATTAGTTGTTTGTCAGTTGCTTCATTTGCTATTATTTTCTCCCATTCAGAAGGCTGTCTTTTCACTTTGCTTATATTTTCCTTTGTTGTGCAGAAGCTTTTAATTTTAATTAGATCCCATTTGTTTATTTTTGCTTTAATTTCCAGAATTCTGGGGGGTGGATCATAGAGGATCCTGCTGTGATTTATGTCAGAGAGTGTTTCAGCTTCTTAGAAGGAAGGCTGTGACAGACCTAGATAAAGCAGAGATGTCACTTTGCCAACAATGGTCCATAGGGTCACAGCTATGGTTTTTCCATAGTCATGTATTGATGTGGGAGTTGGACCATACAGAAGGCTAAATGCAGAATAATTGATACTTTTGAACTGTGGTGCTGGAGAAGACTCTTGAGAGTCTTTGGACTGCAAGGAAGTCAAACCAGTCAATCCTAAAGGATATCAGCCCTGAATGTTCATTGGAAGGACTGATGCTGAAGTTGAAGCTCCAATACTTTGGCAACCTAACGCAAAGAGCTGACTTATTAGATAAGACCTGGATGCTGGGAAGGATTGAAATGAAGGCAGAAGATGGCAGAGGATGAGATGGTTGGATGGCATCACTGACTCAACGGACATGAGTCTGAGCAAACTCTGGGAGATGGTGAAGGACAAGAAAGACTAGTATGCTACAGTCCATGGGGTCGCAAAGAGTTGGGCAGGACTTAGTGACTGAACAGCAACAACATTCTCTTTTAGAAGATCTGAAATAAATGCAGTTCTGCTGACACCTCAATTTCAGCCTAGTAAGACTTTTATGGACTTTTGACATCTAGAACTGTAAGATAATTCATTTGTGTTGATCTGCTAAAATTTTAATTTGTAATAACAGTAATAGGAAAGTAAGTAGTTCTCTTGGTTTTTAAACTTTTTAATGTCAGTTTATTTTATAGCTTTTTTTACATGCCCAAGACAGGAGGGTCATGGTGGAGAGGTCTGACAGAATGTGGTCCACTGGAGAAGGGAATGGCAAACCACTTCAGTATTCTTGCCTTGAGAACCCCATGAACAGTATGAAAAGGCAAAATGATAAGATATTGAAATAGGAGCTCCCCAGATCAGTAGGTGCCCAACATGCTACTACAGATCAGTGGAGAAGTAACTCCAGAAAGAATGAAGGGATGGAGCCAAAGCAAAAACAGTACACAGCTGTGGATGTGACTGGTGATAGAAGCAAGGTCTGATACTGTAAAGAGCAATATTTCATAGGAACCTGGAACATTAGTTCCATGAATCAAGGCAAATTGGAAGTGGTCAAACAAGAGATGGTAAGAGTGAATGTTGACATTCTAGGAATCCGCAAACTAAAATGGAATATAATGGGGTGTATTTAACTCAGATGACCATTATATCTGCTACTGAGCACAGGAATGCCTCAGAAGAAATGGAGTAGCCATCATGGTCAACAAAAGAGTCTATAATGCAGTACTTGGATGTACTCTCAAAAATGACAGAATGATCTCTGTTTGTTTCCAAGGCAAACCATTCAATATCACAGTAATCCAAGTCTATTCCCCAACCAGTAACGCTGAAGAAGCTGAAGTTGAACAATTCTATGAAGACTTACAAGACCTTTTAGAACTAACACCCCAAAAAGATGTCCTTTTCATTATAGGGGACTGGAATGCAAAAGTAGGAAGTCAAGAAACACCTGGAGTAACAGGCAAATTTGGCCTTGGAATATGGAATGAAGCAGGGCAAAGACTAATAGAGTTTTGCCAAGAGAATGCACTGGTCATAACAAACACCCTCTGCCAACAACACAAGAGAAGACTCTACACATGGACATCACCAGATGGTCAACACTGAAATCAGATTGATTATATTGTTTGCAGCCAAACATGGAGAAGTTCTATACAGTCAACAAAAACAAGACAGGAAGCTGACTGTGGCTCAGATCATGAACTCCTTATTACCAAATTCAGACTTAAATTGAAGAAAGTAGGGAAACCTGCTAGACCATTCAGGTATGACCTAAATCAAATCTCTTATGATTATACAGTGGAAGAGAGAAATAGATTTAAGGGCCTAGATCTGATAGATAGAGTGTCTGATGAACTATGGAATGAGGTTCGTGACATTGTACAGGAGACAGGGATCAAGACCATCCCCATGGAAAAGAAATGCAAAAAGCAAAATGGCTGTCTGGAGAGGCCTTACAAATAGCTGTGAAAAGAAGAGAGGTGAAAAGCAAAGGAGGAAAGGAAAGATATAAGCATCTGAATGCAGAGTACCAAAGAATAGCAAGAAGAAATAAGAAAGCATTCCTCAGTGATCAAAGCAAAGAAATAGAGGAAAACATCAGAATGGGAAAGACTAGAAATATCTTCAAGAAAATTAGAGATACCAAGGGAACATTTCATGCAAAGATGGGCTCAGTAAAGGACAGAAATGGTATGGACCTAACGGAAGCAGAAGATATTAAGGAGAGGTGGCAAGAGTACACAGAAGAACTGTACAAAAAAAAAATCTTCAGGACAAGATAATCACGATGGTGTGATCACTCGTCTAGAGCCAGACATCCTGGAAGGTGAAGTTAAGTGGGCCTTAGAAAGCATCACTACGAACAAAGCTAGTGGAGGTGATGGAATTCCAGTTGAGCTATTTCAAATCCTGAAAGACGATGCTGTGAAAGTGCTGCACTCAATATGCCAGCAAATTTGGAAAACTCAGCAGTGGCCACAGGACTGGAAAAGTTCAATTTTAATTCCAATTCCAAAGAAAGGCAATGCCAAAGAATGCTCAAACTACCACACAATTGCACTCATCTCACATGCAAGTAAAGTAATGCTCAAAATTCTCCAAGCCAAGCTTCAGCAATACGTGAACCGTGAACTTCCTGATGTTCAAGCTGGTTTTAGAAAAGGCAGAGGAACCAGAGATCAAAATGGCAACATCTGCTGGATCATGGAAAAAGCAAGAGAGTTCCAGAAAAACATCTGTGTGGATCACAATAAACTGGAAAATTCTGAAAGAGATGGGAATACCAGACAACCTGACCTGAGTCTTGAGAAATCTGTATGCAGGTCAGGAAGCAACAGTTAGAACTGGACATGGAACAACAGACTGGTTAGAAATAGGAGAAGGAGTACATCAAGGTTGTATATTGTCACCCTGCTTATTTAACTTCTATGCAGAACATCATGAGAAACGCTGGACTGGAAGAAACACAAGCTGGAATTAAGATTGGTGGGAGAAATATCAATAACCTCAGATATGCCGATGACCCCACCCTTATGGCAGAAAGTGAAGAGGAACTAAAAAGCCTCTTGATGAAAGTGAAAGTGGAGACTGAAGAAGTTCGCTTAAAGCTCAACATTCAGAAAACGAAGATCATGGCATCTCGTCCCATCACTTCATGGGAAATAATGGGGAAACAGTGGAAACAGTGTCAGACTTTATTTTTTGGAGCTCCAAAATCACCGCAGGTGGTGATTGCAGACATGAAATTAAAAGACACATACTCCTTGGAAGAAAAGTTATGACTAACCTATATAACATATTCAAAAGCAGAGACATTACTTTGCCGACTAAGGTCCGTCTAAGTCAAGGCTGTGGTTTTTCCTGTGGTCATGAATGGATGTGAGAGTTGGACTGTTAAGAAGGCTGAGTGCCGAAGAATTGATGCTTTTGAACTGCGGTGCTGGAGAAGACTCTTGAGAGTCCCTTGGACTGCAAGGAGATCCAACCAGTCCATTCTGAAGGATATCAGCCTTGGGATTTCTTTGGAAGGAATGATGCTAAAGCTGAAACTCCAGTACTTTGGCCACCTCATGTGAAGAGTTGACTCATTGGAAAAGACTCTGATGCTGGGAGGGATTGGGGCAGGAGGAGAAGGGGACGACCGAGGATGAGATGGCTGGATGGCTTCACTAACTCGATGGACGTGAGTCTGAGTGAACTCCAGGAGTTGGTGATGGACAGAGAGGCCTGGTGTGTTGCGATTCTTGGGGATGCACAGAGTCGGACACGACTGAGTGACTGAACTTAACTTATTTTACAACTTTAATTATGTTATTTCATTAAGCACTACATAAACCAAATAAATAAATGTACAAAGAGAGTTGTGACTTTCATGCTTCTGATGGCCTCTATTAGTATAAGGGGAGTAAATCTCTTGTATTAAGAATTGGCCGAGTAACTATAAAACTAGGCAAAACTCATAATAACCTAGAAGAGTCTTGGTTTTAGAGGTTTTTAAAAATATCTTATTTAGAAACTGTTAAAAAAAATGTGTAACTAAAAATATAGAACAGGCATTTGGAGTAGGTGGCTCATAAAATATTAAAAACCGTGATTTCACAAGTGTCAGAAAACACTGCAAAATGAGGCAACTGAAATAGGTCTAACTCATCTTTAAGTAACCTGAAAGAGAAACTCATAGATAATGCATCTTGCACATAGGTAGGAAGTATATGTAAGGCTTGGATTAATGAAATCATATTAGAAATATTCTTGACTCTATTATTAAATTATGTTGAATGATTGAATAAATGATGAATAAAGACCATCACTACCAATTAATTATTAAGCAGTAATTACTTGTAACTAGCTATTGACAATCATAAATAATTCTTTCAATGAATAATACATAAATAATAAATAATTAGTACTTAATTGTTTACATTTTGAGCAGTGGATGAGTATAACAGACTTCAGAATTAGAACATAAGTGAGGTCTTAAGGTGCAGATAAAGGAGTTATTATATAGATGAGCACTTCAACGAATACTTATGGGCACTGTGAGCTAGGCACTATTCTAGGCACTCAGAGATAGAGCTGATGGGGACAACTATAAACAAGATAAGTAAATTATTCTTTATAACAAAGTGATGAAACTGCTTTAAAAAAAGGCAAAGTAAGACTATGAAGTGTATCATGAATGAGGATGTTGCAGTTTAATAAAAATGATTATTGAGGACCTTGGGAGATGAGAGTTGGTAGTTTCAGATTTTGAAATTTCTCTTTTAATTTATTTTTCGCAGTGAGACAGAGATTAATATTATAAGGTGAGAGAGAAGTTTGGAGAGAAGGTATAGGATGGTTTAGGACAGCAAAAGTGCATGGACTGGGGAGGAGTTTCATGATCATCTCATTCCATGATGAATCCATTTTAAGCTTGTGATCATTAAAGTGAGAACAGTTAAAATAATTCTGTTTTTTTCCCAGCCTTGTTGATCAGCCCCGGTGTAGGTAGGATCAGAACTGGATTAAAACACTGCACTTGTTTGAGTATAGTTGATTAAGATGAGGTTTTATAATGCCGCTAGGAATAGAATAAAAGAAGGGAAGATGGAAGAAAGCAGATACCTGTAATCATCATAATGATTGGGTACCAAGATTAAAATGGCAGGAATCATATGTGTCAGTTGCTCAGTCATGTCTAACTCTTTGCAGCCCCATGGACTGTAGCCCTCCAGGCTTCTCCAGCCATGGAATTTCCCAGGCAAGAGCATGGGAATGGGTTGCCATTTCCTTCTCCAGGGGATCTTTGTGACCCAGGGACTAAATCTGGGTCTCCCACATTGCAGGCAGACTCTGTACTGTCTGAACCACCAGGGAATCCCTGTTTTTCTTTTGGAAACAGTGATGGAGTACCAAGATTAAAGTGGCAGGAATAACAGACTGAAATACAGCAATCAGTACAGTGAGTAAGGGTGGTATGTACTTGAGCAGAGTGAAAAATCTCTGGTAACTGGAAAAGAAATTAAATTTTTAAAATAAGTGAATGCAAACTAGTACAGCCACTATGGAGAACAGTGTGGAGATTCCTTAAAAAATTGCAACTAGAACTGCCTTATGACCCAGCAATCCCGCTGCTGGGGCATACACATCGAGGAAACCAGAATAGAAAGAGACACATGTACCCCAATATTCATTGCAGCACTGTTTATAATAGCCAGGACATAGAAACAACCTAGATGTCCATCAGCAGATGAATGGATAAGAAAGCAGTGGTACATATACACAATGGAGTATTACTCAGCCATTAAAAAGAATACATTTGAATCAGTTCTAATGAGATGGATGAAACTAGAGCCGATTATACAGAGTGAAGTAAGCCAGAAAGAAAAACACCAATACAGTATACTAACGCATATATATGGAATTTAGAAAGATGGTAATGATGACCCTGTATGCAAGATAGCAAAAGAGACACAGATGTGTAGAGCGGACTTTTGGACTCTGAGGGAGAGGGAGAGGATGGGATGATTTGGGAGAATGGCATTGAAACATGTATGCTATCATGTAAGAAACAAATCGCCAGTCTATGTCCGATGCAGGATACAGGATGCTTGGGGCTGGTGCACTGGGGATGACCCAGAGAGATGTTATGGGGAGGGAGATGGGAGGGAGGTTATGTTTGGGAATGCAAGTACACCCATGGTGGATTCATATCAATGTATGGCAAAACCAATACAGTATTGTAAAGTAAAATAAAGTAAAAATAAAAACTAAAAAAAAATAATAATTTCAACTGGTAAACTTTGCATAGCTTTTATTTTTGTAATTGAGGTTCAGTTTTAAGTATTACGTATGCTTCTTTGTTTGGAAAGCATAAAGAGCATGCATTATTGATTTTTGTTTGTATTCNTTCAAGTATAATTTGTTTCATTACTGAAATTAAGTTCTCCATCTATATCCAGAGCATATAAAGTAATTAAAACCAATTAATTTTTTCTCCATACATTGTATTTTTTCAAGAGCACATTCTTGTGACACTTTTCTGTGGAAGAATTTTATCAAGAGATGATGCCACCAGCTTGTGTAAAGTTTTAAACTCTATTGTGTCTGTGGCCAATTTTACTTGATATAACTTGATAACGACTCAAATTTTTAATGTATCTAGAAGTTTTAATAAAAATTTAAACAGATAACTTTTTTTTTTTCCAAATAAAGAGTGAATTTGAGTAGTTAGATGTAATGGAGCATTTGGGAAATATTCATTTCAAAACTGACCAGGTTTCAAAGCTTGACTCCTTTAGCTTTGAGCTATGAAGATAACTTTATTTTCTTTTGTAATTTAATTTGAAGCCACTGTTTTCAGTGATGTAAAGTAGCAAAATGGAAAATAATAAATCTTTAGAAATGTGATGCAGAAGCCCCCAAACTTTTAAATATAGAGATAAAAAACACATCTCCCTCCCTAGGAATTCATTCTGCTCAATTTTAAACACTTTTTCCTGTCAAGGTAAATGGAACTCCTACAAGTTGGGAGCATTTAAAAACCTAGTTGGTTATTCAGCCCTCATTCAGTGACAGTTGCTCTACTCATCTACTGCTGCTGCTTATAGTGATATGTGTGTTTCAGAAACCTTTGTTCTTCTCCTGAGACAAGGCTCTCTACTTTATTACCTTTATTCTCCTAGCCTTTAGATCTTAACAGTGTCCACTTATCCCTGATTGACAGATCTCAGAGGCTCTGTCAAGGCTGATGATCCCCAGAGCCATCAAACCGTCATACAACCAATGCCATGACTAAATCCAAGAAATGTTCCTCATTGCTATTAGCTCAGCTAGGGAGCATATTCTCCTACTTTAGTATTTTGGATTTTTTGTTCAGAAAGTGGTTTCATCTTTAATATACTCAAAATATCTTTTAACAAAAAATGACTTCCATAAAATCATTTTTTTTACTAAAATTTACATGTTGTTCAAAGCTAAACTATAACCAGTAAACAAATAGCCAGTATATTAGAGAAACAAGTACCATTGTAAGAATAGTTGCTTTATACTACAACTCTTTTATTCTGTGTTGTTTTTTTTTTTTTTTTTTTTTTTTGTTTTTATTTTT
>SJYQ01017020.1:54225-64787 GCA_006410935.1 Redunca redunca | reverse complement strand
ATGAAAAAGAACATATAAATGCTAATGATTTTTTTTCAGATGATGTTATATATAAATATGTAGAAGTTAATAAGTAAAGAATCTCTTCAAAAAAAATTGAGATACCAAGGGAATATTTCATGCAAAGATGGGTTCAATAAAGGACAGAAATGGTATGGACCTAACAGAAGCAGAAGATACTGAAAAACGGTGGCAAGAATACACAGAAGAACTATACAAAAAAGATCTTCATGACCCAGATAAGCACTACAGTGTGATCATTCACCTAGAGCCAGACATCCTGGAATGCAAAGCCAAGTGGGCCTTAGGAAGTGGCATTATGAACAAAACTAGTAAGGTGATGAAATTCCAGTTGAGCTATTTCAAATCCTAAAAGATGATGCTGTGAAAGTGCTGCACTCAATATGCCAGCAAATTTTGAAAACTCAGCAGTGACCACAGGACTGGAAATATCAGTTTTCTTTCCTATCCCAAAGAAAGGCAATGCCAAAGGATGCTCAAACTATTGTACAATTGCATTCACCTCACACGCTAGAAAAGTAATGCTCAAAATTCTCCAAGCCAAGCTTCAACAGCATGTGAACCATGAACTTCCAGATGTTCAAGCTGTATTTAGAAAAGGCAGAGGAACGAGGGATCACATTGCCAACATCTGTCAGATTATCGAAAAAGTGAGAGAGTTCTAGAAAAACATCTATTTCTCCTCTATTGACTATGCCAAAGCCTTTGACTGTGTGCATCACAACAAACTGTGAAAAATTCTTCAAGAGATGGGAATACTAGACTACTTGACCTGCCTCCTGAGAAATCTGTATGCAGGTCAAAAAGCAACCATTAGAACTGCATGTGTAACAATAGACTGGTTCCAAATCAGGAAAGGAGTATGTCAAAGCTGTATTTGTAACACTGCTTATTTAACTTATATACAAAGTACATCATGAGAAATGCTGGACTGGATGAAACACAAGCTGGAATCAAGATTGCCAGGAGAAATATCAATAACCTCAGATATGCAGATGACACCACCCTTATGGCAGAAAGTGAAGAAGAACTAAAGAGCCACTTGATGAAAGTGAAAGAGGAGAGTGAAAAAGTTGGTTTAAAACTCAACATTCAGATAACTAAGATCATGGCATCCTGTCCCCTTACTTCAAACAAATGGAGAAACAACAGAAATAGTGACAGACTTTATTTTTCTGGGCTCCAGAATGACTGGAGATGCTGACTGCAGCCATGAAATTAAAAGATGCTTGCTTCTTGGAAGAAAAGTTATGAACAACCTAGATATCATATTAAAAAGCAGATACATTACTTTGCCATAAATATTCATCTAGTCAAATCTTTGTTTTTTTTCTGTAGTCATGTATGGATGTGAGAATTGGAATATAAATAAAGCTGAGCACCAAAGAATTGATGCTTTTGAACTGTGGTGTCGGAGAAGATTCTTGAGAGTCCCTTGAACTGCAAGGACACCCAACCATTCCATCCTAAAGGAAATCAGTCCTGAGTATTCACTGGAAGGACTGATGTTGAAACTGAAACTCCAGTACTTTGGCCACCTGATGTGAAGAACTGACCCATTTCAAAAGACCCTGAGGCTGAGAAAGATTGAAGGTGGGAGGAGAAGGGGATGACAGAGGATGAGGTGATTGGATGGCATCACAGACTCAATGAACATGAGCTTGAGTAAGCCCCAGGATTTGGTGATGGACTGGGAGGCCTGGTGTGCTGAGGTCCTTGGAGTCTCAAAGAGTCAGACAGTCCTGAGTGACTGAACTGAACTGAATGAATAAAGATGACTAGTTGCATTATTTGGCAAAGAGTGTTCAACAGAAATAAATATATTTGAGGGTGATCAGCAAACTTATTAAGTGGGTTTCAGTTGGATATTCATTATCCCTGTCTTGTCTTCAATAAGTGGACCAAAACTAGTACTCAGTGTTAGAGGTTAGGTAAGCTTTGTTGTAAATCCTATCACTTCCATCTGCAATAAATGTAAGCAAAGTGAATTGTTTTACTTTGGGAAATTAACCTATAGTTTAGCTGTCCACAGTGAAATACCATATATTTGCTAATAAAATCTTTTCCAATAACTGACTGTAGCACAAGGTTTAGATGTGGAAGTCTAAAGTTTTATTTCAGAAAATGTTAATCAGTTGCTTACTCTGTGCAAGTTACTCTTCCAGTGCTAAGGATATATCCAGAAAGAGAACAAAGGTCCTGACTTCAGGGAGGTTGTTTTACTCTAATAAATAAAAATGCATTTTATCTTCAGCATAAGCTTTTGACTATACCTGTATCCCCAAGGACAGGGAATTAAAACAGCCAGTTAGAAGGAAGACACAGTAAAGTACTACCAAAATACCTTGAGCTTCTTACCAATNATTAGTGTTCGATTTTGAAATTTTAGTTATTTAATATAAAACATCATGTGATTTAAATCAGGGGAATGTTTTAACTGGAATTTTATCAGAACATTTAAGAAGTAGAAAAATATCTTGACCCTTGACTGTTTGACAAACAAAAGATGAGAGAAAAAGAAAATGTATCCTAGAATAGTTTATACTGTATCTCCCTAATTTCTAACTCCACTTCACTCTTCATTTAAGACCACTGATAACCCCATCCCAATTCTTGATTTTGCCAATGGGACCAATTATGATAATAGACATGTGTATATAAAACAGTTTATTGTGTGGATCACAATAAACTGTGGTAAATTCTGAAAGAGATGGGAATACCAGACCACCTGACCTACCTCTTCAGAAACCTATATGCAGGTCAGGAAGCAACAGTTAGAACTGGACATGGAACAACAGACTGGTTCCAAATAGGAAAAGGAGTACATCAAGGCTGTATATCATCATGCTGCTTATTTAACTTATATGCAGAGTATATCATGAGAAACGCTGGGCTGGAAGAACCACAAGCTGGAATCAAGATTGCCAGGAGAAATATCAATAACCTCAGATAGGCAGATGACACCACCCTTAGGGCATAAATTGAAGAGGAACTAAAAAGCCTCTTGATGAAAGTGAAAGAGGAGAGTGAAAAAGTTGGCTTAAATCTCATCATTCAGGAAACTAAGATCATGGCATCTGGTCTCACTACTTCATGGGAAATAGATGGGGAAACAGTGTCAGACTTTATTTTTTGGGCTCCAAAATGATTGCAGATAGTGATTGCAGCCATGAAATTAAAAGATGCTTACTCCTTGGAAGAAAAGTTATGACCAACCTAGATAGCATATTGAAAAGCAGAGATATTACTTTGCCAACAAAAGTCCATCTAGTCAAGGCTGTGGTTTTTCCAGTGGTCATGTATGAATGTGAGACTTGGACTGTGAAGAAAGCTGAGTGCTGAAGAATTGATGCTTTTGAATTGTGGTGTTGGAGAAGACTCTTGCGAGTCCCTTGGACTGCAAGGAGATCCAACCAGTCCATTCTAAAGGAGACCAGTCTTGGGTCTTCATTGGAAGGACTGATGCTGATGCTGAAACTCCAATACTTTGGCCACCTCATGCAAAGAGTTGACTCATTGGGAAAGGCCCTGATGCTGGGAGGGATTGGGGGCAGGAGAAGGGGATGACCGAGGATGAGATGCCTGGATGGCATCACGGACTCGATGCACATGAGTTTGGGTGGACTCCGGGAGTTGGTGATGGACAGGGAGGCCTGGTGTGCTGCACTTCATGGGGTTGCAAACACTCGTACACAACTGAGCAACTGAACTGAACTTAATGAATCATGCTACAGAACTTGCTCTGGTACTGTAGTCCATTGATTACATTGTAAGCCTTCTGCCAACAAGTACAGCTTTTGATTATTTATCTGTATACCTCAATATATATCGCAATCTGGCACCTCATAAGCACTTGACAACGATTTGACTGATGAATAATTTTCTCTTGGTTTGTGTCATTTCCTGACATTCAAAAGCAAGGAAGCAAAATTACAAATACTTACTATGTTGCTATATTAGAAACTAGAATTTTGAGGTAAAGGATGCCAGTGTCTGTTTCTATCACAATTCTGTAAATATCTGTATTTGTTGTTTGGAGCCAATCTAAAGATACAAATTGTCAAAATGGAACAAAAAATCATGACACAATTGTATGTTGCTTATAAGAATTCCTATTCAAATTCGGTAGCATGGATAATTTGAAAGAAAATAATGGTTATTCATGTGAATGTGAATAAAAATTAAGAAAGCAAGGTTCCTGTATTAAATCTGATAAGATATACTTTAGAACAAAGAAAATTCTCAGTGTAATGTGATGCCTTCTAACTTTAACTGCATGTTTCTTCTGAGTAAAATATACTTTTTGTCCCTTTGTTCACCTTTGGGATGTTTACTTTTTCTTTGTCACAAGATCTGTCCCCAGAGCTTCAATTTTCAAGATAATTCTGCATTCCCATGAAAACATACAAATGCCTCCTCTGATTTTCCGTCTGTGTATTGTCCTTACAGAATTGTCTTGTTTATGTGAATCTACAGCCATATATCACTCTCTGTGCTAATTGACAATAGTTGAGTGATATCTATGTAGCTTTGTGCCACCAACACTCATCATAGTGTCACAATTGGTAAATAATTGATCACTTAATAGCTACATGTATGATTAAAGTGTTCTAAAGAAACATTCATCATTTTGGTAAAAGAAGGTGTATTCATAGAAATTGTATTCATATTATCTACCCAGACTATTACTTACAGCTACCCGATATGTGTTGCATTCTCTCTATATATCTTGATAAATTGCCCACACTATGAATCCTACCTCCTCAAACAGAATTAGAAAGCCTGCATCCGCAGGATCCCTTTCAAGTAGAGGACAGTTATTTAATCCAAGTTATTCCAATAAAATGTAGCCAAGCAAGGGTTAGATATAGAAGCAGTCAACACCTAAAAGGAAATCAGTATTTTGGAGAGTCTTGCTCCTCAAATGTGGCAGTAGTAGAGTTTCTGATCCCAATTCTTGATTACCATAGGAGCCTCTGATAGTAGCAGTCGTGTTTAGGTCAAGAAATCATGGCAGTGTGCGGAGATTTGTGCCTCACTGGAAATTCTATAAACTGGTGCATATCCCTTAAAGATTTCTGTTTTTACTGAAGTGACAATGAGGATTACATTGTTTGCAGTCAGGAATCCTGAACGATAACCACTCTGATGTTACATTATGTTTGTTCTTAGTTATGTTTATTGTAATAACGATAAGCTATAAACTCGTACAAAAAGCTTCAGTTTTTAGCCCATACCGGGTTTACCTGGAATGATTGGCTCTTTGGGGGGGTTTACTGGATGCTTCTCTCATGACTCAGGGTTGCTTTGGATTCACGATTTGCATTAAACAAATTGTTAACATCCCAGGCAAAGAGTGTTGACTATATATCCTTGACTTTCTCAGGCAGACAATTTCATTTGTCTCAGACTTAGGCTAACCGTAAAGGTAGATTCCTGCTAAAAGTGTGAAGAAATAGTGTTAATGCTCTGAGTCAATCTGGAGTTTTAAATAGTGTGAGTGCTTAGGTGAGATTTGCATCTGTTTCCAATATCTATAACAAACGCCATGAAAAATTGCATTTCTTGCCAGCTGGAACTTCATAAGCAGCTGTAGATTTATAAGTGCTTATGCAAATGAGGTAGAAAAATAGTTATACTTGCATAAAGCAAAGAGAACAAGTATTCATCTTTATTCAATGAATAAAAATTAAAATTCCATAAATATGCATTTTAGTAACATGATTATTGGCTACATATTTTATCTCTATATTAATTTTTTTAACTCTCTGCCATCCCAAGTTTACATCAGTCACTTTAACAAATACTGTTTGGAAAGCTACTATATGTTATAAAGTATGTAGTGAACTATATATGCTATGAATGTAGAAATGAAAAACTCAAGTCTATACCCTGATAAAATTACACTTGGGAAGCATAAGGAAAAAAATGAAAGAAGTAACATTTTACTATGTACTTGATGCTATGGACTCTGTAGAAATCTTCACCAGTATTAATCAACTTTGTGTTCATAACAGCCTTGTAATTGAGATTTCATGTAAATAGTGGACTCTGTTGTGGTTTAATGAGGGAAGAGATATTCAGTTCATGTTTAGCTGACTTCTAAAATAAGGTCTTTTCATATGTAGTTATTACCCTTTTTGTTTCTTACGGTGAAGTATTAATATACTCACATGATTTTCATTGTATTTTAACATTTATATATTATTAAATTGCTGTATATTAAATGGCATGTTATAGTAAGTATATTACTAATGATGAAATAGGTTTGTATATTTGAAAATTAGTTCCTATATTCCAGCCATTATCTGCTCCCTCACACTGACGGTGCTTATTTATCTGTGGCTGTGCTGGGTCTTCCTTGCTGTGTGTAGGCTTTCTTTAGTTTTGGAGAGCAGCGGCTACTCTCTAGCTGTGGTGCGTGGGCTTCTTGTTGCAGCAGTTTCTCTTATTGCAGAGTATTGGTCTGTGGCATTCAGGCTTCAGTAGTTGTGGCTCATGGACTCCAGAGTGCTGACTCAGTAGTTGTGGTATACAGGCTTAGGTGCTCTGAGGCATGTAGGACCAACCTGACCCAGGGGTCAAAAGTGTCCCTAGCATTACAGATCAGATTCTTAACCCCTGGACCACTGGAGAAGCTCACACAGATAATATTTGATGTTCATTTGCATTTGTGGATACTTTCAGTAATCCCATTGCCTCAAAATCCCACGAATATCTTAGAATCTCTTGCTTTATACTCTGAGGAAGAAAAAATAATTTAAGATAGAGCAACTGCAGTGTTTTTATAACATGCTCCTCAGAACAGTAGTTAATAATATTAATAGTAGACTGGTTGATCAGACACAGGGCAAATATTTGGGAGATTGCTGCGGTAATGCAGGACATTTTTTGAGGATTATTCTCATTTTATGAGAAACAAAGAATATGCCTGGAATAGTGACAGACTGTAAAACATAGATTAGACAGGCAACCAGCAATACTTAAAAGGCAGACCAAGGAATATATAAATACAGAAATGATGATGGGCTACTCTGGTAGCTCAGATGTTAAAGAATTTGCTTGCAATGCAGAGACATGGGTTAGATCCCTGGGTTAGGAAGATCCCCTGGAGAAAGGAATAGCAACGCACTCCAGTATTCTTGCCTGAAAAATTCTGTCGACAGGATCACACCTACCATTTATTGATAATTTGCATGTTCTCTTCCACTTAGTATTTTCATGAATAGGCTTATTTAATCATTTTCCTATAACTCAATTTATGCATGAAGTCTCTAAGCAGAGAGGTTCAATATTTAACCCAAGGTGTCTCATTTAGTAAAGGTCAGAACAGACTTAGAAACCAGGAGTCTAGGTTCAGGCCCAGGTTCTTAAACCCTATAGTTCCCAGAAACTTATCTGATGTATCCAAAAGATAATATTTGGTTAGATTGTTTACCCAAAAGTAACAATGTAATTAAATACAGCATGGAAAACAACTGAGTAGAATTTCCATATAACTGATTGTATAAAAAAAGAATGAAACAAAACATAAATGTTTCTACTTTATACAACATAGATTTTTCTTAACTTCTAAATAAGGGTTTGGGCATTAAAGTCAGAACTTAGCTGCATTTGTCCTTTGAAGAAATCTAGGGCTAAGTTAGGAGAATGTCAGTTTTGGACATCTATTCTTGCCCTGCTGGCTTCCCCGGTGGTTCAGATAGTAAAGAATCCGCCTGCAGTGCAGGAGAACTGGACTCCATCCCTGGGTGGGGAAGATCCCCTGGAGAAGGAAATGGCTACCCATTCCAATATTCTTGTCTGGAGAATTCCATGGACAGGAAACCTGGTGATCTACACACCATGGGGTCACAAAGAGTCAGACATGCCTGAGCAACTGACACTTTCACTTTCATTCTCACCCTACCTCTGTATTCTAACCAAGTAGATCTCTTTGCCTAAAATATATTACCACGTTTTCCCAAATTCCTATTGGCTTCCTATTCCTGGCAAGATTTTTGGCAGTTTCCTCAGTAAATTTATTTAGAATTTTAGAATACTGAAAACCAAAGTCAAATAATTACTTTACCACTTGGCTTTTTAGCATAATATGATTTTACCAGCTATATGGGAAGCTAAATTTTACTAATAATATTTCTGAAAGGAGTTTCTAGTATTCATCAGAAGTACAAGGTCAGTTTTACCATCTGTTGATATATTCTTAAGTGTAGTGAAATATTTTTGTTTCCGATCTTTAACACTTTATACAGATGAAGTTCATGTTGCTTTCTCCTTCAGGTTATCTCTGATAATATTTTGGGTATTTCAAATGTTAACCTGAGAAATAAAATAATGGGATTTACCAGTAGACAATATAAATGATGAAACTACTTTTACTGAAATAGATTTCAAATACCCCTTCAACATATTTTATTCAGAGATGAACTAGTCCATATATACTGAATACCTCTAAGGAGGAAGACCCTGATTTTAAAACACTTTGATGTGTTCTTTACATATAAAAAATTATTTAAAGCCTTTATGTGTTAGCTTGAAAAACATTGTTATTCAGTTACTAAGTCGTGTCCAACTCTTTGTGAGCCCATGAACTGCAGCACACTATGCTTCCGTGTCCTTCATATCTCCCAGAGTTTGATCAAATTCATGTCCATTGAGTCAGTGATGCCATCCAACCATCTAATCCTCTGTCACCCCCTTCTCTTCCAGCCCTCAGTCTTTCCCAGCACCAGGGTCTTTTCCAGTGAGTCAGCTCTTTGCATCAGCTGGCTGAAGTATTGGAGTTTTAGCTTCAGCATCAGTCCTTCCAGTGAATATTCAAAGTTGATTTCCTTTAGGATTGATTGATTTGATCTTGCTGTCCAAGGGCCTCTCAAGAATCTTCTCCAGCACCACAATTTGAAAGCATAAATTCTGAGGTGCTCAGCCTTCTTTATGGTCCATCTTTCATATTTGTACATGACTAGTGGAAAAAACATAGCTTTGACTAAACTGGCCTTTGTCAGAAACATAGTCTTCCATTATAATTTAATTTATTTTTTTGTTTGTGGGCTTCCTTGGTGACTCAGTTGGTAGAGTCTGCCTGCAGTGTGGGAGACCTACGTTCAATCCCTAGGATGGGAAGATCCCCTGGAGTAGGAGATGGCAACCCACTCCAGAATTCTTGCCTGGAGAATTGCATGGACAGAGAAGTCTTGTGGGCTACAGTCTGTGGGGTCACATAGAGTTGGACATGACTGAGAAACTTACACTTTCACTTTTTTCTATCTGTAATAAAAATGTGTTTAAATATTGTACAGTTAATGATTTCAGTTAGTGAATTGAAATACTGGTGAAAACTTGAATTTAAGTTTACTATCTTTTCATTATTTAGCTTTTGTTTTGTTTTGTTTCAATGTAATTTTTTTATGATTTACCGCACTCATTAGAACTTCATTTGATGTCTCAGATATCTTTAATCCATTTTTTGGTATGTGATGAATGTTTGATATAGTTTGTATGTTGATAATGGCTAATGATATTACCCAACTTTCAGTGCTTATTGGTTATTTAGATATTACTTTTTTGTACACGTGCTCTAATTTTTTATTGGTTGCTGCTGCTGCTGCTAAGTCACTTCAGTTGTGTCCGACTCTGTGCAACCCCAGAGACGGCAGCCCACCAGGCTCCTCCGTCCCTGGGATTCTCCAGGCAAGAACACTGGAGTGGGTTGCCATTTCCTTCTCCAATGCATGAAAGTAAAAAGTCAAAGTGAAGTCGCTCAGTCGTGTCTGACTCTTAGCGACCCCATGGACTGCAGCCTACCAGGCTCCTCTGTCCATGGGATTCTCCGGGCAAAAGTACTGGAGTGGGGTGCCATTGCCTTCTCCATTTGGTTATCTGCTTTTAATAATGGATTTGGGACATCCCTGGTGGTACAATGGCTAAAACTCTGCACTCCTAGTGCAGAGGGCCTGGGGTTGATCCCTAATCAGGGAACTAGATCCCACATGCCACAATTAAAAGATCCTGCATGGGGAAAATCAAAGATCCTGTGTGCTGAAACTAAAACTCAGTGTAGCCAAATAAATAAATATTCTTTAAAATGGGCTTGCAAATGTGTCATATTAATAAACTAATCTACAAAACAGAATTGGTTATAGCAAAGTTGTATTTTTTTAAACTTCTGTGTGTTGAATTAAAATTAAAAATGGAATGTTTTTAATTAAGAGAATATATACATATATACATGCACACCTACATACAGACACTTTAACTGTATCATATGTTGGCTTTCTTCTGCTAACATTGACATTTTATCGAGGTCTCTGTAACATTTATCTTAAGCTAACAAATGGCTTCCATGACTCTTGTTTGCTTATAAAAATGTTAAAATTAAACATAAAGGTGAAAGGACTCCTATTTTGCCTGGTAAAAATGACACAAAGAATATTATACTTTAGAAGCATTAGTATATATTGGATAATTCTAAAAGTATAATTTTAGCACAACTTTGCAGACTATTTCAGGTTATCATACATTCAGATAAATGTATCTTCTGT
>SJYQ01017020.1:32908-54118 GCA_006410935.1 Redunca redunca | reverse complement strand
TGGTCTGACTTAAAAACATGTATGTGTGGATGAGGGAGAAAATAACTCTGTTGTTGAAAATGTATGATACATTATTTTTATAGTTCTTTTAAATAATATTTGATGTTTTTAGACAACACTGTGTGTAGATTCTTAACATACCTTTCCTCTTTCTAATTCTATAATTTCAGTGACAAAGCCCTTGGAGAATATCAACTATCTGTAGTGACCATCTGACTTATAGTTCAAGATGAAATCCTTTACAGTAAGGAGTTAATCTTAATAATAATCATATCCAGACAACAGTCAAAGTCTGAGATTGTCTTTGACATACATAGCTCAACTTCTCCCCCATTCTTAGTGAAAACAAACCTTGAGTCCCAAAAAATTTTCCATATGACTCACTACAATAAGTCCACTAGTTTTTGTTTCTTTGTTTCTTTCTCAGCATTTTTATCACAGTTATGTCAGTATGGGCCATGATGTTGGTGCATTAGTTCTTAATTACAAACTCAGGTTCTGAAAGACTCATGACTCCTTATTCTAAGCAGACTGCCAAGGTTCTATGGTGATATTTGTATACCAGATTATTATATGTAAAGCTTCTAGATATCTACTTCCCTCATTCTAACTAAAAGAGCCAGATCAATTATTATTCCCCCTTTCTTGGCCCTTGTAGTCAGTCAGTCAGTTCAGTCACTCAGTCGTGTCCAACTCTTTTCGACCCCATGGACTGCAGCACGCCAGGCTTCCCTGTCCATCACCAACTTGAGAAGCTTACTCGAACTTATGTCCATCAAGTTGGTGACGCCATCCAACCATCTCATCCTCTTTCTTCCCCTTCTCCTCCTGCCTTCAATCTTTCCCAGCATCAGGGTCTTTTTCAGTGAGTCAGTTCTTTGTATCAGGTGGCCAAAATATTTGAGTTTCAGCTTCAACATCAGTTTTTCCAGTGAATATTCGGGACGGATTTCCTTTACAATTGACTGGTTGGATCTCCTTGCGGTCCAAGAGACTCTCAAGGGTCTTCTCCAACAATACAGTTCAAATGTATCAATTCTTTAGCACTCAACTTTCCATGTAGTCCAATTCTCACATTTGTATATGACTACTGGAAAAACCATAGCTTTGACTAGACGGACCTTAGTTGGCAAAGTAATGTTTCTGCTTTATAATATGCTGTCTAGGTTGATCTTGGCTTTTCTTCCAAGGAACAAGTGTCTTTTAATTTCATGGCTGCAGTCACCATCTGTAGTGATTTTGGAGCCCAAGAGAATAAAGTCTGTCACAGTTTCCATTGTTTCCCCATCTATTTTCCATGAAGTGATGGAACTGGATGCCATGATCTTAGTTTTCTGAATGTTGAGTTTTAAGCCAGATCAGTTATTATTCCCCCTTTTTTGGCCCTTATAGCATCTTACCTAATATAACATCTTTTATTATCCCTTTTTATGCTTAAGACTGGAGAAGGCAATGACACCCCACTCCAGTACTTTTGCCTGGAAAATCCCATGGACGGAGGAGCCTGGTGGGCTGCAGTCCATGGGGTCGCTAGAGTCGGGCACGACTGAGTGACTTTACTTTCACTTTTCACTTTCATGCATTGGAGAAGGCAATGGCAACCCACTCCAGTGTTCTTGCCTGGAGAATCCCAGGGACGGGGGAGCCTGGTGGGCTGCCGTCTATGGGGTCGCACAGAGTTGGACACGACTGAAGCAACTTAGCAGCAGCATGCTTAAGACTATGTAGGTGGAAAATGGGACTCACATTCACATCTGATTCTCAAATATCAACAGATCAGAAAATGACTCAATCTAACTCCAACACAATCAGACATAATGAAAAATATAGATGATGCCTACCCCTATACTTACAGGGCAGCACTCTATGTGTTTCCTTTAGGTTCATTATTGACATTGAATATAAATAGTAGTAGAAAATCAAAAAATCCTCTCTCATAGGAACATCCTGATTAACACAGTTGTCCTCACTGCAATATAGTTTTTCATATTAGACAATGAATATCTTATCTCTGTTCAGTGTACATCCATGATAATATATCTGTTTCCATATTCCTTTTATGTTACTCTTCTCTAATAGGTTAAAAATTTAAGTAAAGTAGGCAAAAGTAAAAAAACAAATTTGTAATGAATAATCTTATATTACAGTAGATTATCAGTTCTTTATCAGGAAGGAAGTGATTAGAAATTAATACTGTAAGCTTATCACATATTACCTAATGCCATTGTAAGTAATGTGCCTAAATAAATAATGTGCCTATGTATGTGTTTGCACACTAAAATTAGTTAAAACGTTCTTCCAAAATTATGGATTTAGTATTCTTGTATTAATAAGATACATAACATTTCTAACTTTTGGAGAGATTAAACAACAAAGCTAATTTGACCTGCAGAGTCAGTATTGTATTTGGAGTATGCTGCTGCTGGTGCTGCTAAGTGTGTCAGTCGTGTCTGACTCTGTGTGACCCCATAGATGGCAGCCCACCAGTCTCCTCTGTCCCTGGGATTCTCTAGGCAAGAATACTGGAGTACGATGCCATTTCCTTCTCCAGTGCATGAAAGTAAAAAATGAAGTGAAGTCGCTCAGTCATGTCTGACTCTTAGCAACCCCATGGACTGCAGCCTACCAGGCTACTCCGTCCATGGGATTCTCCAGGCAAGAGTACTGGAGTGAGTTGCCATTGCATTCTCCAATTTGTATTATCAGTTCAGTTCGGTTCAGTCGCTCAGTCGTGTCTGACTCTTTGCCACCCCATGAACCGCAGCACGCCAGGCCTCCCTGTCCATCACCATCTCCCAGAGTTCACTCAAACTCACGTCCATCCAGTTGGTGATGCCATCCAGCCATCTCATCCTCTGTCATCCCCTTTGCCCCCTGCCCCCAATCCCTCCCAGCATCAGAGCCTTTTCCAATGAGTCAACTCTTTGCATGAGGTGGCCAAAGTACTGGAGTTTCAGCCTCAGCATCATTCCTTCAAAAGAACACCCAGGACTGATCTTCTTTAGAATGGACTGGTTGGATCTCCTTGCAGTCCAAGGGACTCTCAAGAGTCTTCCCCAATACCACAGTTCAAAAGCATCAATTCTCTGGCGCTCAGCTTTCTTCACAGTCCAACTCTCACATCCATACATGACCACTGGAAAAACCATAGCCTTAACTAGACGGACCTTTGTTGGAAAAGTAATGTCTCTGCTTTTCAATATGCTATCGGGGTTGGTCATAACTTTTCTTCCAAGGAGTAAGCATCTTTTAATTTCATGGCTACAATCAGCATCTGCAGTGATTTTTGGAGCCCAAAAAATTAAAGTCTGACACTGTTTCCACTGTTTCCCGATCTATTTCCCTTGAAGTGATGGGACCAGATGCCATGATCTTAGTTTTCTGAATGTTGAGCTTTAGGCCAACTTTTTCACTCTCCTCTTTCACTGTCATCAAGAGGCTTTTTAGTTCCTTTTCACTTTCTGCCATAAGGGTGGTGTTATCTGCATATCTGAGGTTATTGATATTTCTCCCGGCAATCTTGATTTCAGCTTGTGTTTCTTCCAGTCCAGCATTTCTCATGATATTCTCTGCATATAAGTTAAATAAGCAGGGTGACAATATACAGCCTTGACGTACTCCTTTTCCTATTTGGAACCAGTCTGTTGTTCCATGTCCAGTTCTAACTGTTGCTTCCTGACCTGCATACAGATTTCTCAAGAGGCAGGTCAGGTGGTCTGGTATTCCCATCTCTTTCAGAATTTTCCTCAGTTTATTGTGATCCACACAGTCAAAGGCGCTGGCATAGTCAATACAGCAGAAATAGATGTTTTTCTGAAACTCTCTTTTTTGATGATCCAGCGGATGTTGGCAATTTGATCTCTGGTTCCACTGCCTTTTCTAAAACCAGCTTGAACATATGGAAGTTAACGGTTCACGTATTGCTGAAGCCTGGCTTGGAGAATATTGAGCATTACTAGTGTGTGAGATGAGTGCAACTGTTTGGTAGTTTGAGCATTCTTTGGCATTGCCTTTCTTACGGATTGGAGTGAAAACTGACCTTTTCCAGTCCTGTGGCCACTGCTGAGTTTTCCAAATTTGCTGGCATATTGAGTGCAGCGCTTTCACAGCATCATATTTCAGAGCTTCCCTCATAGCACAGTTGGTAAATCATCTGCCTGCAATGCAGGAGACCCAGGTTTTCCAAATTTGCTGGCATATTGAGTGCAGCGCTTTCACAACATCATATTTCAGAGCTTCCCTCATAGCACAGTTGGTAAATCATCTGCCTGCAATGCAGGAGACCCAGGTTCAATTTCTAGGTCAGGAAGATCCCCTGGAGAAGGAAATGGCAACCCACTCCACTATTCTTGCCTGGAGAATCCCATGGGCAAAGGAGCCTGATAGGCTAGATTCCATGGATCACAAAAGTAGGACACAACTTAGCAACTAAACCACCACCACCACCGTATGCTTAAAAAAATAAATAAAATTTCTGTATTTTTTCATAATACTTGCATATTCCCATAGTAATTTAACAAAATCTTTTCCATAACTTATGAGTGTTTTTGTAACATGTAAAATAAGGTAATTTCCTGACATTTTAAATGTATAAAAGGAATATGGTTTCTGACATTTTATTCTATTCTATATTTTATTTTATTTATTTGATTGCGTGTTTGTTTTTTTTTTTTTTAAGCAACAGTCAATACAGTACTAGCAACTATAGTTTTCCCCCTTGCCATAAAATATTGTCCTTGGTGACAATGGTAAGCTTAAAAATGTTATTGAATGAACTTTTAAACCTAGTGTTTTTTAAATTAATCTTCCTTGGAAATTTTGTTGTTCAGTCGTTCAGTCCTGTCCAACTCTTTATGACCCCATAGACTTCAGTACACCAGGCTTCCCTGTCCTTCACTATCTCCCAGGGTTTGCACAAATTCATGTCTGTTGAATCAATGATGCTATCTAACCATCTTATCCTCTGCTGCCAGATTCTCCTTTTGCCTTCAATCTTTCCCAACATCAGGGTCTTTTCCTATGAGTCAGCTCTTCGCATCAGGTGGCCAAAGTATTGGAGCTTCAGCTTCAACTTCAGTCCTTCCAATTAATATTCTGGGTTGATTTCCTTTAGGATTGACTGGTTTAATATTCTTGCAGACCAAGGGACTCTCATGAGTGTACTTCAGCACCACAGTTGGAAAGCATCAGTTCTTTGGCATTCAGCCTTAATTATGGTCCAACTCTCATATTTGTACATGACTCCTGGAAAAACTATAGCTTTGGCTATACAGACATTTGTCACCAAAGTGATGTTTCTGTATTTGAATATGCTGTCTAGGTTTGTCGTATCTTTTCTTCCAAGGAGCAAACATCTTTTAATTTCATGGCTGCAGTCACCATCCATAGTGATTTTGAAACCCAAGAAAATAAAATCTGTCAGTGCTTCCACTTTTTCTCCTCTTTGCCATGAAGTGATGGAACCAGATGCTCTGATCATAGTTCTTTGAGTGTTGAGAGTTTCAACCCAGCTTTTCCACTCTCTTCTTTCACCTTCATCAAAAAGCTTTTTAGTTCCTCTTCACTTTCTACCATTAGAGTGGTATCATCTGCATATTTGAGATTATTAATACTTCTGGCAATCTTGATTCCAGCTTGCAATTCATCCAGTCTGGCACTTCATATGATGTACTCTGAATAGAAATTAAAAGGCAGAAGGCAATATGCAGCATTATTGTACCCCCTTCCCAATTTTGAACCAATCTCTTGTACCATGTCCAGTCTATCTGTTGCTTCTTGACCTGCATACAGATTTCTCAGGAGACAGGTTTAGTGGTCTGGTACTCCCATCTCTTTAAGAACTTTCCACAGTTTGTGATACACACAAAGGTTCTAGAATAGTCAGTGAAGCAGATGTTTTACTGACATTTCCTTGCTTTCTCCATGATCCAACAAATGTTGGCAATTTGATTCCTCTGCCTCCTTGAAATCCAAGTTTTACATCTGGATATTCTCAGTTCATGTGTTTCTGAAGTCTAGCTTGAAGGATTTTCAGCATAACCTTACTAACATGATTAATGAACACAATTGTATAGTAGTTTTAACATTATTTGGCATTGCTTTTCTTTAGGATTGGAATGAAAACTGACCTTTTCCATTCCTGTGGTTACTGAGATTTCCAAATTTGGTGATTTATTCAGTGCAGTTCTTTAACAGCATCATCTTTTAGGATAGCTCAGCTGAAATTCCATCACCCTGACTAGCTTTGTTTTTAGCAATGCTTCCTAAGGCCCACTTGACCTCAAACTCCAGGATGTCTGGTTCTAGGTAAGTGACCACCCCATCATGTTTATCCTGATCATTAAGACTTTTTTTGTATAGTTCTCCTGTTTATTCTTCCCACCTCTTCTTAATATCTTTTGCTTCTGTTAGGTCCTTACTGTTTCTGTCCTTTATCATGCCCAAGCTTACATGAAACTTTCGCTTGATAGCTCCAATTTTATTGAGGAGATCTCTAGTCTCTCCCATTCTATCTTTCCCCTCTATTTCTTTGCATTGTTCACTTAAGGCTTTCTTATCTCTCCTTGCTATTCTCTGGAACTCTGCATTCAGGTGGGTATATCTTTCCCTTTCTCTGCTGCTTTTCCTTTCTCTTCTTTCCTCAGCTGTTTGTAAAGCCTCCCTAGGAAAACTGAATAGCTGCCTGTAAAATAACTGGACTACTATTTTAAATTATACACACAAAAATAAGCTCAAAATGAGATAAAGTCTTGAATGTAAGACCATTATCTATAAAACTCCTAGAACAAAACAGGCATTCAGCACTTGGACATGAGCCTTGGTAATTTGTTTTGGTTTTTGTTTTTGGCACATCACCTACCTCATGCAAGGTCTTATAGCTCAAAAACCAATGAAATATTGTAAAGTAATTAGCCTTCAATTAATAAATTTATATTAAAAAAAAGAATCTGTGTACCATGTAGGAGGCCCGGGTTTGATTCCTGGGTTAGGGAGATCTCCTGGAGAAGTAAATGGCAACCCATTCCAGTATTCTTGCCTGGAGAATCCCATGGACAAAGGAGCCTGGCAGTCTACAGCCAATGGGGTTGCAAGAGTTGGACTTAACTTAGCAACTAAACTACCTCGAAGCAAGTAGGACTACATCAGACTTAAAAGCTTTTGCATATTGAAGAAAAACAGCAATAAAATAAAAAGGCAATCTGCTGAGTGGGAGAAGATATTTGTAAATCTTATATGTAATAAAGGGTTAATACTCACATTATATAAAGAACTCATACAACTTAATATTATAAAAAAAGAAAATCAAAACAATCTGATTAAAAATGGGCAAAGGACCTGGTTAGACATTTTCCCAAAGATGTACAGATGGCCAACAGGCACATGAAAATTGCTGGGCATCACTGACCATTAGGGAAATTGCAAATCAGTAAAATAACGGGATATCACCTAATACTTGTCAGAATGGCTATTATCAAAAAGACAACAAATAACAAGTGTTGGCAAGGATGCAGATAGACAGGAACCCCTGTGCACTGTTGGTGTGAATGTAAATCGCTGTAACCACTATCAAAACTAACATGTAGGTTCCTAAAATCTTAAAAATAGAGCTTCCATGTAATCCAGTAGTTTACTCCTGGATATCTATCTATAGAAGACAAAAACACTGATTCATAAAGATATATGCACCCCTATTTTCACATTAGTATTATTTACAATAGCCCAGGCATGGAGGCAACCTAAGTGACTTCAATAGATATATGGATAGTGGAGATAGATAAATGGATAGTCAAGATGTTGCAGTAACATAGATGGACCTAGAGGGTATTATGCAAAACGAAATAAGTCAGAGACAACTACAACGTGATTTCACTAACATGTGGAATCTAAAAGACAAAGCAAGTGAGCAACAAAAATAGAAGCTGATTTATAGATGTGTAGCACAAATTGGTGATTATCAGGGAGGGTGATGGATGTTTTATAAGTGAAGGGGGTTAAAGAGCACAAATTTGCAGTTATAAAATAAGTCATGGTGTTGTAATATGTAAAATAGGGAATTTAGTCAGTAAATGTTGGTCTCTCAGTTGTGTCCAGTTCTTTGCAATCTGATGAGCTGTAGCTCACCAGGCTCCTGTGTCCATAGAATTCTCCAGATGAGAAGACTGGAGGGGGTAGCCATTCCCTTCTCCAGGGGATCTTCCTGAGCCAGAATCAAACTCGTGTCTTCTGCACTGCCGGTAGATTCTTTACTGTCTGAGCAAACAGGGAAGCCCATATAGTCAGTATATTGGAATCATATTAAACTGTGACAGATGGTAGCTAGATTTATTGTGATCATCCCATAATGTATCTAAAAATTAGATCATTATGTTATTCATGTGAAACTAATGTGATGTATATCAATCATATTGCATTAAAAATAAACAATTATGCATTGAAAAAATAATTCAAAGATAAAAAGTAATAGTCCTTTCGCTCTCTACCTGGATGCTTGTTTATATCCTTTGACAGCTTTGAGGAGACTCAGGAGTATTATTAAATTATTGGCTTCTCAAAAGACCTTCACAACACTTTACATCATGGAGAAAGCTTCGTGTACACTTATCAGAAAAGAACTCTAGTGCAAATCTTGACTCCATTATTTGCTAATTATGTATTATTGGATAAGATAAATAAAATCACTGTGTCTCAGTTTCCTGTTCTCAAAATAAGTCAAATACTATGTGTCACATTGTGAAATTTCAAATTTAGCACTTGCAACCTGACTTGCAGCATAAATTATTATGTAGCCTATTATTCAATAATTTCATATGTATTTTAAAGTGTGACTTCCATGTTTCAAATTAGGAGTAGTTTCTTCACATTCAAAACTTAATATTGGTATGTGTAGAACTGTGCATATGATTTTTGTATTTGGGCATAGTTGGACATATTTTTCTATATTTACATTATTATTACAGTATATTTCCATAAGACATCTTCTTTTTATAATTCAAGCTTGTGATCAAATTTTGTAAAAATTATATTCTCATTATGGTAGCAAAAATAACTTTTATTGATACCCACGAAATAAAATTGTCACCATGCTCATTGTCACTGTGCATATTTAACTTATATGCAGAGTACATCATGAGACATGCTGGGCTACATGAAGCACAAGCTGGAGTCAAGATTGATAGGAGAAATATCAATAACCACAGATATGCATATGACACCACCATTATGGCAGAAAGTGAAGAAGAACTAAAGAGCCTCTTGATGAAAGTGAAAGAGTAGAGTAAAAAAACTAGCTTAAAGCTCAACATTCAGAAAACAAAGATCATGGCATCTGGTCCCATCACTTCATGCCAAATAGATGGAGAAACAGTGGCAGACTTTATTTTGGGGGGCTCCAAAGTGACTGCAGATGGTGATTGCAGCCATGAAATTAAAAGATGCTTACTCCTTGGGAAAAAAAAAAAAAAAAAACTTTGACCAACTTAGACAGCATATTAAAAAGCAGAGACATTACTTTGCCAGCAAAGGTCCATCTAGTCAAGTCTATGGTTTTTCCAGTAGTCATGTATGGATGTGAGAGTTGGAATATAAAGAAAGCTGAACACTGAAGAACTGAAGCTTTTAACTGTGGTGTTGAAAAAGACTCTTGAGAGTCCCTTGAACTGCAAGGAGATACAACCTGTCTTTCCTAAAGGAAATCAGTTCTGAATATTCATTGGAAGGAATGATGTTGAAGCTGAAACTCCAATACTTTGGCCACCTGATGCAAAGAGTTGACTTATTTGAAAAGATCCTGATGCTGGGAAAGATTGAAGGTGGAAGAAAAAGGGGATGTCAGAGGGTGAGATGGTTAGATGGCATCATGGACTCAATGAGGATGAGTGTGAGTAATCTCTGGGAGTTGGTGATAGATAGGGAGGCCTGGTGTGCTGCAGTCCATGGGGTCGCAGAGTCAGACATGACTGAGCAACTGAACTGATACAATGAAAAAAAAAAAGAATAAAGCCATAAGCCTTTAAAATACTTTAATGGGTAAATAAGCAGGGTGACAATATACCGCCTTGACATACTCCTTTCCCTATTTGGAACAGGTCTGTTTTTCCATGTCCAGTTCTAACTGTTGCTTCCTGACCTGCATACAGATTTCTCAAGAGGCAGTTTCCCCCTCAGTCAGTCTCTCCAATCAGGAGGAGAGACTGTTAAACCAGTTATCCTTCTCCATCAGAGGGAAGACAGACTGAAAATCATAATCACAGAAGACTAACTTCCAAGGAGTGGTGGCTGTGTGGGTGCAGGAGGGTGGAGAGGAGCTACTCCACATTCAAGGTCAGGAGGGGCGGCAGTGAGGAGATACCCCTCATCCAAGGTAAGGAGCAGCGGCTGCGCTTTGCTGGAGCAGCCATGAAGAGATACCCCACGTCCAAGGTAACAGAAACCCAGGTAAGATGCTAGGTGTTGTGAGAGGGCATCAGAGGGCAGATACACTGAAACCATAATCACAGAAAACTAGTCAATCTAAACACACGGAACACAGCCTTGTCTAACTCAATGAAACTAAGCCATGCCCTGTGGGGCCACCCAAGATGGACAGGTCATGGTGGAGAAGTCTGACAGAATGTGGTCCACTGGAGAAGGGAATGGCAAACCACTTCACTATTTTTGCCTTGAGAACCCCATGAACAATATGAAAAGGCAAAATGATAGGATACTGAAAGAGGAACTCCTCAGGTTGGTAGGTGCCCAATATGCTACTGGAGATCAGTGGATAAATAACTCAAGAAAGAATGAAGGGATGGAGCCAAAGCAAAAACAATACCCAGCTGAGGATGTGACTGGTGATAGAAGCAAGGTCCGATGCTGTAAAGAGCAATATTGCACAGGAACCTGGAATGTTAGGTCCATGAATAAAGGCAAATTTGAAGTGGTCAAACAGAAGATGGCAAAAATGAACATTGACATTCTAGGAATCAGCGAACTAAAATGGAATGTAATGGGTGAATTTAACTCAGATATCCCTTAGACGAAATGGAGTAGCCATCATGATCAACAAGAGTCTGAAATGCAGTACTCGGATGCAATCTCAAACACAACAAAATGATCTCTGTTCGTTTCCAAGACAAAACATTCAATATCACAGTAATCGAAGTCTATTCCACAAACAGTAATGCTAAAGAAGCTGAAGTTGAACAGTTCTATGGAGACCTACTAGACCTTTTAGAACTAACACCCAAAAAAGATGTCCTTTTCATTATAGGGGACAGGAATGCAAAAGTAGGAAGTCAAGAAACACCTGGAGTAACAGGAAAATTTGGCCTTGGAATAAGGAATGAAGCAGGGGAAAGGCTAATAAAGTTTTGTCAAGAGAACACACTGGTCATAGCAAACACCCTTTTCCAACAACACAAGAGAAGACTCTACACATGGACATCACTAGATGGTCAACACCGAAATCAGATTGATTATATTCTTTGCAGCCAAACATGGAGAAGCTCTATACAGTCAGCAAAAACAAGACAGGAAGCTGACTGTGGCTCAGATTATGAACTGCTTATTGCCAAATTCGGAGAAGGCAATGGTAACCCACTCCAGTACTCTTGGAAAATCTCGTGGACAGAGGAGCCTGGTAGGCTGCAGTCCATGGGGTCGTGGAGAGTCGGACTGACTGAGCGACTTCACTTTCACGTTTCACTTTCAGGCAATGGAGAAGGAAATGGCAACCCACTCCAGTGTTCTTGCCTGGAGAATCCCAGGGATGGGGGAGCCCGGTGGGCTGCTGTCTACGGGGTCGCACAGAGTCGGACACAACTGAAGCAACTTAGCAGCAGCAGAAGCATTGCCAAATTCAGACTTAAGTTGAAGAAAGCAGGGAAAATCACTAGACCTTTCAGGTATGACCTAAATCAAATCCCTTATGATTATACAGTGCAAGTGAGAAATAGATTTAAGGGCCTAGATCTGATAGATAGAGTGCCTGATGAACTATGGACGGAGGTTCGTGACATTGTACAGGAAACAGGGATCAAGACCATCCTCATGGAAAAGAAATGCGAAAAAAACAAAATGGCTGTCTGAGGAGGCCTTACAAATAGCTGTGAAAAGAAGAGAAGTGAAAAGCAAAGGAGAAAAGGAAAGATACAGGCATCTGAATGCAGAGTTCCAAAGAACAGCAAGAAGAGATAAGAAAGCCTTCCTCAGCGATCAGTGCAAAGAAATAGAGGAAAACAATAGAATGGGAAAGACTAGAGATCTCTTTAAGAAAATTCAAGATACCAAGGGAACATTTCATGCAAAGATGGGCTCGATAAAGGACAGAAATGTTATGGACCTAACAGAAGCAGAAGATATTAAGAACAGGGGGCAGGAATACAAAGAAAAACCGTACAAAAAAAGATCTTCATGCCTAAGATAATCACGATGGTGTGATCACATACCTAGAGCCAGACATCCTGGAATGTGAAGTCAAGTGGGCCTTAGAAAGCAGCACTATGAACAAAACCAGTGGAGGTGATGGAATTCCAGTTGAGCTGTTTCAAATCCTGAAAGATGATGCTGTGAAAGTGCTGCACTCAATATGCCAGCAAATTTGGAAAACTCAGCAGAGGCCACAGGACTAGAAATGGTGAGTTTTCATTCCGATCCCAAAGAAAGGCAGTTTCAAAGAATGCTCAAACTCCTGCAAAATTTCACTAATCTCACACGCTAGTAAAGTAATGCTCAAAATTCTCCAGGCCAGGCTTCAGCAATACATGAACTGTGAAATCCCAGATGTTCAAGCTGGTTTTAGAAAAGGCAGAGGAACCACAGATTAAGTTGCCAACATCCGCTGG
The DNA here is from genome assembly GCA_006410935.1 of Redunca redunca. Lineage (NCBI taxonomy): Eukaryota > Metazoa > Chordata > Mammalia > Artiodactyla > Bovidae > Redunca > Redunca redunca. The sequence goes on along the minus strand of SJYQ01017020.1, from coordinate 41,297 downwards.
ATTATGGAAAAAGCAAGATAATTCCAGAAAAATATCTATTTCTTCTTTATTGACTATGCCAAAGCCTTTGACTGTGTGGATCACAATAAACTGGAAAATTCTGAAAGAGCTGGGAATACCAGACCACCTCACATGCCTCCTGAGAAATCTGTATGCAGGTCAGGAATTAACAGTTAGAACTGGACATGGAACAACAGACTGGTTCCAAATAGGAAAAGGAGTACGTCAAGGCTGTATATTGTCACCCTGCTTATTTAACTTCTATGCAGAGTGCATCATGAGAAAGGCTGGGCTGGAAGAAGCACTAGCTGGAATCAAGATTGCCAGGAGAAATATCAATAACCTCAGATATGCAGATGACACCACCCTTATGCAGAAAGTGAGGAGGAACTAAAAAGCCTCTTGATGAAAGTGAAAGAGGAGACTGAAAAAGTTGGCTTAAAGCTCAACATTCAGAAAACGAAGATCATGGCATCTGGTCCCATCACTTCATGGGAAATAGATGGGGAAACAGTGAAAACTATGTCAGACTTTATTTTTGGGGGCTCCAAAATCACTGCAGATGGTGACTGCAGCCATGAAATTTAAAGACCCTTCCTTCATGGAAGGAAAGTTATGACCAACCTAGATAACATATTCAAAAGCAGAGACATTACTTTGCCAACTAAGGTCCGTCTAGTCAAGGCTATGATTTTTCCTGTGGTCATGCATGGATGTGAGAGTTGGACTGTGAAGAAGGCTGAGTGCCAAAGAATTGGTGCTTTTGAACTCTTGAGAGTCCCTTGGACTGCAAGGAGATCCAACCAGTCCATTCTGAAGGAGATCAGCCCTTGGATTTCATTGGAAGGAATGATGGCAAAGCTGAAACTCCAGTACTTTGGCCACCTCATGCGAAGAGTTGACTCATTGGAAAAGACTCTGATGCTGGGAGGGATTGGGGGCAGGAGGAGAAGGGGACAACAGAGGATGAGATGGCTGGATGGCATCACTGACTCGATGGAAGTGAGTTTGAGTGAACTGCCGCTGTTGGTAATGAACAGGGAGGCCTGCTGTGCTGCAATTCATGGGGTCACAAAGAGTTGGACATGACTGAGTGACTGAACTGAACTGAACTGAACCAATCTGGTCACATGGACCACAGCCTTGTCTAACTCAATGGAACTATGAGCCATGCCATGTAGGGCCACCCAAGATGGATGGGTCATGGTGGAAGGGCCAACATAATGTGGTCCACTAGAGAAGGGAATGGCAAACCACTTCAGTATTTTTGCCTTGAGAACCCCATGAACCATTTGAAAAAGCAAAAAGATAGGACACTGAAAGATGAACTCCACCGGTTGATAGATATCCAATATGCTACTGGAGATCAGTGGAGAAATAACTCCAGGAACAATGAAGTGACAGAGCCAAAGCAAAAACAACACCCAGTCGTGGATGTTACTGGTGGTAGAAGCAAAGTCCAATGCTGCAAAGAGCAGTATTGCATAGCAACCTTGAATGTTTGGTCCATGAATCAAGGCAAATTAGAAGTGGTGAAACAGGAAATGGCAAGAGTGAACATCAGCATTTTAGGCGTCAGCAAGCAAAAATGGACTGGAATGTGTGAATTTAACTTAGATGACCATTATATCTTCCACTGTGGGCAAGAATCCCATGGAAGAAATGGAGTAGCCATCATGCTCAACAAAAGAGTCTGAAATGCAGTACTTGGATGCAATCTCAAAAACGACAGAATGATCTCTGTTCATTACCCAGGCAAATCTTTCAATATCATGGTAATCCAAAGTCTGTGTCCCAACCTATAATGCTGAAAAAGCTGAAGTTGAACAATTCTATGAATACGTATAACATGTTCTAGAACTAACACCCCCAAAAGATGTCCTTTTCATTATAGGGGACAGGAATGCAAAAGTAGGAAGTCAAGAAACCCCTGGAGTAACAGGCAAATTTGGCCTTGGAGTACAGAATGAAGCAGGTCAAAAGGCTAATAGAGTTTTGCCAAGAGAACACACTGGTCATAGCAAATACCCTCTTCCAACAACACAAGAAAAGACTCTACACATGGATATCACCAGATGGTCAACACCAAAATCAGATTGATAATATTCTTTGCAGCCAAAGATGGAGAAGCTCTATTCAGTCAGCAAAAACAAGATGGGAAGCTGACTATGGTTCACATCATGAACTGCTTGTTGCCAAATTCAGACTTAAATTGAAGCAAGTACGGAAAACCACTAGAACATTCAGGTATGACCTAAATCAAATCCCTTACAATTATACAGTGGAAGTGAGAAATATATTTAAGGGACTAGATCTGATAGACAAAGTGCCTGATGATCTATAGACAGAAGTTTGTGATATTGTACAGAAGAAAGGGATCAAGACCATCCCCAAGAAGAATAAATGCAAAAAAGCAAAATGGCTGTCTGAGGAAGCCTTACAAATAGCTGTGAAAGCAACATTTAGAACTGGACATAAAACAACATACTGGATTCAAGTAGAGAAAGTAGTACATCAAAAGTATATATTGTCACCCTGCTTATTTAATTTTTATGTGGAGTACATCATGAGAAATGCTGGGCCAGATGAAGCACAAGCCGGAATCAAGATTGCTGGGAGAAATATCAATAACCTCAGATATGCAGATGACACTACCCTTATGGCAGAAAGCAAAGAATTAAAGATTGAAAGTGAAAGAGGAGAGTGAAAAAGTTGGCTTAAAGCTCAATATTCAGTAAACTAAGATCATGGCATCCGGTCCCATCACTTCATGGGAAATAGATGGGGAAACAGTGGCTGACTTTATATTTGGGGGCTCCAAAATCACTTCAGATGGTGACTATAGCCATGAAATTAAAGGACATTTACTCACTGGAAGCAAAGTTATAACCAACCTAGACAGCAAAAAGCAGAGACATTACTGTGCCAACAAAGGTCTGTCTAGTCAAGGCTATGGTTTTTCCAATAGTCATGTATGGATGTGAAAGTTGTAGAATATAAAAAACGCTGAGAGCCAAAGAATTGATGCTTTTGAACTGTGGTGTTGGAGAAGACTCTTGAGAGTCCCTTGGACTGCAAGGAGATCCAAGCAGTCCATCCTAAAGGAAATCAGTCCTAGGTGTTCATTGGAAGGACTGATGTTGAAGCTGAAACTCCAATACTTTGGCCACCTGATGCGAAGAAGCAACTCATTTGAAAAGACCCTGATGCTGGGAAAGATTTAAGGCAGAAGAAGAAGGGGACGGCAGAGGATTTGATGATTGAATGACATCACTGACTCAATGCACATGAGTTTGAATAAACCCCGGGAGTTGGTGATGGACAGGGAGGCCTACCGTATGTAATCCATGGGGTTGCAGAGTTGGAAATGACTGAGCAACTGAACTGAACTGAACTGAATGGGTAAAATATAACTAAAGTCTCCAAAGAAAATGAACTGCGAGCTAATGGGTATTTTAATTTATTTTCTCTAATAAGTATATTACAGAAATTAAGAAACTACCAATATTTGAAGAACACCAATTTAATAATTACATCCTGGAGAAACATGTCTTCGGATATATTTAAATGTATTTGATTAGTTAGTATTCATTTACAGTAATTACAAGTGTAATATTATACATGTTAAAATATTGTCTGAAAAGGTAGGTTTGCAAATTTTATCATAAAATGAATTATCCAAGCATGATTATTTTGCTAATAAAACTTATAAAGCAATCTTTAAAGAAATTTGCATATTTCATATGATGAATATTGTTTATTCATATACTTATTATTTGGACTAGGAAACTTTAATGAACATACTTATACATATACATTTATAATTGACCCTTGAACAATTCAGGTTTGACCTACACAGAACCTCTTATAGGTGAATTTTTTTTTTTTATTGAATACATGCTCCAGTACTATATGATCCATGTTTATTTGAATTTGCAGATGATGAACCACAGATAAGGAGGGCCAGCTGTAAAGTTATACCCACATTTTTGACTGCTGGGAGGGTCAGATCCCCTATCCATGAAGTTACTCAGAGATCAACTAGACTTTTGTATATCTGTGACTATGTCAACACGCACATATAAGCACACACAGGTGTATTCATATTTTCTGTATGAACACACATGTTTACACACACACACACGTATATATATCTTGCTTTTGCAATTCCTTTCTTTTAAATGGGCTGAATCAAAAAGCTATTAAGGCAACACAGCATATTTTCCAAACTGACATACATTACAGGGAACACAAGAAATTTGATTATTCACAAACTAAAGTCTGTAAATTTTCACAAGTTTAACTGCTTGATAAAATTAGAGTATTTGCCCTTTTTAATTTAAATATTGTTGATTTTTTAAATTTTTATTTTAACTTTATTTTACTTTACAATACTGTATTGGTTTTGCCATACATTGACATGAATCCACCACGGGTGTACATGCATTCCCAAACATGAACCCCCCTCCCACCTCCCTCTCCATAATATCTCTCTGGGTCATCCCCGTGCACTCGCCCCAAGCATCCTGCATCCTGCATCGGACATAGACTGGGGATTCGTTTCTTACATGATAGTATACATGTTTCAATGCCATTCTCCCATCAAATATTGTGTTATTTTCAGGTATACAGCAAAGTGGTTCAGTTCAGCTTATATATATTCAGATTATTTTCTAAGTTATTATAAGATACTGAATATAGTTCCCCCTGTTATACAGTAAATCCTTAGTGCTTATTTATTTTATGTATAGTAGTTTGTATCTGTTAACCTCATTTTCCTAATTTGTCCCTCCTCACTTCCTTCCCCCTTTGGTAACCATAGGTTTGTTTTCTATATCTGTGAATCTGTTTCTGTTTTGTTTGTAGATTCATTTGTTTAGTTGTTTTTTTTAAGATTCTGTATATGAAATAATATACAGTATTTGTCTTTCTCTGACTCACTTCACTTGATATGATATTCTCTAGTTCTATCCATGTTACTCTAAATAGCAATATTTCATTCTTTATTATGGCTGAGTATTATTTAACCACATCCTCTTATACCAGTCATCTATTGTTGGGTACTTGGAGTGTTTCTGTGCCTTGGCTATTATAAGTAGTGCTGCTATGATGTAGAGAGCAGACTTGTGGTTAACAAGGGGAAGTGATTGGGGAAGGATGGATTAGAATTTAAGGATTTTCAGATGCAAACTGTCATATATAGAATGGGAAAACAACAAGGCCCTACTGTATAGTACAGGGAACTATATTCAATTTCTATAATAAACTGTAATAGAAATATGAAACATTATATATGTGTGTGTGCATATATTTATGTATGTATATATGTGTCTATATAACTGAATTTTCTGTATGAAAGAGATCAATACAACATTATAAATCAACTATACTTGAGTAAAATAAATTAAAAATAGTACTCCTATGAACATTGTATATGTATCTTTTCAAATTAAGAGTTTTCATCTTTTCTGAAGGTATGCCCAGGAGTGGGATGGCTGGATCACATGGTAACTCTATTTGTAGTTTTTTAAGGAAACTCCATACTGAAAGGTAGACATTCTAGTTTTATTGAAATGTAATTGGCACATGCTACTGTATAAAGGTATAAAACATACTATTTTTACTTACATCCATTATGAAATGATTAACACAGTAACTTTAGTGAATATCTGTCATCTCATAGAGATACAAAATTAAATAGAAAAAGGTTTGTCCTCTGTTGAGAACTCCTAGGATTTACTCCTTTAACAATGTTCATATATCACATACATCAGTGTTATTATATTTATTATGTTGTACATTATATCACTAGTTCTTATTTATCCTATAACTTGTACTTTTTGACTGCCTTCATTGAATTCCCCCTCCATCCAATTCTTGATTCTGAAAACCACAAATCTGATTAATTTTTCTATGAATTTACTTTGTCTGTATTTGAAGTAAAACTGACCTATCAGCATACAAAGATATTGCATAGTCATTAACTATATTCCCACAATGTACGTACTCCTAGGACTCTTATTTTGCAACTAGAAATTTGTACCTCTATTTCTCTCACTTATTCCTTTCCTTCCTCTATTTCCTCCCATCTGGTAGTGACCTGTTTTTTCTCTGTATATATGACTTTGTTTCTGTTTTACTATGTTTGTTCTTTTGTGTTGCTTTTTAGATTTCACATGTAAGTAAAATCATATAATATTTGTCTTTCTCTATCTGTCCATGCACAGCACAGCATATATATATATGTGTGTATATATCTATATATATATATGTGTGTGTGTATATCTATATCTATATCTATATCTATATATCTATACACACACACACACACACACACACACATATGCTGCTGCTAAGTCGCTTCAGTTGTGTCCGACTCTGTGTGACCCCATAGACAGAAGCCCACCAGGCTCCCCCATCCCTGGGATTCTCCAGGCAAGAACACTGGAGTGGGTTGCCATTTCCTTCTCCAATGCATGAAAGTGAAAAGTGAAAGTGAAGTCGCTCAGTTGTGTCTGACTCTTAGCGACCCCATGGACTGCAGCCTACCAGGCTCCTCCACCCATGCGATTTGCCAGGCAAGAGTACTGGAGTAGGTTTCCATTGCCTTCTCTGATATATATATGCACAGCACAGCTATATATATATATATATGAAGTGAACTGAAGCCTGGAGGCTCCTCTATCTGTGGGGATTCTCCAGGCCAGAACACTGGAATAGGTAAGCTGTTGGAGAAGGAAATGGCAACCCACTCCAGTATTCTTGCCTGGAGAATCCCATGGATGGAGGAGCCTGGTGGGCTACAGTCCACAGGGTCGCAAAGAGTTGGACACAACTGAGTGACTTCACTCATTCCCTTCTCCAGGAGATCTTCCCAAACAACAGATTGAACTCAGGTCTCCCGCATTGCAGGCAGATTCTTTCCTGAGCCACCAGGGAAGTCTATATATGTGTGTGTGTGATATATGTGTGATATACATATATATATGTGTGTGTGTGTGTGATATGTGTGATATACATATATATATGTGTGTGTATGTGTGATATATGTGTGATATACATATATATAACATAATATATATATCACACACATAAGATGTGTGATATGTGTGATATATATATAAAGATGTGTGAGATATATATATATCTCACACATCTTTCTAACCATCTTCTCAAATTAAGAGTTTTCATATCTTTCTAACTATTTAACTGTTGATGGGCACTTTGCTTCCATGTCTTGGCTATTGTGAATAATACTGCAATGAAGATAGGGGCACATATATTTTTTCAAATTATTGTTTTTGTTTTCTTTGGAAAAATACCCAAGAGTGGAAATGCTAGATCATATGCTAATTATTTTCTTAATTTTTTGAGGGCTGTCCATACTTTTGCTATAGTGGCTGCAACAGCTAACATTCTTACCATCAATGCACAAGGATTTCTTTTCTCTACGCCATTGCTAATACTTTTTATTTGTTGTCTTTTTGATAATAATCACACTGATAGGTGTGAAGTGACAGTTCATTATGATATTGATTTGCATTTCTCTGAAATTAGTGATGTTGAGCAGTTTTCATGTCTTTTTGACCATCTGTATGTCTTCTTTGAAAAAAGAATGTCTCTTTGGGTCTTCTCCCAGTTTTAATTTTTTCTTTTAATGTTCAGCCATATCAGTTCTTTGTGCATTTTGAATTCCAACCCATTATATTATGGATTGATTGCAAATATCTCCTCCCATTTAGTAAGTGGCCTTGTTTTGTCATTGGTTTCCTCCTCTGTGTAAAAACTTTTTACTTTGATATAGTCCCTTTTTTTTATATAGTTTTGTTTTTCTTGTATGAGATGACATATGGATAAAACATGCCAGTTTTCTCCTAGAAGTTGTTTGATTTCAGGTCATACATTAAATCCTTAATCCGTTTTGCATTTATTTATGTGTATAGTGTGATAAAGTAGTTCATTTTACTATTTCATATGTAGCTGTCCAGTTTTCCTAATATTTTATTTGAAAGGCTGTCTTTTCCCCATTTTATATTCTTTCATCTTTTCTGTCATAGGTTAATTACTCATATAAGTGTGAATTCATTTTTGGACTCTGTCTTGTGTTCCATTGATAAATGTGTCTGGTTTTGTGCCACTTCCATACTGTTTTGATTCCTGTATCCTTATAGGATAGTTTGAAATCAGGTAGCGTGATACCTTGTTTTGTTCTTCTGTGTCAGGATAGTTTTACTTAATGAGGGTCTCTTGTGTTTCCATGTAAAATTTAAAACATTTTGTTGAAATTTTATGAAAAATGTTTTTGGTATTTTGATAGGGATTGCAGTGAACCTGTAGACTATCTTGGGTAGTATGTATATTTTAACACTATCAATTCTTAAGAATGGTG
>SJYQ01017020.1:0-16842 GCA_006410935.1 Redunca redunca | reverse complement strand
TTTTAGTTATTTGTGTTTTTCTATTAATATTTGTCCCAGGAATTATAATATGCTTAGTTTACTTAGAATTAACTTAAAATTAGACAGTTTGTCATCATACAGTCCTGTTTAATGACCTCCAAATTTTTCTCTCATGAGATTGTCATATGCAAAATACAAGATAATACTATAATGTTTGTTGCGAAATTAGGATAAAATTATAATGTTTACTTGCACACTTATATTTTAAAGAAATTAGAGAAAGTAATTTTTATATTTATAAATGTTTATATTTACACAGATATTTATCATCAACAAAAAAATTCCCAACTTCTGTATGTCTTGTGAATGGTGCAACTAATTATAATTTTGCAGGACTATCCTTTCAAGGTTGGTTGCATAGAGAAAAGCTTTGGAAGACAGAGACAGAGTCTGCATCCAGAACAGTGGTAAATCATGCTTACTGCTCATTATAAAACATTTGTGTTTCTTAGCTCAGGATTCCTCTCCTTGATCTCAATTTGCTGCATATGCACACAGCCATAAGAATAGCTGAATAGCCCCGCTGGGACTTAAGAGGGAGGAGAACTGATTCAAATGTACTCAGCTATGGTGCTTGACATACTGTGAGTAATAAAGTATTTTATCTCTGACCCAAGAGCACTTATGTCTTCGGCCAGTCTCCACAGAACTATGGCAGGCTTGTTACCTTAAAAGTGTAACAAGTGTAGTAAATCTCTGATCCTTTACAGTTCTTGACAGTTTTGTCATCAAAGAGGAATTGATCCCAGAGACATTGCTTTCTGAAAGTGAAGGGGCAAAGATTCTACATTCCAGATTCAAGAGAAGTGAGACTTCCTAGAGTTAAGCCACATTGAACATCACCAGTCACGTGTTGGTAGACTTGGCGTAATTTTTTCTCTTTTAGAGGAATTGAAAGAAAAGAAATCCTTCTTAGCCCTAGCCTGCCTCACTCGTTAGCTTGCTCATCATGGTTTCTCCTTGTGTGTGTTTGAGTTTATGGCCTTGTCTTCAGCCGGATGATTCCATCCCTCAGCTTACCTTTCAGGTCTCAGCTGAAATGGTGCTGCCTTTGGGAAGCCTTCCTTGATCTCCTACACTAGCAAGCTCAGGGCCTCTGCCTGGGTCAGCCATCATCACAGGCATCATTGTAATCACTTGTCATAAATGCTGTCATCCAGATATTGGGTGACTAGGTAGAGTATCTCCCACAGTCCTATGGGTTAATGAACTAGAGTTGAACTAGAGTATAAAGACTGTACTTTGAGAGGTAAAACAATGAGCTTTTCCAAGGACATATCAGTTTTTCAAAAGCCAAACAAGAGATGTTTTGATGACCACAGGGCAGCAAGCTCTGCTGTCACAGACAGTGCGTTTCCCCATCCCACAAGGTGATGCGGCTGCTGAATGAACCAAAGAATCCACTAAACTGAAATAAATAGTGTCAGCAATGATACAGAGTTTGAGTGGGCTAAAATATTATTAATAGAAGTGTGTTTGCTTATTTATGAGTAAGAGCTGCTCAAAACTTAAATTTAATGCAAAATAGTCTTGACAGACATGAAGTCACTCTTTCCTTTCACCCACCCAGATTCTCATGTCAGCTGCTTTCTTTGAGTGAGTGAAAGTCACTCAGTCATGTCCAGCTCTTTGCAACCCCATGGACTATACAGTCCATGGAATTCTCCAGGCCAGAATACTGGAGTGGGTATCCTATTCCTTCTCCAGGGGATCTTCCCAACCCAAGTAATCAAACCCAGGTCTTCCACATTGCAGGCAAATTCTTTACCAGCTGAGCCACAAAGGAAGCTGCTTTCTTAGGGGTAGCACTAAACACTTCCTATCCCCAGAGGAGAGTAAAAGTCATATGCATCTCTTCTACTGACCTGGGAAACTTCAGGGACATGAGAAGTACAAGTTGTTTTTACTCTGTTGATATAGGTATCCAAGTTATCATCCTACCCAGACCCACAAAAGAAGGATCCTCTCATTGTCTATTGATGAAATTTGAGTAAAGTTCACAAAGAGGAAATAAGTTAAAATGATATTGTGTTTGGAATCCTTTGGGCAAATCAGTGTACTTTTTTTTTGTGTGTGGCTTCCATGTTTAAATGGATATTAGCAATCGATTTATTAAATAATTGTATTTCCACATGCCATAAGTATGAAGTGATTCTATCAGACAGAGTCCCATGTAAAGAAGTGCTAAAGGAGATATTCCACAGCAGTATTTTAACTCCTCAACTTTTTCATTGTTTATAACAGGTGGGGAGGATTTAAAACAAGTGATTTTACTCTCTAATGTTCAAAGCTTTGGTGGTTGTTTTGTTTCAAAACAAAATCCTCAGTTTCAAAGTTCCTGACTAAGATATTACCACATTTCTTCCAGGATAGTGGATGATAAATTAACAACATTTAAGGTTGTATTTATGAAAGAAAGTTTCTTGAGCCTGTTCACAAGATTCAGTTCAACTGGCATGCATAAGAAAACAGTTTTCTTTTCAGCCTTATAAAATCAAAATTAGATCCAACAATGTTTTGCACTTTTGGGATACTGAAGACAGTATGCATTCTTCTATTGCTTTTGTTTCTTTGGAGAACACTGACTAATGCACACCAAATGTGTTGTTCCAGAATTCCATTCTTGCAAAAAAAGTAGTTCTTAGTTATGGAGAAGGATCTGGGCATGTTTCACAATGGTTACTCCTTTTTCTTTGCCAGATAACATGAGCAAATGTTTCACAGATCTTCATATTAAGAATGTAGTAAAGTTCTTAGAAAGAAAGAACACCCATAGAAAAATGGGACCCTCAACAGAAGCAACCCTCAGGATGTGTTCACTTTTATGCCAGTTCATGCTTAGTCTCCAGGAATTTATCACTATCAGAAATTTATCAAACTTTTCAGCGTTCATGCTAATTCATGGCACCAGGGACTTCTATTCCAGGTAAACAGATTGTGCCTGCTGTAACACTCTGGATGCTCCTTCTCTTCAGTTTTCAGCATGGCAATTTGTCCCATGACTTTGTTTCTCTCATAGGTCAAAGACACATTGTTGACCTTCAGTTTGTCCAACTTCTTCTTAAGAGGACAGGAGTGATGACTTCCAAACCCATTTGGTGGTGTAGCTGAAACCAGCAGCCCTCAGTGAAGGTTTTATAATAAACGTCGTATTTTACAATTATGAATTCTATGTTTACCTCTCTTTAAAAATAGTTTCTTTTTAAGAGGTCCTCTGGAGAAGAAAATGGCAACCCACTCCAGTATCCTTACCTGTAAAATTCCATGGACAGAAAAGCCTGACAGACTACACAGTCCATGGGATTGCAAGGAGTCAGACGTGACTGAGTACACACACACACTCACATATTTCTCTCTTTTTAAAAATTGTTTCTTTTTCCTCTGCTAATATTTCTTTTTCCTCTGCTAATATTTCTTTTCATTTCTTCTAAGGGTATTTCCTTTACTTCCTTTTATGAGTATATATATATATNGTATATATATATATATATATATATATATATATATACACACACATATACACACACAAACACATATACGTATCAAGCTGCATTCAGGTTCTTGACTAATGTTTTCAACATGTGGATTATGTCTGTTGATTATGTTTCCCCTGCTTCTGCATGGGTCAAGTCATTTCACTTTGTATCCTGGACATTGTGATATTATATACTGTAGACTATGGATTTTGTTGTGTTCTCTCAGAGGGTGGTAATAACTGTGTTGAGTAGGAACTTATATTAGTAAGGTAAAAATTGCAAACTTTTGCGCATTTGTAGTGGATGGCAGTTCAAACCTTAATTCAATTATTTGAGATTTAGTTTGTCAGCATGAATGATATAATATGAGGTTTAGGGTTCAGCTAGTGAACTGGCAAAATTTAAACAGAAAAATTTAGAGATTCTTATTTCTAGGATTCCTTTCTCAGATTTTTGCTGAAAGGGTTGACCCTTGCTCTGTCAACTGATTTCTTAGGGCAGAATGATGATGGAATCTTTATTGAATTTTCAGCCTCCAAGCCCCTCTCTTCCTCACACCAGTCCCTCAGGCCAAAGCTCCCAAATTCAGAAATTTATCTTTGCCTTCTTTCAAGTTTAAGCTCCTGCATAAGATGCCTTTGCCTTTCTGCAGTTTGTTTTTTATTTTATTTTGTTTTGTCAAGAATTTATAATTATTCTTCTAATTAATTCTTCTAATTATTCTTCTAAAAGGATGAGGTTTCCCATCCTTTTGAATATGGTATCTTTGACAGTACCGGATTTATTATTTAATTTCATTTATATATTGCATTTCATTCATATTATTGTTAATGAGTTGCCAGTATGTTTTTGCCTTGAATTATCTGGTGGATAATAGATGGTCATGTACAGATGTGAGATTTGCACCGTAAAGAAGGCTGAGTGCTGAAGAACTGATGCTTTCGAATTGCATTACTGGAGAAGACTCCTGAGAGTCACTTGACCGCAAGGAGATCAAACCAGGAAATCAACACTGACTATTCATTGGAAGGACTGATGCTCAAGTTTAAGCTCCAATACTCCAGCCACCTGATGAGAAGAGCCGCTCCATTGGAAAAGACCCCAATTCTGGGAAAGATTGAGGGCAAAAGGAGAAGGGGATGGCACAAGATGAGATGGCTAGCTAGCATCACTGACTCAATGGACATGAATTTGAGCAAACTCTGGAAGATAGTGGAAGACAGGAGCCTGGTGTGCTGCAGTCCATGGGGTCACAGGAGTTGGACATAACTTAGTGACTAAACAACCACAACATCTGATAGATACTTGACTTAGAGCTTCAGCTGAGAAAAGTGAGACCCTGTTTACTTAAAATCTGGTATTTATGCAAAAGTTTTTCCATGCCTATTTGGAAACATTTTCATAATTAAAATTCATTGCCATTATGTTTATTGATAAATGTCAGTTACATTTTTATTGTACACTGTTGTCATCATTGTCCTACTATATACTTGTCTTTTTCATTGAGGTATTATTGTAGAGTGGTAAAAGTTGATGTGTTTCTCTTTGCATTGTTGTATGACAGTCTGCAATGGCACCCTACTCCGGTACTCTTGCCTGGAAAATCACATGGACGGAAGAGCCTGGTAGGCTGCAGTCCATGGGGTCACTAAGAGTTGGACATGGCTGAGCGACTTCACTTTCACTTTTCACTTGCATGCATTGGAGAAGGAAATGGCAACCCACTCCAGTGTTCTTGCCTGGAGAATCCCAGGGATGGGGGAGCCTAGTAGGCTGATGTCTATGGGGTCACACAGTCGGACATGACTGAAGCGATTTAGTAGCAGTAGCAGCATGACAGTCTGCAAAAAAAAAAAAAAGGCAGCAACTATAATACAAAAATTTTAATTAGCTTGGTGTCACCTAATCAGGAGGAGGAAGAGATGAGTCTGTATCTGAAAAGTGATGGCTTATATTACTTCAATATGAGAGCTATAGGAAATATATATTCAGAGCATATTTTTGAAAAAACAATTGATACCATTCTTTGAAGGTATTATAAGAAATTTCTCTTCCTGCATTAAAAATAAAACAGAGTTAGGAGATAGTCAATATAAAGTTAAATTTCTTTCAGATTTTGAATTATGATCATTCTGACCTCAGTAAGTAATTCTGTACATACTTAATTTTACGTGATTTTATGATTGAATCTAAGAATTCATAAGGATCAAACTCCACATCAAAATATTAGGAATATAAAAATTCAAACTGTTAATATGTTGACTAATAAAGAATATGGATTAAAGTCACAATTACTGCAAATTTTATAACTGTTTATAGCAGTTACCTGCAATGAATCAGTGTCATGTCCTCTAGGAAATAATGTTGTTAATATTCAGTCGCTAAATTGTATCCAGCTCTGTGACACCATGGACTGCAGCATGCCAGGCTTTGCTCCTTTACTATCTCCCAGAGTTTTCTCAAACTCATGTCCATTGAGTCAGAAATATCGTCCAACCATCTCATCCTCTGTTGGCCTTTCTCTTCCTGCCCTCGATCTTTCCCAGTGTCAGTCTTTTCCAGTGAGTCTGCTTTCACATCGGGTGTCCAAAGTATTGGAGATTCAGCTTCAGCATCAGTCCTTTCAATGAATATTCAGGGCTGATTTCCTTTAGGATTGACTGGTTTGATCTTCTTGTTGTCCAACAGACTCAGTCTTCTCCAGCATCACAGTTTAGAAGCATCAGTTCTTTAGTGCTCATCCTTCTTTATGGTCCAACTCTCACATCCATGCGTGACTATTGAAAAAACTGTAGTTTTGACTATATGGACCTTTGTTGGCAAAGTGATATCTCTGCTTTTCTTTAATATGCTGCCTAGGTTTGTCATAGCTTTCCATCCAAGGTGCAAATACCTTTAAATTTTGTGGCTACAGTCACTGTCTGCAGTGGGTTTGGAGCCTAAGAAAATAAAATCTGTTGTTTCCATTTTTTTCCCCATCTGTTTGCCATGGAGTGATGGGACCAGATGCCATGATTTTAGTTTTTTAAATGTTGAATTTAATCCAGCTTTTTCATTCTCCTCTTTCACTTTCATTAGTTCCTCTTCACTCTCTGACATTAGGATGGTATCATCTATATGTCTGAAGCTGTTGATATTTCTCCTGGCAACTTGATTCCAGCTTGTGATTCATCCAGCCCAGGATTTCACATGATGTACTCTGCATATAAATTAAATAAGCAGGTTGACAATATACAGCCTTGACGTACTTCTTTCCCAATTTTATTGAAATTTCATTTCTACATAATTAGAGAAATAATTGTTGGCTACATCAAAAGTTGATTATTTAAAATAAATTTTGTTAATATAAATATATCACATTTTTGTATTGTCAGTATTGGATTTCCTTTCTTCCTTGCTTTAGATTTGTTTTCATAGTGCAAAGATTTTTACTTATACATTTTATCTATTTTTCTTAATTTTAAAACATATAATTATTGTCCACATGAGTAGAAACAAGTAAATAGCATTCTTATCAGCTGGGGATTTGTATGTATTTGTTGTTGTTGTTTAGTTGCTAAGTCATGTCCGACTCTGTAACTCCATGGACTGCAGGACACTAGGCTCCTCTGGCCTCCATTATCTCTCAGAGTTTGCTCAGATACATGTCTATTGAGTCAGTGATGAAAGGTAACCATATCATCTGCGGTCCCCTTTTCCTATTGCCTTCAATCTTTCCCAACATCAGGATCTTTTCCAATGAGTTGTCTCTTCACATCAAGTGATCAGAGTATTGGAGCTTCAGCTTTAGCATCAATCCTTCCAATCTGGACTGATTTCCTTTAGAATTGACTGGTTTGATCTCCTTGCTGTCCAAGAGAATCTTAAGAGTCTTCTCCAGCAGCAGAGTTTGAAAGCATCAATTATTTTACACTCAGCCTTCCTTATGATTCAACTCATATGAATTATACAACTTTAATTCATATCCCAAAGCTATATAGATAGACAAAGCTGTTTGAAAATATACCAACAAACTCTTAAATTGAGTGATGCACCAAAAAGCATATTAGTTGTGAAAGAGACAGTTTTGAAAGGGAAAAATGGAAAAATAACACTCAATATATTATTTCAGAAAGTGCTGCTGTTATTTTTACTCTAACATGTTTGTATCTAATGGTTTGATTATGCACCCATTGTTATGTTATACAGCTACTCTTCCAGTTGATAATTGAAATCATGTTAACTGAACACAAAAATGTAACTTCTCCTTTTTGATATTATAATGCTTATAATGAACAACATTGGCCATATTCTATGAAAGTGTTTTTCACTCTGGAAAAAAAAGTATAGTTTTAAAAATCCATAATATTTTAAATTGAAAATTTAATTGCTTCTGCATAGTTCATTATAAAATACCAACACACTGATCTTCATACTTTATCTTATATTAATTCAGTTCAATATATTTGTGAGATAGATTTTTTAACCCATTTATAGAATCCCAGGGACAGAGGAGCCTGGTGGGCTTCCATCTATGGGGTCGCACAGAGTCGGACACAACTGATGCAACTTAGCAGCAGCAGCAGCGGAGATATTTCTATGAATAACTGTCATTTTAAAAACATCCAACAAGGTGGTAGACACAAATGTATTTTTTCAATTTTTATTGCAGTTATAATTAACTTTGAGATGAGATGATTGATTGCATATTTGTGGATTTTTTCTTATCAACTAGCTATTAAGTAATATACAGAACCTAATTATGTCATTTTGTTGATTAAACCATTTGTAAATATTATTTGATTCAAATACAGGCAAATTACCATCTTTCCTTTGATCAATAACAATCATTTCAAAGGTTAATGGGCATTGTATGTATCCAGATTTATTAAGTTCTTTATAGTGTCTCAGCCAAAAAAAGTACTAATAATATTTTAATTTATCACATAGAATTTAATTTTTATCCAGATCTTAAAATATTGTGTCAGTAAATTCCTAGGAATTCATACATTTTTAACAGTTTCTGGTGAAGACCATTTTCATCAAGTAAAGGACATCAGATTGTTTCTGTTGCCATCTATGGCAAGTAGTGGGCTGAATCTGATAAAAGTTAGTAGTCCTATTTCTGTGAGCTCCTTGCAGCTTGTTCTCAGTATCAGATACTTATAGTGCTGACATTTCAAAAGCACAGATGGTGCAGAGGAAGTCCTCAGACGTCACCAGAGGGCGGTTTTCAAATCTCTGTCACAGGTTTAAAGAGCTACAACTTTAAAGAAATAAAACTTTTCACTAAGCTTCTGTTTGTAACTCAAAATAAGTTACCTTCCAAAACACCAAAGTCACAATTGTATTGTGCTCTCCTTAGTTGTGTCCACCTCTTTGTGACCCCAATGCACTGTAGCCCACCAGGCTCCTCTGTTCATGGGGATTTTCCAGGCAAGAATACTGGAGTTGGTTTGCCATCTCCTTCTTCAGAGAATTTTCCCAACCCAGGGATCGAACCCAGGTCTCCCACATTGCAGCTGGATTCTTCTCTGTGTGAGGAAGCAACTACCTATTAAGTTGATTAGTTGCTAAGGAAAGCCCAAGAATACTAGAGTGGGTAACCTATCCCTTCTCCAGGGGATCCTCCTGACCCAGGAATTGAAGTAGTCTTTTGCATTGCAAGTGGATTCTTTACCAGCTGAGTTACCAGGGGAACCCAAGTCACAAATATTCTACCTCAATTTGTATAATAGCTGC
The DNA here is from genome assembly GCA_006410935.1 of Redunca redunca. Lineage (NCBI taxonomy): Eukaryota > Metazoa > Chordata > Mammalia > Artiodactyla > Bovidae > Redunca > Redunca redunca. Next base: position 7,624 of record SJYQ01017020.1, on the reverse strand, counting down.
ACCGTATACTGACTGTAATTCAGTGAAAATACTTAAAGTTTAAATGATTGTACCAATATTTAGATATTTTCTGTAGGAAGATTTATATTTCCTACCATGGCTAGAGGGCTTTCCAAGTGGTGCTAGTGGTAAAGAACCTTCCTGCCAATGCAGGAGACATAAGACAAATGGGTTTGATACCTGAATCGGGAAGATCCCCTGGAGGAGGACATGGCAACCCACTCCATTACTCTTGCCTGTAGAATCCCATGGACAGAGGAGCCTGGTGGGCTACAGTCCATAGGGTCTGGGTCACAAAGAGTTGGATATGACTAAAGTGACTCAGCATGCACCATGGCAAGATAGTTTTGTAACTCCCTGTCATGAGCTTTTCACTATAATAATACTTCGCACTCATGGTGTTAGTTTATTAGATTTTATTAGGGCTTCCCTGGTAGCTCATCTGGTAAAAAATCCACCTGCAATGTGGGAGACCTTGGTTCGATTCCTGGGTCAGGAATATCCAGGGAAAAAGGATAGGCTACCCACTCAAGTAGGCTTTCCTGATAGCTCAGTTGGTAAGAATCCACCTGTGATGCAGGAGACCCTGGTTCAATTCCTGGGTTGGAAAGATCCCCTGGAGAAGGGAAGGGCTACCCACTCCAGTATTCTTGGGCTTCCCTTGTGGCTCAGCTGATAAGAATCTGCCTGCAGTGCAAGAGACCTGCGTTCGATCCCTGGGTTGGGAAGATCCCCTGAAGAAGGGAAAGGCTATCCATTCCAGTATTCAGGCCTGAAGAATTCCATGGACTATACAGTCCATGGAGTCGCAAAGAGTCTGACACAAGTGAGCGACTTTCACTTTCACCCACTCCAGTATTCATTCTTGGAGCTTCCCTGGTGGCTCAGACATCAGAGAATCTGCCTACAATGCAGGAGGCCTGAGTTCAATCCCTGGGTTGGGAAGATCACTTGGAGGAGGGCGTGACAACCCACTCCAGTATTTTGGCCTGGAGAATTCCATGGACTGTATGGTCCATGGTGTCACAAAGATTTGGACATGACTGCCAGACTTTCACTTCACTAAGAATTTTCAGTTCTTTTATGTTTTCTTTTTTAACAACCACTGTGCCTAGTTTAGTGTTGACCATATGAATGGTACAAAATACATGTTCACTGAATGTTTGAATCGAATATTTGATGAATTAAGAGATTAAATTTTTATATATTAATGAGAAGAAAAAAGCATAGGAATCAGATTTAATTAGAACTAGTCCCTTGGACTCCAAGGAGATCCAACCAGTCCATTCTGAAGGAGTCCTGGGTGTTCTTTGGAAGGAATGATGCTGAAGCTGAAACTCCAGTACTTTGGCCACATGATGAGAAGAGTTGACTCATTGGAAAATACTCTGATGCTGGGAGGGATTGGGGGCAGGAGGAGAATGGGACGACAGAGGATGAGATGGCTAGATGGCATCACCGACTCGATGGACGTGAGTTTGAGTGAACTCTGGGAGTTGGTGAAGGACAGGGAGGCCTGGCATGCTGCGATTCATGGGGTCACAAAGAGTTAGACATGACTGAGTGACTGAACTGAACTGAAAACAAACAAATAAACATGAAAATCAGAGGAGTAACTGATGTCTTCTGTTTCTTTTATCAATGTGATTAGGCCTTCATTAAAATAAAAATTACAAACTTCATTTATAATTATAGGAAAAAACATGCAAAGAAATCATAGAAATATATCATGTTACTACACAGCATCATATTAAACAGGTATTTCTGTTTTTTCAAAAAATTAAATATGTCTAATAATGCTCATTTCCAAATCAAGACTTTTTTTAAAAGAAAATACATTTATATAGGCAAATATCATATGGTACCACTTACATGAGGAAAGCAAAATTGGATATAAGTGAACCGACAAAGCAGAAATAGAGCCACAGACATAGAAAACAAACTTGTGATTATCAAAAGGGGAAAAGGAGTGGGGGAGAGATTTAAAGAGTTTAGGATGAGCAGATACAAACTATATAAATTAGGTAAAAGAACAAGGTCCTACTGTGTAGCACAGGGAAGTATATTCAACGTTCCATAAGAAAACGTAACAGAAGAATATGAAAAAGATTTTATACACAAATAACTAATGACTTTGCTGTATCCTAGAAACTAACATGATATTGTCAATCAACTATAACTCTTTTAAAAAGTGTTAACGTCCAACTCTTTCAGGCATTTTCACAATAGTTTTTATATTATCCCTGTTTGGAGGCAGTTCCCAATACAGCTATATGATTTATGTGTATCTTTTAAAGAAGTATACATTCTATAAAATAGCTGTGAATCACTAAATAGCTTCTAATATAGTATTATTTCAGGAGAGAAAAGCTTTTAAAGTTAATAAATTACTTCAAAATCATTGCACCATTTATTTTANACACTGGAGTGGGTTGCCATTTCCTTCTCCAGTGCAGGAAAGTGAAAAGTGAAAGTCAAGTCGCTCAGTCGTATCCGACTCTTAGCGACCCCATGGACTGCAGCCCACCAGACTCCTCCACCCATGGGATTTTCCAGGCAAGATGTTTGTATAAATGTGTATATTTGTATTTATATATGCATAAATAATCATTTAAAGATTATCTAATCATATTATTTATTAACAGAGTCAATGGTTTGTATATATTTACATAACTAGTCTTCCCTTCTTGACTGTTCAAGATGTCTTCAAAATTTTACTATTATAATAAAAGATTTGGAGAAATTATTTTCACATAAATACTTTTTCACATTACAGCCATATGTACCATAAATCCTTAGAGGTAGAATTGCTTGATCAAAAATAATAAGTATTTTATACTTGATAATAATTAAAACTAACATCCAAAAAATTGCATAAAACTGTCCTATAACAGAAGCAATGACATTCTGTTGGCTATGGATTTCCTTTCCAAAACCAAACTATCCCATTTTATATAAAGCTTTAAATTTGTCCTTTGCTAAGCTGCTAAGCTGCTAAGTCACTTCAGTCGTGTCCAACTCTGTGCGACACCATAGAGGGCAGCCCACCAGGCTCCCCCGTCCCTGGGATTCTCCAGGCAAGAACACTGGAGCGGGTTGCCATTTCCTTCTCCAATGCAAGAAAGTGAAAAGTGAAAGTCAAGTCGCTCAGTCGTGCCTGACCCTCAGCGAACCCATGGACTGCAGCCTTCCAGGCTCCTCTATCCATGGGATTTTCCAGGCAAGAGTACTGGAGTGGGGTGCCATTGCCTTCTCCGAATTTTGTCCTTTACTAAAGTTTCATTCCATTAGATTTTAGACATGTCTTGTCATATAATTTTTTTTCAGTTAATGAAATAGATCTTCTACTTGTGTTATTCTTATTGTGCATGCATGCGTGCTCAGGTACTAAGTCATGTCCTACTGTTTGAGACCCCATGGACTATAGCCTACCAGGCTGCTCTGTCCATGATATTTCATAGGCAAGAATACTGGAGTGGGATGCCATTTCCTTCTCCAGGGGATTTTCCTGACCCAGGGATTGAACCTGGATCTCCTGCATTGGCAGGTGAATCTTATCAGTAAGCCACCAGGGAAGCCCACAAATAGTATAAATAGGAATCTGGCAAAGAGAGAAGGAAGAGAACATCCTTGTCATCAGAATAACTTCTCAGCACATTTTCTTTTATTAGAGCATGTTAAACCTTACAGAATAATTTGTACTCCAGACTCTGTTTATAGAGCTATCCCATCTTTCTTTAACAAACTTTTATATTTATGTTAGGTATGTTAAAATCTATTTAATTTTCTATGCTTCAGATAAAATAGTAATGCATGCTAAAAATATGTATAATGAGAGAGTGATGAGATATAAAAGGCTTACTAAAGACATTACAACTAATAGTTGTCAATAAATCTCTGAATGTCTTGTAAATTCTCTCTTGGCTTAAGAAAGGTTAATAAACTCAGACTTTAAAATAGTGGAAGGACAACCTAAGTAATTATTTTATGAGACTTATTTCAACCGCAGGTAATGGTATAGAAAGTATAATAAGGTAATTGATCTTTTGGAAGAAGGAACTGATAAATTGAATGAAAAGTTGTCAGCACATGTTTCTAAGACACAGTTGCAAACTAATGAAATAAATCAATTTAAACAGAGTAATTGATAGGTTGACAAGGACAGTGTGCCATGTTTAATGTAACAAGGTTAAAATCAAACTGTACATGCTATTCTGTTGCCTGCCTCTTTCAACAAACAGTGCATCATGGGCATCATTCAAAATGAATTTCTATGAAATAAATTATGAGAAAACTATCTTAATTACAGGAAATGCACTGATTATATCATAAGTTTCCTGTAATATTATCTTTTTCCTCTGGATATTTCTAATTATTTTTTTTCTTATTTTTTCTCAGCTTTCTGGAAGTCTAAACTCCTGGCCTATGTATTTCATAATACTTTTAATAAAACTTCCTTTTACCATATATCCCAATTTTACAAAGCACAAAATATTATGCATTATCCCATTATAAGGCAAATAGCTTTTTTGTTCTTTTCTGTCTGTATACAGGACCAAGAGCAAAACAGAATTTGCTAATACCAGAAATACAGTTTTGGTAAACTGATGGGATGGGTAGATTTTGGGTCACTCCACTCTTTTAGACTGTATTAAAGGAGCTCTTTGTAAAACAACAAAAACCTACTTATATATATTAAGCATTATAGTTGTCCAAAAATTGCCTACTGAGAGAAAAAAATATGAAGATAGTAACACATTTAAAAGTGAACATTTTTCTTTCTAAATTTTAATCATTACAATTGTCATTTATTTCAACTCAAGCTTTCTTTTAAGACATTAATATGCTAATATCTCCTATTCCCTAAATAGTTAGCTGTAAGCTTTTCGATAAATAAAACTGATCATAAACTTTCCAGAGAATGCCCTCAACTCTGCATTCACTCATTCATTTATTTAAAAAATTTTTCTAGGTCCCAAGCACAGTATTTTGACATATAGCAGATAGGAATGTGAAGTGGAACTAACATTCTAGTTGGCGGAGATAGTCAATGACCGTAAAAATACAATTTCAAACACTAATATGACAATAAAAATATAATTAATGATAGATGATGTGCCTATTTTTATAAGAGTAATCCAGAGAGGCAGTTGCATTTGAGCAGACATTGAATTAAGTTGAAAACAACTTAGGGAGCAGCTTATTTCTGGCGTAAAGAACAGCAAAAACAAATTTACTACTATGGTAATTAATTTGTTATTAATAAAGAAAAGCAAAGATATAAGATCTCCTAAAGTAGTAAGTTGAGAGTAAAAAGTACAGTGGGAAATGATTTAGTGGAGTATCCTTGGTCAAGTTAACATATATAGATTCATAGTCTTAGTGTTGTTATTTTTAATGAGAGCAAGAATTTGGATTTTGTTTTGATGTGATTAAAAATTTGCATGGTAATCATGTGTTTTGATTTATGGTCATAGAAATATAAGTCTAATACTGCCAATAATATGTAGAAAACATACTGTGATAGAGAATGATGACAACCATTTTGGATACTGTTATCTTAGTCCAGGTGAGACCATTTGGATACATTAAGAAGATATAACCCAGAAGATATCTTTATGTACCTAAATGAATATAAAAGAATAAAGATCAAGGTCAAAGATCACAACAAAATTTTTTTGTCACAGTGTGCATTTAAGTGCCACTTACTGAGGAGAGTACCATTTACAAAAGATTTAGCAGGGGGAAATAATCAACAAATATTACTTTACATGACGTTTGAAATTTTTCTAGCCCATCAGTAGATTTTTTTAAAAAATAAACTCTTTAAAAAGTTTTCTTTAATAATTTTATTTATTTTACTATTGGTTGTACCAGGTCTTTGTTGCTTTGTGCAGGATTTCTCTAGTTGTGGCTAGCAGGGCCTACACTTCATTCATTATGTAGCTACAGATTTTCAGGGGTTGGAAATCATGCTTTCCTTTCTCCCTATGAACTCAAAATCTACCTATATAAATAACTCTTACATTTATTAGTGGTATTAGAAGAATTTTATTCCCTTGTCAGATATCCAGTATCCTTGGAGATAATTTAAACCACTAGAAGCAGCTCTAAACCTTGGATAGTGTTTCCCCTGCAGTTTCTCCACACTTGGTTAATCTACTTATTGATTTTCTGTAGTTCCAATTGTGAGTCCATGACTTCCCTAGAAATGCTCCGCAGACCTCTTTGATGGGTATCTAATGCCTTATTTGTTTATTCAGACCTCATCATATAGGCAGAGTTTATGTTATATCTCATTAATGTATACATTCCTCTCAATGAGATGGAAAGAGCTCCTAAGAAGTTCTCTTCAAATCTTCACTCTCAGGATGGTGTGTATTTGAATAGGGGAAATAAATAAAACACAAGATAATAAAGATAATATATATTTATAATAATATTTGAGAAATTTCCCATTTATATATAAAATGTGTCTTTGTTTTTTATTTACTTTGTCTCTGTACAAAGTTGGTTTCACTTATAATTTAAATTCTCTAGTAACCTTTAGGGCTTCCCTGTTGACTCAGGCAGTAAAAGAATCTGCCTGAAATGTGGGAGACGTGGGTTCAATCCCTGGGGTGGGAAGATTCCCTGGAGGAGGGTATAGTAACCCACTCCAGTATTCTTGCCTGGAGAATCCCCACAGACAGAGGAGCCTGGTGGGCTATAGTTCATGGGGTCACAAAGAATTGGACATGACTGAGCAACTAAGAACAGTAGAGTCACCTTCAAGATGATGAAATAAGAACATGTACAGTTTATTACAGATCCTCACCCCTGTACCCTGAACTGAATTTGAGTTAACACTACATTCTCCAAAAAAAAAAAAAAAGAAAATCCTTTGCAGTAATATGCAGTAAGTGTTAGTATTCTAACCAACCCCCCTATAGATGACAGACATATTCCAACTGGTTGTTTTTGTTGTTCATTCTCAAAGTAGTGTTTGATTCTTTGTGACCCTATGAACTGCAGCATGCCAGGCTTCCCTATACTTCTCTATCTCCCTGAGATTGCTCAGACTCATGTGCATAGAGTTGATGATGCCATCCAGCCATCTCATCCTCTGTCACCCCCTTCTCCTCTTGCCCTCAATCTTTCCCAGCATCAGGGTCTTTTCCAATGAGTTAGCTCTTCGAATCAAAGTATTGGAGCTTCAGCTTCAGCATCAGTCCTTCCAGTGAATATTCAGGGTTGATTTCCTTTAGAATTGACTGGTTTGATCTCCTTGCTGTCCAAGGGATTCTCAAGAGTGTTTTCCAGCATCACAGTTTGAAAGCATCAATCCATCTGCCCTCAGTCTTCTTCCCACTGGTAGAATAAATAAAATTTGTTCCAAAGTTCTGACTACTTCTTGGTTAGAATTTGGTTTGCATAATTCACCAGATAACTATGTCAGATTATCTAAATAAAGAAACTGAGATTTACTGGATTTTAAGGTATTTTTCAGGATACAATAAGGCAGAGGTTGAAACTTGCATGATTGAATAATATATAAGGTGGCCCATTGAAATAAAGAATTTTTATTTAATAAAGCAGTCACATTTTGTGATAACCAATTATTAATTTATTTCCCAGTATTTTA
>SJYQ01017009.1:297227-383475 GCA_006410935.1 Redunca redunca | reverse complement strand
ATACTGTCTTGATGACTGTGGCTTTGTAGTAGAGCCTGAAGTCAGGCAGATTGATTCCTCCAGTCCCATTCTTCTTTCTCAAGATTGCTTTGGGTATTCAAGGTTTTTTGTATTTCCATACAAATTGTGAAATTATTTGTTCTAGCTCTGTGAAAAATACCGTTGGTAGCTTGATAGGGATTACATTGAATCTATAGATTGCTTTGGGTAGTATACTCATTTTCACTATATTGATTCTTCTAATCCATGAACATGGTATATTTCTCCATCTATTAGTGTCCTCTTTGATGCAAGGATTCTTCAATATCTGCAAATCAATCAATGTAATACACCACATTAACAAATTGAAAAATAAAATCCATATGATTATTTCAATAGATGCAGAGAAAGCCTTTGACAAAATTCAACATCCATTTATGATAAAAAATCTCTAGAAAGCAGGAATAGAAGGAATATACCTCAACATATTAAAAGCTATATATGACAAACCCACGGCAAACATTATCCTCAATGGTGAAAAATTGAAAGCATTTTCCCTAAAGTGAGGAACAAGACAAGGGTGCCCACTTTCACCACTACTATTCAACATAGTTTTGGAAGTTTTGGCCACAGCAATAAGAGCAGAAAAAGAAATAAAAGGAATCCAAACTGGAAAAGAAGAAATAAAATTCTCACTGTTTGCAGATGACATGATCCTCTACATAGAAAACCCTAAAGACTCCACCAGAAAATTACTAAAGCTAAGCAATGAATATAGTAAAGTTGCAGGATATAAAATCAACACACAGAAATCCCTTGCATTCCTATACACTAATAATGAGAAAATAGAGAAATTAATGAAACAATTCCATTCACCATTACAATGAAAAGAATAAAATACTTAGGAATATATCTACCTAAAAAACTAAAGACTTATATATAGAAAACTATAAAACACCAGTGAAAGAAATAGAATTTATTTTTAATTGGAGGAAAATTGCTTCACAATGTTGTGTTTGTTTCTTCCATAAAACAATGTAAATCAGCCATAAAGATTCATCTGTTGATAAACATCTACGTTACTTCCATATCTTGGCAATTGTAGATAGTGCTGCAATGAATACTTGGATACATGTGTCTTTTTGAATTCTGATTTTCTTAGGATATATGCCCAGTAGTGAGATTTCTGGGTCATATGGTAGAATTTATTCCTAGTTTTTAAAGGACTCTCCATACTCTTCTCATTAATGGCTTTTTCAATTTATATTCCTACCAACAGTGCAAGAGGATTCCCTTTTCTACACATCCTCTCCAGCATCTATTGTTTATAGATTTTTTGATGATGGCCATTCTGTTAAATGTGGGATGACATCTCATTCTATTTTTGATTTGCATTTCTCTAATCATGAGCATTTTTCATGTGTTTATTGGTCATCTGTATGTCTTCTTTGGAGAAATGTCTATTTAGGTCTGCCCATTTCTCGATTGGGTTGTTGTTTGTTTGTCTTTAATAAAGTCACAGGAGACGAAATCAATACACAGAAATCTCTTGCATTCCTATGTACTAACAATTAAAAACCAGAAAGAGAAATTACAGAGACAATCCCATTCCTCATTGCAACAAAAAGAATAAAATACCTAGAAATAAACTTACATAAGGAGACAAAAGACCTCTATGCAGAAAACTGTAAGACACTGATGAAAGAAATCAAGATGCCAGAAAAAGATGTGGAGATAGATATATCATGTTTATGGATCAGAAGGATCAATGTGAAAATGACTATACTACCCAAAGCAAACTATGAATTTGATGTAATCCCTATCACATTACCAATGGCATTTCTCACAGAACTAGAACAAAATATTTCACAATTTTTTTGTATGGAATCACAAAAGACTCCTAATAGCCAAAGCAATCTTGAGAAAGAAAAGTGGGCCTGGAGGAATTAACCTTCATGATTTCAGACTATATTACTAAGCTACAGTCATCATGACAGTATGGTATTGGCACAAAAACAGAAATGTAGACCCATGGAGCAAGATAGAAAGCTGGGAGATAAACCCAAGCACTTATGGATACCTTATCTTTGACAAAGGAGGCAAAAACTACAATGGAGAAAAGACATCCTCTTCAATAAATGGTGCTGGGAAAACTGAACAGCTATGTGTAAAAGAATGAAATTAGAACACTCCCTAATACCATGTACAAGAATAAACTCAAAATGGCATAAAGACCTAAATTTAAGGCCAGAAACTATAAAAATCTTGGAAACATAGGCATATACTCTATGACATAATCACAGCAAGATCCTCTTTGACTCACCTCCTAGTGTAATGCAAATAAAACCAAAAATAAATAAAGGGGACCCAATCAAAATTAAAAGCTTTTACATAGCAAAAGAAACAATAAAGATGAAAGAAAAACCCTCAGAATGGGAGAAACTAATTGCAAGTGAAGCAACTGACAAAGGATTAATCTCCAAGTACAAGCAGCTCATGAAGCTCAATATTAGAGGATAAGCTTCTTATCTCTGAACTTTATGAACAACATAATACTTCATACACTAAGAAGAAATCTGGAGGCTGAGAAGACCTTTGAATGACCCTGAAACTACTATGTAGAATGCTATTTTTCTCCTTTGGGAAGACCAACACAAATTCCAAATGTCCTCATTAATCAGCTTCATTAGTGAGCTGAAAACAAACTGGAAGAAAAATTATATAATTCTCACCCAAACTATACTAACCATTAAAAAATAAATTCAAATCACTTTCTGTCCCTACTTGAGATTGAGGGCTTTCTGCATCTGTGATTACAGATACTATGACATTGATTCATGAAACAGAGAAGTAGAACTTCTGGCCTTTTGAGTCTTAGGACGTGAATTCAATTTGGAACTTGTTTTGTTGTTTTCCTAAGATAAACTACCAAGTTCTTTAAGAACTTTTAAATTCTACATTTTTGGGGGGTATAAAGTTATCCTTGAAAAGATAGCTTGCCATTACCTACAGAATTTGTTAAAAACAAATTCTTCACCTCATTATCAGAGGTCTTTTAATATTTAAGCACAATCTGCATTTTATTTGTTCACATCAGAAATATTTATTGAGGGTCTAATTTAGGCCAAGTACTTCTGTTAGTACTGTGAATGTCATAAATATATTCTTCCCATATACCTATACAAAGTTACTTCATCTTCAAACAGTTTTTGAAAATATTAACTATTAAACTGTTTATAGAGTATATGGAAACTCTCTGTAATATTTTTGTCTCTTTTCTAGAAACCTAAAACTTTATAAAATATAAAATTTATTACGTGTTAAAAGGAAATTCCATAAAGTCTTTCTAACAACCTCCCTTCTGTGAACTTTCCTTTTGCTGGAATACAGTCTAGGAGGGATTCACTGAACCATCACTTTGACTTGAGCAAGAACAGTTTTTCAAACATTTGCTAGTTGTTCAGTTGGTTCCTTTGTTCCAAAAATATTGATCTTTATTTGATGCTTCCTTGAGTCCCCCAAAATGCTGAGTCCAAGAGATGAATAAAGACACCATGGACTTCCTTGCCAGAGGGCACTGGTAGAACAGAAAATTTACTAGAATGACTCATGTTGGAGCTCTTCTGCAGCCACATTAACTTTTTTCTTTATCTATAGTCTTGAATTTAAGTCACATTTCTTTGACCAAAATAATGGATTTACACTATTTTGTAATTCTTCTTACAGTACATAATTCATGTTTGTTTGATAAGTAATACAGCACATCGCCAAAGCTAAGTTCTCCAAATATATACGTGAGTCTGACATCATAACACAAACATATTTTTTTTTTCTTTTTTGGTTAAGACTCTTATAGAATAGTCTATCAACAACTCAAAATAAGGTTATTGACACAACCCTTATGGCAGAAAGTGAAGAGGAGCTAAAAAGCCTCTTGATGAAGGTGAAAGAGGAGAGCGAAAAAGTTGGCTTAAAGCTCAACATTCAGAAAACAAAGATCATGGCATCCGGTCCCATCACTTCATGGGAAATAGATGGGGAAACGGTAGAAACAATGTCAGACTTTATTTTTTTGGGCTCCAAAATCACTGCAGATGGTGACTGCAGACATGAAATTAAAAGACGCTTACTCCTTGGAAGAAAAGTTATGACCAACCTAGATAGCATGTTCAAAAGCAGAGACATTNGAAAAAGTTGGCTTAAAGCTCAACATTCAGAAAACAAAGATCATGGCATCCGGTCCCATCACTTCATGGGAAATAGATGGGGAAACGGTAGAAACAATGTCAGACTTTATTTTTTTGGGCTCCAAAATCACTGCAGATGGTGACTGCAGACATGAAATTAAAAGACGCTTACTCCTTGGAAGAAAAGTTATGACCAACCTAGATAGCATGTTCAAAAGCAGAGACATTACCTTGCCGACTAAGGTCCGTCTAGTCAAGGCTATGGTTTTTCCTGTGGTCATGTATGGATGTGAGAGTTGGACTGTGAAGAAGGCTGAGCACCAAAGAACTGATGCTTTTGAACTGTGGTGTTGGAGAAGACTCTTGAGAGTCCCTTGGACTGCAAGGAGATCCAACCAGTCCAGCCTAAAGGAGATCATCCTGGGTGTTCATTGGAAGGACTGATGTTAAAGTTGAAACTCCAATACTTTGGCCACCTCATGCGAAGAGTTGACTCATTGGAAAAGACTCTGATGGTGGGAGGGATTGGGCAGAAGGAGAAGGGGACCACAGTAGATGAGATGGCTGGAAATCATCACCGACTCGATACACATGGGTTTGGGTGGACTCTGGGAGTTAGTGATGGACAGGGAGGCCTGACGTGCTGCAATTCATGGGGTCACAAAGAGTCAGACACGACTGAGCGACTGAATTGAGCTGAACTGAACTGAAGTGAAGTGAACCTGTTATTGGATCTAGATTTACCGGGATGAGGCAGTAATCTTGGAAGATCCTTCCACCAAAGGTAATTCTTGGTGAAGTTTTCAACAATGGTCAAGTCTGCAGTAAACATTCCTACCACTGCATGGCACACACAATGAAAGTTTTCTAGGTGTTTGAGGAATGAAAATTTTGAAGGTTCTTCGCCTTCAAGAACCTCTTAGTCTGCATTGAAAGTTAGGGGTCATTAGACAGATAAAGGTTTATAAAATAGTGAAACTTCTAATAAGTATTGTCACCCAGTGAAAGTGAAAGTTAGTCTCTCAATCCTATCTGGCAGACTGGCTTGCCAGGCTTCTCTGTCCATGGAATTCTCTAGGCAAAAATACTGGAGTAGGTAGCCATTCAGGCAGGAATACTGGAGTGGGTAGCCATTTCCTTAGAAGGGATCTACCTGACCCTTGATTGAACCTGGGTCTCCTGCATTACAGGCAGATTTTTTACCACCTGATCCCAATCAAATAATGTGGTAGCACAGAGTAGGAGCTGAAAAGTGAAAGTAAAGAATCATGACTGTATTTCATCAGTTCAGTTCAGTCACTCAGTCGTGTCTGACCCTTTGCGACCCCATGAATTGCAGCATGTCAGGCCTCCTTGTGAATCACCAACTCCCGGAGTTCACTCAGACTCATGTCCATCAAGTCGGTGATGCCTTCCAGCCATCTCATCCTCTGTCCTCCCCTTCTCCTCCTGCTACCAATCCCTCCCAGCATCAGAGTCTTTTCCAATGAGTCAACTCTTCGCATGAGGTGGCCAAAGTGTTGGAGTTTCAGCTTAGCATTAGTCCTTCCAATGAACACCCAGGACTGATCTCTTTTAGGATGGACTGGTTGGATCTCCTTGCAGCCCAAAGGACTCTCAAGAGTCTTCTCTAACACCACAGTTCAAAAGCATCAGTTCTTCGGTGCTCAGTTTTCTTCACAGTCCAACTCTCACATCCATATATGACCACTCGAAAAGCCATAGCCTTGACTAGACGGACCTTTGTTGGCAAAGTAATGTCTCTGCTTTTGAATATTCTATCTAGGTTGGTCATAACTTTCCTTCCAAGGAGTAAGCGTCTTTTAATTTCATTGCTGCAATCACCATCTGCAGTGATATTGGAGCCCCCCAAAAGAAAGTCAGCCAGTTTTTCCACTGTTTCCCCATCTATTTCCTATGAAGTGATAGGACCAGATGCCATAATCTTCATTTTCTGAATGTTGAGCTTTAAGCCAACATTTTCACTCTCCTCTTTCACTTTCATCAAGAGGCTCTTTAGTTCCTCTTCACTTTCTGCCATAAGGGTGGTGTCATCTGCATATCTGAGGTGATTGATATTTCTCCCAGAAATCTTGATTCCAGCTTCTGCTTTTTCCAGTCCAGCGTTTCTCATGATGTATTCTTCATAGAAGTTAAATAAGCAGGGTGACAATATACATCCTTGATGTACTCCTTTTCCTATTTGGAACCAGTCTGTTGTTCCATGTCCAGTTGTAACTGTTGCTTCCTGACCTGCATATAGGTTTCTCAAGAGGTAGGTCATGTGGTCTGATATTCCCATCTCTCAGAATTTTCCACACAGTCAAAGACTTTGGCATAGTCAATAAAGAAGAAATAGATGTTTTTCTGGAACTCTCTTGCTTTTTCCATGATCCAGCAGATGTTGGCAATTTGATCTCTGGCTCCTCTGCCTTTTCTAAAACCAGCTTGAACATCTGGAAGTTCACAGTTCACATATATGCTGAACCCTGGCTTGAAGAATTTTGAGCATTACTTTACCAGCGTGTAAGATGAGTGCAATTGTGGGGTAGTTTGAGCATTCTTTGGCATTGCCTTTCTTTAGGATTAGAATGAAAATTGACCTTTTCCAGTTCTGTGGCCACTGCTGAGTTTTCCAAATTTGCTGACATATTGAGTGGAGCACTTTCACAGCATCATCTTTCAGAATTTGAAATAGCTCAACTGGAATTCCATTACCTCCACTAGCTTTGTTCATAGTATGCTTTCTGAAGCCCACTTGACTTCACATTCCAGGATGTCTGACTCTAGGTGAGTGATCACACCATCATGATTATCTGGGTCGTGAAGATCTTGTTTGTAGTTCTTCCGTGTATTCTTGCCACCTCTTCTTAATATCTTCTACTTCTGTTAGGTCCATACCATTTCTGTCCTTTATCAAGCCTATCTTTGCATGAAATGTTCCCTTGGTATCTCTAATTTTCTTGAGATCACTGCTGCTGCTGCTGCTGCTGCTTCTAAGTTGCTTCAGTCATGTCTGACTCTCTGCAACCCCAGAGACAGCAGCCCACCAAGCTCCCCCGTCCCTGGTATTCTCCTCTTTTCCATTCTATTGTTTCCCTCTATTTCTTTGCATTGATCGCTGAGGAAGGCTTTCTTATCTCTCCTTGCTATTCTTTGGAACTCTGCATTCAAGTGGGTATATCTTTCCTTTTCTCCTTTGCTTTTCACTTCTCTTCTTTCCACAGCTATTTGTAAGACCTCCGCAGATAGCCATTTTGCTTTTTTGCATTCCCCCCCCTCACCTTGGGGATGGTCTTGATTCCTGTCTCCTGTACAATGTCATGAACCTCCGTCCATAGTTCATTAGGCACTCTGTCTATAAGATCTAGCCCCTTTAATCTATTTCTCACTTCCACTGTATAGTCATAAGGGGTTTGATTTAGGTCATACCTGAATGGTCTAGTGGTTTTCCCCACTTTCTTCAATTTCAGTCTTCAATTTCTTTCAAATAGAAAGAAAAGGACCTTAGGTAGAAAAATGGATATAGATAATGGAAAACACAAAGTTAAATACATAGGTGAATATAAATAAATAGTAACTGCATAACCAAAATATGAGTGCTTTACAGACCATAAAATATATGTGGAACTAAAATTTATGACTTTATAAAGTTAAAGGATGTATATATGGGATTAAAGGCCTTGAATTTTAGCATTGTGGGAGCAGTAAAAGTACTCAGTTGTGCATAAGATATGAAAGAAACATTTTAATTTCTAGCTAATCTACAAAAGAAGCATAAAATATATGATTGAAAGGCTAAGAGGAATAAAGGGATCAAATGCACATGAGTATGAGTAAGCTCTGGGAGATGGTAAAGGACAGGGATGCCTAATGAGCTGCAGTCCATGATGTCACAAAGAGTCTGACATGACTGAATGACTGAATAACAAACAACAAAGAGGCTCTTGATGAAGGTGAAAGAACAAAGTGAAAAATCTGGCTTAAAACTAGAATCATGGCATCTTGTCCCATCACTTTGTGGCAAATATATGGGAAAATTGTAAAGAGTGGAAGATTTTATATTGTTGGGTTCTAAAATCACTGTGGATGGTTACTGCAGCCACAAAATTAAAACATGCTTGCTCCTGGGAAGAAAAGCTATGATCAACCAAGGCAGTCTGTTAAAAAGAAGAGACGTCACTTTGCCAGCAAAGGTACATATAGTCAAAACTATGGTTTTTCCAGTAAGCATGAATGGGGGTGAGAGTTGGATCATAAAGAAGGCTGAGTGCAGAAGAATTGATCCTTTTGAGGTGTGGTGCTGGAGAAGACTCTTGAGAGTCCTTTGACTCTAAGGATACCAAACTAGTCACTCCTAAAGGAAATCATTCCTGAGTGTTCATTGAAAGGACTGACTCTGAAGCTGAAGCTCCAATACTTTGGCCACCTGATGGGAAGAGCTGACCATTGGAAAAGACCCAATGCTGGGAAAGATTGAGGGCAGGAGGAGAAGGGGGTGACAGAGAGTGATGGTTGGGTGGCATCACCAAATCAATGGACATGAGTCTGGGGAAACTCAAGGATATAATGAAGGACAGGGAAGCCTGGTGTGCTGCAGTTCACTGGGTTGCAAAGAGTTGGACATGACTTAATGACTAAACAACAACAACAACAAAAGACAAGCAAATTTAAAACAAATTAAGCAACAGGAAGAAACAAAGACAAGCGTGGAAATTTGTGTAACTACTGACAGGAAATAAGATAATTTAAGAAGCTCAAAGTTGGTAACTTGAAGGATTTTTGCAATTGATAAATACCTAATAAGACATCTAATAGGACAAGGATAGGATAGCTCCAGAAAGAATGAAGAGGCTGGGCCAAAGTGGAAATGACACTCAATTGTGGATCTGGTGATGAAAGTCTGATGCTGTAAAAAGCATTGCATAGAAACCTAAATTGTTAGGTTCATGAATCAAGGTAAATTGGACAAGGTCAAGCAGGAGATGGCAAGAGTAAACATTGACTTTTAAGGAATTAGTGAACTAAAGTTTACAGGAATGGGTGATTTAATTCATTGATCATTATATCTACTACTGTGGGCAAGAATCCCAAAGAAGAAATGAAGTATCCCTCATAATCAACAAGAATACAAAATGCAGTATTGAGTACAACCTCAAAAATGATAAAATTACCTCAGTTTGTTTCCAAGGCAAACCATTCAGCATCGCAGTAATTCAAGTCTATGCCCTAACCACTGATGCTAAAGAAGCTGAAGTTGATCAGTTCTATGAAGACCTAGGGGCCCTCCTAGAACTAGCACCCAAAGATGTCCTATTCATCATAGGGGATTGGAATGTAAAAGTGAGAAGTCAAGAGGTACCTGGAGTAACAGGCAAGTTTGGCCTTGGAGTACAAAATGAAGCAGAGCAAAGGCTAACAGAATTCTGCCAAAAGATCACACTAGTCATTGCAAGCACCATTTAAAAAAAATTTTTAACAACACAAAAGAGATGACTTTACACATGGACATCACCAAATGGTCAATACTGAAATCAGATTGACTGCATTCTTTGGAGTCGAAGATGGAGAAGCTGTATACAGTCAGCAAAAACAAGACCTGGAGCTGACTGTGGCCCAGATTACCAGCTTCTCATAGCAAAATTCAAGCTTAAACTGAAAAAAGTGTGGAAAACCACTAGGCCAGCCAGCTTTGATTTAAATAAATCCCATATGAATATAGAGTGGAGGTGACTAATAGATTCAAGGACTTAGATATAGTAAACAGAGTGCCTGAAGAACTATGGGCAGAGTTCCATAATACTGTACAGGAGGCAGTGAACAAAACCATCCCAAAGAAAAGGAAAAGCAAGAAGGCAAAGTAGTTGTCTGAGGAGGCTTTCCAAATGGCTGGAAAAAGAAGAGAAGCAAAAAGCAAGTGAGAAAGTGAAAGGTATACCCAACTAAATGCAGAGTTTCAGAGAATAGAAACTAGAGATAAGAAGGCCTTCTATAATGAAAAATGTAAAGATATAGAGGAAAACAACAGAAGGGGAAAGACTAGTGATCTCTTCAAGACAACTGGAAATATCAAAAGAACATTTCATCCAAGAATGGGGACAATGAAGGAAATGGTAAAGACCTAATAGAAGCAGAAGAGATAAAGAAGAAATGGAAAGAATACACAGAAGAACTGTTAAAAAAAAAAAAAGAAAGAAAAAAACCATCTTAATGACCCAGATAACCACAATGGTGTGGTCACTCACCCAGAGCCAGACATCCTGGAGCGTGAAGTAAGTGGGTCTTAGGAAGCACTACAGACAGTGAAGCTACCAGAGATCAAATTGCCAACATTCACTGGATCAAAGAGAAAGCAAGGGAATTCCAGGAAAACATCTACCTCTATTTCATTGACTAAAACCTTTGATTCTGTGGATCATAACAACCTGTGGAAAACTCTTAAAGAGATGGAATACCAGACCACCTTACCTGTCTCCTGAGAAACCTGTATGCCAGTCAAGAAATGACAGTTAGAATCTTATATGAAACAAATGGCTGGTTCAGGATTTAGAAAGGAGTACAACAAGGATGTTTATTGTCACCCTGTTTAACTTATATGCAGAGCACATCATGAGAAATGCCAGGCTGGATGACTTGCAAGCTGGAATCAAGACTGCAGGGAGAAATATTAACAACCTTAGATATGCAGATGATACCACTCTAATGGCAGAAAGTGAAGAGGATATAAAGAACCTCTTGATGAGGGTGAAGGAGTAGAGTGAAAGAGTCGGCTTGAATCTAAATATTAAAACAACTAAGATCATGGCATCCAGCCCCATTACTTCGTGTCAAATAGAAGGGGAAAAGGTGAAAGCAATGATAGATTTCCTCTTTTTGAGCTCTAAGATCACTGCAGATGGTGACTGAAGCCATGAAATTAGAAAACAGTTGCTTCTTGGCATGAAAACTATGACAAACCTAGACAGTGTGTTAAAAAGCAAAGACATCACTTTGCTAACAAAAGTCCACATAGTCAAGGCTACAATTATTCCAGTAGTCATGTAGGGTTGTGAGAGCTGGACCTTAAGGAAGGCAGAGCACCAAAGAGTTGATGCTTCCAAACTGTGGTGCTGGAAGAGACTCTTGAGAATCCCCTGGACAGTAAGGAGATAAAACCAGTCAGTCTTAAAGGAAATCAACTCTGAATACTCACTGGAAGTATTGATGCTGAAGCTGAAGCTCTAGTACTTTGGCCACATGATGCAAAGGGCCAACTCATTGGAAAAGACCCTGATGCTGGGAAAGATTGAAGGCAGAGGCGAAGAGAGTGACAAAGGATGAGATGGTTGGATGGCATCACTGATGCAATGGACATAAACTTGGGCATACTCCAGTAGATGGTAAGGGACAGGGAGGCATGGCATGCTGCTCTGCATGGAGTAGTGAAAAGTCAGACATGAGTTAGTGACTGACCAAAAACAAGACATAAATATTGGAATATAGGATAATATACTCAAAAGATCCTAGAGGAAAATCCTAGAGAACTATTATGAGTCATTTGATAATAATTTGTCAACTTACACTAAATTAACAAGTTCCCTTCGACTAATCTAAACTGCCAGAAAACATAAAGAAATTTGAATAGCCCTATATTTATTAAAGAAATTGTACCAATTCCTAAATATTAAAACAGAAAACTGAAGATCCCATTTATTTCATTGGCACTGTTGAAGAAATAGAATAAGAAGAGAGATTAAAAAGAACAGGGGACACTGGCAGCAGGCAAGACCCTAGCACCTGAACTGATGCTCAGCTACATCCTTTCCCATTGATGAAGTCTCTTTAAAAAATTTTATAAAGTGGAGTTCCTCTCACTTGAAATAATAGAAAAATCCTTATTGTTAAAGGTTTGGATCTGGTCTTTCTCAATTAGTGGAGGCTAGANAAACTATTTAACTATTATTATATAATAATAATAATAATATATATTATAATATGTATTACATAATAAACTATTATATTTAGCTATAATAATAGTTAAATATAATAATAGTTAACTACAATAATTCCACACATTGTTATTTTAAGAGAGAGGGATTCCCACTTGATACAGCTTTTTAAAGAAGACTCTTGAGAGTTTATTGGAATACAAGGAGATCAAACCAGTCAATCTTAAAGGAAATCAACCCTGAATATTCACTGGAGGGACTTTTGTTGAAGCTACAATATTTTGGCCACCTGATGCGAATAGCCAACTCACTGAAAAGACTCTGATGCTGGGAAAATGGAAGGCAAAAGGAGAAGGGTATGGCAGAGGATGAGATGGTTAGATAGTATCACCGACTCAATGGACATGATTATGAGCAAACTCCTGGAGATAGTGGAGGACAGGGGAGACTGGCTTGCTACAGTCCTTGGGGTCCCAAAGAGTCAGACATAACTTAGTGACTGAACAAGAACATTATTATATAACATGTTATACTCAACACAAAATCAGACATAAATGTTACTCTTCTTTTCATCAAATAGGTGGAAAATAGATGGAGAATGAGTCCCTGGATATGATCTAAAATTGTTTTGTTGACTTGAGTCACTATTTTATGACTTTCCTTCTTGAGGTACAGGATAAAATATAACAACAGTTTAGATGACCCTACAAGTTACTTAAATACCATCATGAAGTCACCAGTGAAAAACGTTAAAGTTTGACTCTTACGTATGAATGCAGTTTTTTTTTTTAGGATACAAAATTCTCCTTAGGAGGAAAAAAGTATGCTCTTAGAAACGTACAAGATGAATAAGGGAATTTTTGTGCTTCACAGTGGTACAAAGAAAAAGAAGTGAGAAATGGATGTGTAGGCAGACTAAGATTTACTTTAGCAATGTAAAATTCCATGCTAAAATTCTTAAATTTGATTATGCTTCAGATTTTTTTTACAAATAAATAATACAAATATTTTTTAGAGAATTGTCTAGCTTACTTTCAATATAATAACATCAAAAGAAAAGTGAAATGCAAACAGCAGAGGAGAGCAATAGTACATACATCACCAAACTGAATTTGCCAACATATACACTTAAACAGCACTGGGAAGTCTCTTGTGACAGCAGTCCAGAGTTCCACATGGGTAAAGGTCCCAGACAGCACATCAACTCTGTGGGTGACTTCAAAGATTGCAGTTCAGGGCTCCTGTTTATAATCCCAGAGTGCAAACTGATATCATCATCAATCTGTGAGCAAATTGCAGCTCTGGTTTCATGTTAATGCTGCTTGTTTTGCCCTGTAAAATTTGGAATGTTGCTAGCCTGGGGCTCCACTGGCCAGGGCCCCTCCGAGGGCTCAACAATTTCAAGATTTGTCCCCTATCTTATCTATAGTGCCACAATTCTTCCACTCACATCAGACAGTCAGATCATTCACAGTCAGGTCAAGGGTCCAGGCAGGTTAGAAGCAAGGTCAGAGGGCTGCTCTGCTTTGTCTCTGAACCCTAAAGAAGATTATTTATTTATTTAATTTCCCTAAAAAGTATACAGTCAGTAGTGGAATTGCTGGATCATATGTTAGTTTTTCTTTTTTTAAATTAATTTTTTAAATATAAATTTATTTATTTTAATTGGAAGTTAATTACTTTACAATATTGTATTGGTTTTGCCATACATCAACATGAATCCGCCACAGGTATACACATGTTCCTCATCCTGAACCATTTTTAAATTAAAGGATAATTGCTTTACAGAACTTTGCTGTTTTCTGTCAAACCTCAACATTAATCAGACGCAGATATACATATAATATATCTCCTCCCTTTTCAACCTCCCTCCCATCTCTCTCCCCACCCCAACCCTTTAGGTTGATAGAGAGCCCCAGTTTGAGTTTCCTGAGACATACAGCAAATTCCCATTGGCTATCTATTTTACATATGTTAATGTAAGTTTCCATGTTGTTCTCTCCATACATCTCACCCTCTCTTCCCCTCTCCCCAAGTCCATAAGTCTATTCTCTATGTATGTTTCTTCACTGCTGCCCTGCAAATAAATTCTTCAGTACCATTTTTGTAGATTCTGTATATATGTGTTCAGTTCAGTTCACTTCAGTTGCTCAGTTGTGTCCGACTCTTTGCAACCCCATGAACCGCCGCACACCAGGCCTCACTGTCCATCACCAACTCCTGCAGTTTACCCAAACTTATGTCTATTGAGTCGGTGATGGCATCCAACTATCTCATACTCCATTGTCCTCTTCTCTTCCTGCCTTCAATATTTCCCAGCATCAGGGTCTTTTCAAATGAGTCAGCTCTTTGCATCTGGTGGCCAAAGTATTGGAGTTTCAGCTTCAACATCGGTCCTTCCAATGAACACCCAGGACTGATCTCCTTTAGGATGGACTGGTTGGATCTCCTTGCAGTCCAAGGGACTCTCAAGAGTCTTCTCCAACACCACAGTTCAAAAGCATCAATTCTTCCACGCTCAGCTTTCTTTATAGTCCAAGTCTCACATCCATACATGACTACTGAAAAAACCATAGCCTTGACTAGACAGACCTTTGTTGGCATTAGAATATGATATTTATTTTTCTCTTTCTGACTCATTTCACTCTGTATAATAGGTTCTAGGTTAATCCACCTCATCAGAACTAACCCAAATGCACTCCTTTTTATGGCTGAGTAATATTCCATTGTGTATATGTACCATGACTTCTTTATCCATTCATCTGTCGATGGACATTTAGGTTGCTTCCATTTTCTAGCTGTTGTAAATAGTGCTGCAATGAACAGTGGAATACATGTGTCTTTTTCAATTTTGATTTTCTCAGGGTATATGCCTAGGAGTGGGACTGCTGGGTCATACGGTGGCTCCATTCCTAGTCTTCCAAGGAATCTCCATACCATCTTCCATAGCGGCCAGTATCAACCCACATTCCCACTAACAGTGAAAGAGTGTTCCCCTCTCTCCGCACCTTCTCCAGCATCCACTGCTTTTAGACTTTTTGATGATGGCCATTCTGATAGGTGTGAGGTGATATCTCGTAATTTTGATTTGCATCTCTCCAACAATGAGCGATGTTGAGCATTTTTTCCTGTTTTTGTTAGCTATTTGTATGTCTTTGGAGAAATGTCCATCTATGTCTTTTTCCCACTTTTTGATTGGGTTGTTTGTTTTTCTGTTATTGAATTATATGAGCTGCTTATATATTTTGGATGTTAATCTTTTGTCAGTTGTTTCATTTGCTATTATTTTCTCCCATTTTGAGGGTTGTGTTTTCACTTTGCTTAGAGTTTCCTTCGCTGTGCAAAAGCTTTTAAGTTTAATCAGGTCCCACTTGTTTACTTTTGTTTTTATTTCCAATACTCTAGGAGATGGGTCATAGAGGATCTTGCTTTGACTTGTGTCATCAAGTGTTCTGCCTATGTTTTCCTCTAATAGTTTTATAGTTTCTGGTCTTACATACAGGTCTTTATTCCATTATGAGTTTATCTTTGTGTATGGTGTTAAGAAGTGTTCTAATTTCATTCTTTTACATGTAGCTATCTAGTTTTCCCAGCACAATTTATTGAAGAGGCTGTCTTTGCCCCATTGTATATTCTTGCCTCCTTTGTCAAAAATAAAGTACCCACAGGTACATGGGTTTATTTCTGAGCTTTCTATCTTGTCCCATTGGTCTATATTTCTGTTTTTGTGCCAGTATCATACTGTCTTGATGACTGTAGCTCTGTAGTATAATCTGAAGTTAGGAAGGTTGATTCCTCCAGCTCCATTTTTCTTTCTCAAGACCACATTGGCTATTCAGGGTCTTTTTTGTTTCCATGTGAATTGTGAAATCTTTTGTTCTAGTTCTGTGAAAAATGCTATTGGTAATTTGATAAGGATTGCATTGACTCTTTAGATTGTATTTGGTAGTGTAGTCGTTTTCAAAGTATTGATTCTTCTTACCCAGGAACATGGAATATCTCTCCATCTGCTTATGTCATCTTTGATTTCTTACATTCAGTTCAGTTCAGTCGCTCAGTCATGTCCGACTCTTTGAGACCCCATGAATCGCAGTACGCCAGGCCTCCCTGTCCATCACCATCTCCCAGAGTTCACTCAGAGTCATGTCCATCGAGTCAGTGATGCCATCCAGCCATCTCATCCTCTGTCATCCCCTTCTCCTCCTGCCTCCAATCCCTCCCAGCATCAGAGTCTTTTCCAATGAGTCAACTCTTCTCATGAGGTGGCCAAAGTACTGGAGTTTCAGCTTTAGCATCATTCCTTCCAAAGAAATCCCAGGGCTGATCTCCTTCAGAATGGACTGGTTGGATCTCCTTGCAGTCCAAGGGACTCTCAAGAGTCTTCTCCAACACCACAGTTCAAAAGCATCAATTCTTTGGTGCTCAGCCTTCTTCACAGTCCAACTCTCACATCCATACATGACCACTGGAAAAACCATAACCTTGACTAGATGGACCTTAGTTGGCTGAGTAATGTCTCTGATTTTGAATATGCTATCTAGGTTGGTCATAATTTTTCTTCCAAGGAGTAAGTGTCTTTTAATTTCATGGCTGCAGTCACCATCTGCAGTGATTTTGGAGCCCCCCAAAATAAAGTCTGACACTGTTTCCACTGTTTCTCCATCTATTTCCCATGGAGTGATAGGACCAGATGCCATGTTCTTCGTTTTCTGAATGTTGAGCTTTAAGCCAACTTTTTCACTCTCCTCTTTTACTTTCATCAAGAGGCTTTTAGGCTCCTCTTCACTTTCTGCCATAAGGGTGGTGTCATCTGCATATCTGAGGTTATTGATATTTCTCCAGGCAATCTTGATTCCAGCTTGTGTTTCTTCCAGTCCAGCGTTTCTCATGATATACACTGCATATAAGTTAAATAAACAGGGTGACAATATACAACCTTGACTCCTTTTCCTAAGTTTAATCCTATATATTTAATTCTTTTTGTTGCAGTGGTGAATGGGATTGATTCCTTAATTGCTCTTTCTGATTTTTCATTGTTAGTATATAGAAATACAAGTGATTTCTGTGTATTGATTTTGTATTCTGGACCTTTGCTAAATTCACTGATTAGCTCTAGTAATCCTCTGATACTATCATGAGGGTTTTCTATGTACAGTATCATGTCCTCTGCAAACAATGAGAGCTTTACTTCCTTTCCAATCTGGATTCGTTTTATTTCTTTTTCTTCTCTGATGGCTGTAGCTAGGACTTCCAGAACTATGTTGAATATTAGTAGTGAAAGTGGACACCCTTGTTTTTTTCCTGATCTTAGGGGGAATGCTTTCAGTTTTTCACCATTAAAAATAATGTTTGTTGTAGGCTTATTTTATATGGCCTTTAATATGTTGAGGTAGGTTCCTTCTATGCCCATTTTTTGAAGAGTTTTTATCATAAAAGGGTGCTGAATTTTGCCAAAGGCTTTTCTGCATCTATTGAGATGATAATATGGTTTTTATCTTTCAATTTGTTAATATGGTGTATCACATTGATTTGCATATATTGAAGAATTCTTGCATCCCTGGAATAAACCCAAATTGATCGTGGAGCTTTTTGATGTGTTGTTGAATTCTGTTTGCTAAAATTTTGTTGAAGATTTTTACATCTATGTTCATCAGTGATATTGGCCTGTAGTTTTCTTTTTTTGTGCTGTTTTTGTCTGGTTTTAGTATCAGGGTGATGGTGGCCTTGTAGAATGAGCTTGGAAGGGTTCTTTCCTCTGAAATCTTTTGAAAGAGTTTTAGAAGGATAAGCATTAGCTCTCCTCTAAATGTTTGGTAGAATTCTCCTGTGAAGCCATCTGGTCCTGGGCTTTTGCTTTTTTGGGAGATTTTCATCTCAGCTTCCATTTCAGTGCTTGTAATTGGGTTTTTCATAATTTCTATTTCTTCCTGGTTCAGTCTTGGTAGATTGAACTTTTCTAAAAATCTGTCCATTTCTTCCAGATTATCCATTTTATTGTCATATAGTTGTTCAAAACAGTCTCTTATAATCCTTTGTAGTTCTGCATTGTCTGTTGTAACCTCTCCTTTTTCATTTCTAATTTTGTTGATTTGATTCCTCTCTTTTTTTCTTGAGTCTGGCTACAGGCTTGTCAATTTTGTTTATCTTCTCAAAAAACCAGCTTTTAGTTTTATTAATCTTTACTATTTCTTCATTTCTTTTTCATTTATTTCTGCTCAGATCTTCATGATTTCTTTCCTTCTACTTATTACTTTTTATGTTCTTTTTCCAGTTGTTTTATGTATAAAGTTAGGTTGTCTATTTGATGTTTTTCTTGAAGTAGTATTGTATTGCTATAAACTTCCTTCTTAGAACTGCTTTTGCTGCATCCCATAGGTTTTGAGTTGTCCTGTTTTCATTGTCATTTGTTTCTAGAAGTTTTTTGATTTTCCTTTTGATTTCTTCAGTAACCTGTTGTTTATTTAGAAACATGTTGTTCAATCTCCATGTGTTTATGTTTCTTATAGTTTTTTTTTCTTGTAATTGATATCTAGTCTCATTGCATTGAGGTCAGAGAAGATTCCTGATACAATTTCAATTTTCTTAAATTTACTGAGGTTTGATTTGTGACCCAAGATATGGTGTATCATGGAGAATGTTCCTTGTGCACTTGAGAAGAAGGTGTATTCTTCTGCATTTGGATGGATTGTCCTAGAGATACCTATGAGGTCCATGTCATCTAATGTGTCATTTAAGACTCGTGTTTCCTTATTAATTTTCTGTTTGATGATCTGTCTATTGGTGTGAGTGGGATGTTAAAGTCTCCTACTATTATTGAGTTACTATCAATTTCTCCTTTTCTGTCTGTTAGTGTTTGTCTTATGTATTGAGGTGCTCCTATGTTGGGTGCATAGATATTTACAATTGTTATGTCTTCCTCTTGGATTGATCCCTTGATCATTAGGTAGTGTCCTTCCTTATCTCTTGTAATCTTCTTTATTTTAAGGTCTATTTTGTCTGATATGAGTATTGCTACTCTAGCTTTCTTTTGCTTCCCATTTGCATGGAATATATTTTTCCATCCTCTCACTTTCAGTCTATATGTGTCTTCAGGTCTGAAGTGGATTTCCTGTAGACAGCATATATATGGGTCTTTTTTTTTTTTTTTTTTTATCCATTCAGCCAGTCTGTGTCTTTTGGTTGGAGCATTTACTCTATTTTCATTTAGAGTAATCATTGGTATATATGTTCCTATTGCCATTTTCTTGTTTGAGGTTGATTTTGTAGATCTTTTTTCTTTTCTTTATTTCTTGACTTTATATGTCCCTTTAACATTTGTTGTAAAGCTGTCTTGGCGGTACTGAATTCTCTTAACTTTTACTTGTCTGAATAGCTTTTTATTTCTCCATCAATTTTGAATGAGATCCTTTTTAGATACTATCATCCTTGTTGTAGAGTTTTCCTTTTCAGTACTTTAAATATATCCTGCCATTCCCTTCTGGCCTGCAGAGTTTCTACTGAAAGATCAGCTGTTAGATGTATGTGGTTTCCCTTGTAAATTACTTGTTGCTTCTCCCTTGCTGCTTTTAATATTCTTTCTTTGTGTTTAGTCTTTGTTAGTTTGATTAGTATATGTCTTGGCATGTTTCTCCTTGGTTTATCCTATATGGGACTCTTTGCACTTCTTGGACTTGGTTGACTATTTCCTTTTCCATGTTGGGGAGATTTTAACTATAATATCTAAAACCACTTTCTCATAACTTTTCTTTTTCTCCTCTTCTTCTGGGACCTCTTTAATTTGAATGTTGGTGTGTTTGATATTGTTCCAGAGGTCTCTGAGACTATCCTCAGTTCTCTTCATTCTGCTCTTCTGAAGTTATTTCCACCATTTTATCTTCCAGCTCACAATTTGTTGTTCTGTTTCAGAGATTCTGCTATTGATTCCTTCTACAGTATTTTCAGTTTCAGTAATTGTGTTGTTTGTCTCTGTATGTTTATTCTTTAATTTTTCTAGGTCTTTGTTAATTGATTCTTGTATTTACTCCATTTTGTTTTCAAGGTTTTGGGTCATCTTTATCATTATTCTGATTTCTTTTTCCGGTAGTTTGCCTATTTCCTATTCATTTATTTGGACTTCTTCATTTCTAGTGTGTTCCTTTATTTGTGTAGTATTTCTCGGCCTTTTGCATTATTTTTTTAACTTATTGTGTTTGAGGTCTCCTTTTCCCAGGCTTCAAGGTTGAATTCTTTTTTGTTTGTTTGTTTGGTTTCTGCCCTCCTAAGGTTGGTCCAGTGGTTTGTGCAAGCTTAGTATAGGGTGATATTTGTGCTGAGGTTTTGTTTGTTTGTTTTTCCTCTGATGGGCAAGGCTGAGTGAGGTGTAATCCTGTCTGTTGGTGATTGGGTTTGTATTTTTTGTTTGTTGTGCAGTAGCACCTGCCCAGATAAGGCAATGGCACCCCACTCCAGTATTCTTGCCTGGAAAATCCCATGGATGGAGAAGCCTGGAAGGTGCAGTCCACAGGGTCGCTGAGGGTCGGACAAGACTGAGCAACTTCACTTTCACTTTTCACTTTCATGCTTTGGAGAAGGAAATGGCAACCCACTCTAGTGTTCTTGCCTGAAGAATCCCAGGGACGGGGGAGCCTGGTGGCCTGCTGTCTATGGGGTCGCACAGAGTTAGACACAACTGAAGCAACTTAGCAGCAGCAGCAGCAGCAGGAGCAGCACCTGCCCAGGGTGCTGCTGGTGGTTCAGTGATTTGGGGTATTGAATTCAAATGGTTTCCTTTGTGTGAGTTCTCACTATTTGATATTCCCTGGGGTTAGTTCTCTAGTAGTCTATGGTCTTGGAGTCAGTGCTCCCACTCCAAAGGCTCAGGGTTTGATCTCTGCTCATGCATTGGAGAAGGAAATGGCAGCCCATTACAGTGTTCTTGCCTGGAGAATCCCAGGGACAGGGGAGCCTGGTGGGCTGCCGTTTATGGGGTTGCACAGAGTCAGACACGACTGAAGCAACTTAGCAGCACCAGCAACAGAAATGAAGATTCCACAAGTGGTTTGTTATGGCATTAAATGAGATTAAAACAAATATGCAAAAATGAGAAATGAAAGATGAACCCCAGGCAAATGGCAGTTACAAAATCAAGCAAATAATAATTAAAATAATGGAACATACACATATATATCCAAGAGAAAAGTGAAAATAGTGCAGCATGAATAAAGTACAGTTGATTGACCTGGCCAACAAAGTAAATAAAAAATTGAATTTACCAGTTAAGAACAAACTAACTAAAACACAAACTGGAAAACAGAACTAAAGCAAGGTGCCAACTGGAGAATAAAGTAATGAAAACAAAACTAACAAATATGTTGAGAGGAAAGGAGAGAAAAAAAATAAAGAAACAATAGGTATGCAAAGTAAAATAGAGGTAGATAAAGAATATTTATATACACTAAAGGATAATAGCAAGGGGAAAAGAAGAAAAGGAAAGGAAAACAAAGGAATAAATGTAGAAAAAAATAATAGGTTTTATAAAATTAAAATTATAAAAAAGAAAAGAAAAGATTTTAAAAATGGAGGAAGAAAGAAAAAGGGAAGAAAAAGAAAAAGGAAAACTTCACAGAACTGCAAAATCCCAATGGAGAGGTTGATAACAATAATAAAAAATGTAATTGAAAAAACTAAGTTCAAAACTTAACTAGATTTTATAGTGCCAGTAATATCGACAACTACAACAGAGGGGGAAAAAATGGAAAAAAGAAAATCCAAGAGAATCTACAGAGCAAGTCAAAACATAAGAATAATAAATATTTTCTTGAGTCACTGCTGTCAGAGTCCTTTTCCTCGCTGGGAGTCACAGTCCATCTCACCTTCCTAGGATGCCCTCCAACATTATGCTGATTTCTGGACCTGCTGTGGGATTTCTGACCCGCAGCTCAGATTCTAATATTCTCGCTCTTATGTGTTCTTGAGTTCAGTGTCTACAGCGATCAGAACTATTGTATTTTCTTTTGTGGGAGCTCTCAATGTCCTTTTATATATTCCATAGACACAGAGTCGCCTAGTTGATCATGTGAATTTAATCTGCAGCTTGTACAGCTGGTAGAAAGGTTTTGGGTCTTCTTCTTTAGCCATATTGCCCCTGGGTATCAATTGTGGTTTTATTTTCACCGCTCCATGTGGATCGTCCACTGGGGTTTGCTCCTGAGGCTGCCCTGGAGGACTTGGGTTTGCTCCTGTGAAGGCCAGATGTGGAGGTAGGGCAGCTTCTTGGGTCACAGGAGTTCTGGCAGGACCAGGTACTCAGGGGAGTGGGTGGCTAGGGCAGCAGGAAATATAGTGCTCTAGAAGGGTATGGCAACCAGTGTTGGCCAATACATTACAGTATTCTTGCCTGGAGAACCTCCTTCCCTGACTGAGAAGCCTGGCTAGCCACAGTCTGCAGGGTCACAAAGAGCTGGACACTACCAAAGTGACCCTGTGGGCATACACACAAGACATTTTTTACCTGTGGCAGCTCTGCGCCAGTGAGAGTTGAACTTGAAGGTGGCACAGCTGCTTGGCATGGAGGGACCCTGGTGGCACCAAGTATGCAGGGACATGGACTGCCTCTACCACAAGTTATGGCTCTATAAGAGTCTTCTTTAGAGCCTCTTGTAGCTGGCGATCAGAAGGCCTCTGGCCAGTGTTTCTCTGTAGCTCCTTTCCTTAAGGCACTTAGAAGGCTCCCTTAGCTGGGTTCTTTCTCTGTTGTTTGGGGTGTCAGGCACATAGAGACGCCCCCCCTGGCTGGGGTCCTATTCTGTATATCCCCACATCAGGCACTTAGAGAGTCAGCTAAAGAGCCCCTGATGAAAGTGAAAGAGGAGAGTGAAAAAGCTGGCTTAGAACTCAACATTCAGAAAGCTAAGATCATGGCATCCAATCCCATCACTTCATGGCAAATAGATAGGGCAACAATGGAAACAGTGACAGACTTTATTTTTCTGGGGCTCCAGAATCACCTCAGATGATGACTGCAGCCATGAAATTAAAAGATGCTTGCTCATTGGAAGAAAATCTATGACAAACATAGACAACATATTAAAAAACATTCATTACTTTACTAACAAAGGTCCATCTAGTCAATGTTATGGTTTTTTTCAGTAGGCATGGATAGTTTTAACAGTTGGACCATAAAGAAAGCTGAGTGCTGAGGAACTGATGCTTTTGAACTGTCATGTTGGAGAAGACTCTGAATAGTTCCTTGGGCTGCAAGGAGAATCCAACCAGTCAATCTGAAAGAAATCAGTCCTAAATATTTATTGGAAGGACTGATGCTGAAGCTGAAGCTCCAGTACTTGGTCACCTGATATGAAGGACTGACTCATTGGTAAAGACCTTGATGTTGGAAAAGACTGAAGGCCAGAGAAGGGAATGACAGAGGGTGAGATGGTTGGATGGTATCACCAACTCAATGGACGTGAGTTTGAGCAAGCTCTGGGAGTTGGTGTTGTACAGGGAAGCCTGGTGTGCTGCAGTTCATGGGGTCTCAAATAGTTGGACATGACTAAGTGAGTGACCTGATTGTCTACTTTAATGGCAGCAAAGAAAGAGGATCTAAAGAGATTCTTGATAAAGGTGAAATGGGAGAGTGAAAAAGCTGGCTTAAAACTCAACATTCAAGAATGAAGATCATAGCATCCAGTCCTATCCCTTCATGGCAAATAGATGAGAAAAATTGGAAACAGTGACAGAGTTTATTTTCCTGAGCTCCAATATCACTGTGGACAATGACTGCAACCATTAAATTAAGTGATGCGTGCTTCTTTGAAGTACTTCCCTGGTGGCTCAGAGGTTAAAGCGTCTGCCTGCAATATGGGAAACCAGGGTTCGATCCCTGGGTTGGGAAGATCCCCTGGAGAAGGAAATGGCAACGCACTCCAGTATTCTTGCCTGGAAAATTTCGTGGACAGATGGAAGTAAAGCTGTGACAAACCTAGAGTGTATTAAAAAGCAGAGACATTGCTTTGCCTACAAAGGTCTATGTAGTCAAAGGCATGGTTTTTCCAGTAGTCATGTATGGATGTGAGAGTTGAACCATAAAGAAAGTTGAGCACTGAAGAATTGATGCTTCAAATTGTGCTCTAGAAGACTCTTCAATGTCCCTTGAATGGCAAGGAGATCAAAGAAATAAATCTTAAACAGATCAGCCTGAATATTCATTGTAAGGACCAATGCTGAAGCTGAAGCTCCAGTATTTTGGCCACCTGATGTGAAGTGCCAACTCATTAGAAAAGACCTTGATGCTGGGAAAGACTAAGGGCAAGAGGGCAAGGGGACAACAGAGAATGAGATGTTTGGATGGCATCACTGACTCAGTGGACATGAGTTTGAGGAGATAATGAGTTTGAATGTGGGAGATAATGAAGGCCATGGAATCCTGGTGGGCTGTAGTTCATGGGTCACAAAGAGTCAGACATGAGTTAGCAACTGAACAATTCAATGTAATAAACAAACTACTCTATCGAGTGCTGTAATAAGTAACATAACTAGTTGTTTTCAAACCCACAACGTTGAATAGGGAGTGGACACATGTGTATCTATGGCTTATTCATGTTGATGTTTGGCAGAAGCTAACATAATATTGTAAAGGAATTATCCTCCAGTTAAAAATAATTAAATCTATAAAACAATGCAAAACAAAAAGTTCCTCTCACCCCACCCACTTTCAAAAAATCCAAACAAAATTACATAAAGCAAGAATATGTTTTAAGATCAAATATAAAATGTATGTTTTCTTCTCCAGAAGTTGATTTTGAAAAATGTTTTAAATTTTTTACCTAATACCAAATTAAAATGAAGATGAGAATGAAAATATCCGAAGTGAAGAAATATTGCATTATGAGGGAATAAACTATGAAGTTAGCACGGGTTAAGCTTATAACAACAGTAACAAAATTCTTGTCCTATGTTATTGTGTGATACTCATATCAACATAACAGCAAAATGATCAAGAAGAAGTGGAATGAGTCACTGAGATTTCTTTAAGTCTTGTGTCAGATTTGACTGCCTTTGTGAAAATAGGCCATCAATGCCTTTGAAGAAAGGAAGCCAGCAATCTTACAAAATACCAAGGCAATGATTGTGAAAATAAGCCAAACTCCCATTCTCTTCTTTCACATCCCTCTACTTCAAAATAAACTGAATATATCATATAAGAAAAAGACCCATAAACTAAATAATTTCCCACAAGGTTCTTATCTGCTAGATAAGATACATTATCAGAGGTAGTTGGATACAAAATGAGAAATGAAAATCATAAGTTAAAATAAAGAAACCAAATGATTCCAGAGGAATTTTGTTCCAAAAAAAATGACATTTTAGTCACTACAAAAATTCTGACACACAATAGATAATAACAAGGAAGTTCCGAGTTTCTTTTCTATCTAAAATTCTGAGACAAGTACTTAAGTGTTTTAGACGATCAATAAACAGATGGTTTCACTAGCATTCAAATTCTATTTTTTTCTCCATTTGCTCTAAAACAAGGCAATCAGACTAAGCAAATAGTCATTACAGTTTCACACAGTCGTAGTATGCATGATGGTCAGATGTATATTGTTCTTTTGAAAATATGGTGGGAAAGAGAAAAAGGGGTGGCATGTTTCTGATTCCAGACAAAACCATCACATTTATAATTGTATTGTCCAAATTCCACATAAAATGCTCACTATCATCAGATATAGGCCCCAGACCATGGGTCAGCAAATTGAACTAAAGGCAGCTGAAATACTTTGACTACCACCATGGAAAAAAGGGCTACAGGAGAGGCCAAAATATCTAATTCCAAAGTATGATCTCATAGTTCAGAGTGATAGGCAGACAACATAAAGTTTTCAGTCATAGTTAAGAACTGGAAAATATAATTTCTTTCTTCTTCAGTGGCAGTGATTTATTACATTTTGGCTTTGGATGTTCCCAGGTTCAGACATGTTCAGACATTTTATTTATTGACTCCAGTCTGTGGCCAAGATCCAGACTGGCAAGAGCTATAGAGCCTGGAGATGATGGAAGGCAGCCCAAAGATCAGAGATCAAGAACAAAGACTGAGGTCCAAACCAAAAGAGAAATAAACTTTTGTATTCCATTCTAGTTCAACTCTTCCATATGGGGTAATCCAGCTTGCAGAGTTCCTGGGAACTGGTCAAAGCTCCAGTTCTTTCCCTTGCCTCAAGCTAACTGAAGTTAAACATCCCTGCTAGTTTTGAGCCAAAAATTAGAGTTGTTTGGGCTTTGCTTTTTATATTTTGGGTTACCATTTTTACCTTGGAAATCAACCTTGTGCTAATCACTGTACCCCAAATCATTGTCCACAAAATCATCACATCAAAGTTACTCTCAGCAAGAAATTTTCCCTTCCAGTTATTCTAAAATGTTGCTCTTGCAATTAAAGTGACTTGAGAGCACTATATAAGTATGTATGTAAGTGCATGTGGATATATACTGCCTGTATATATTGAATGTGTATTTTCTATCAGAGTAATTTAGAATGTCAATTTAATACAATAGTCACATAGAGAATGTGCCAATAGATATATCTTTTCTTATACACACTATCCTTTCTCATACTTCATCTATATTCACACAGTGATAAAAATCAATTTCCATTTGTTGATAACCATTAAGCCATTAGAGGATAATCACAGTTTCTTGACATACTGATGGAGCACGAAGGAGTACACTTTCAGAGATCATTTATATAGTTTGTTACCGATGGAGCACACATTTTTAAATGCTAAGATGGGTTAAAATAACTGTTAGAAGTTATTTTTAGTTGAAATAATGTGCATGTCATATTAGAATTTTAAGGATAAAGTATCTTACCATTTTCCCCAAATGTTGTCATTGCACTACTGCCTGAGTCTAAGATGCTGTAAGTGATTTCTCAAGATCCCTTTGCCTCCTTGTAGTTAATTCTATGATAAGACCATAACGTCAGTTCAACTCAATGGACTCTTAGAAGGCCTTCCATGTGTGTAGCCTTAGGTGCTGTGAAAGTGTTTTCCAGGGGAATAGATGAGGCAAGATATTTGCCACTGGTGAATGTACAATTCTAATAAGAGAAGGAAGATTTATTATCTTACACACAAGATTTAGAGACACAGTGCAAAGAAGAGCACAGGGAAAGTATGGTAAATAAATGAGATGCTAAAATGACAATAAAGACAATACATAGAATAATAAAAAGTTCAAAACTGAATGACATGTATGGGATGGAGATATCACAGATCTTGGAGATCAGGGAACACAAGAGAGAAACATAATAACTAATTTCCTTATCTTTCACCCTCTCCTCAATCAAATGTGAGCCTTTAAGAATCCTGATCTCTCATAATACTATTATAGCATAACCTTTTCAGAGCTAGAGAAGTATAGAAGGGATACTTATGGAAACAAAAGGGTTAAGTAGACTTTGAATTGAATTTAATCCATGAGATAGAACTGATGCATCCCTTTGTTCAATAGCCAATAGAACCCTCTGATCTATTCCATTCCATTTATTTCTGCCACGCTGTGCTAAAGGATAGAGAAGACTTTTCTTACTCTAATAAGTGAATAGCCCTGCCTCTCTCATTGTTGCTGCATCTTTGCTATTCTATATTTCTCCAATATGGATGGATCATCACTAGCAGATTTGACAGATGCTATAATATCATTATGCAAATGCAGGTTCACTGCCACTCGGGAATCCTACAGACTGATCGCTTCATTATCAACCTTATCAGAAAACAGAAGAGAATTGTGTCCCATATTCCTTGAGATGAGAACATAATTTAAATTAAGTGCTTTACTGTCTGGCTACTCTATTGGCCAGGATGGGAGATAAGGAGAGCTGATTTTGAAAACTGGGATATCAACCATCATTGCTCCACTGAGGTGCTGCCTGAGCCAGCTTCCTGGGTACCCACTTCTCCCCTGAGCTGTGCCCTTGTCTTTCTCCAAATCAGAGCCAATGCTGAGGCATTTTGCAGCACTTAATTTGTTCTCCTGCTATCATATGTCCTTGAAGAATGTTTTCTTTAGAATAGAAGCAGATTGTTTAGTGGAAATCTCTCGACCTTAGAATCATATGACCTGAATCCTGCACACTAGGTTAATGGTGTGACCTTGAGCATTTTACATGATTCCTGTTTTTTAAAAGTTTCTTGGCTTATATAGGGCTCTTACCAATAAAACCAAGGAGTTAGTGAAGACGGTCTTCAAGAAGCCGCTTTTAGCAGTAACATTTTATTACCCGAATTTGGATCTGAAATATTTTTCCATGTCTTATTATATATAAAAATAAAATATGGCTATTGTTATCTATCCCAATTATCAAAAGATCCTATTAAAATGATGCAGGTAGAACTATAGCTAAACTCACTAGGAAAATTAATGTGTAATCCTTATTACTCGGAGAAGGCAATGGCACCCCACTCCAGTATTCTTGCCTGGAAAATCCCGTGGACGGAGGAGCCTGGTAGGCTGCAATCCATGGGGCCGCTAAGAGTCAGACACACTGAGCAACTGCACTTTCACTTTTCATTTTCATGCATTGGAGAAGGAAATGGCAACCCACTCCAGTGTTCTTGCCTGGAGAATCCCAGGGATGGGGGAGCCTTGTGGGCTGCCGTCTATGGGGTTGCACAGAGCCGGACACGACTGAGGTGACTTAGCAGCAGCGGCAGCAGCACTAAGTTAGCACTTTTTCAGTGGAGCTTGCCCTCTACATCATTATAACCCTCTGATCAGACCTCTACTACATCATTTCGTCTATTATAATATAGCTGTTCGTTTATATTTTTCTCTATTTCTAACTGTGGGCTTCTTGAAGAAGTAAAATTAGGACTTTAAAAAATCTTCTACCATTGTCACTATAATAAGGCTCAAAAAATATTTGATCAAGGCAGGTCACAATGAACCTGACTCAGAAAGAGCTGATAACAAAAGCCCTGTGAGAAAGGTGGTATATGAAGGAGAGTGTCTTTACTTCTCCATGACAAGTTCCAGAAAGATCTCGTAGATCCTCAGTGCCTGCCGCAGGAGAAACTTACTAACCTAGGGGACCTGTATTAAGAAAACCTTGAGCTAAAGTCTATATTGCTGAGAGCCCCTCTCTAACTTGCTAATTACATTACTTCTGGGATGACTCTAAGCACAAGGGTCTGCAAGAAGAAAGTGGAGCAACTTTGAATTGCGGCATAGAATCTAGAGTCTATACATAGTCTTTCATCTTATAAAAGTTCTGCTTCTGAAACAATCCCACGTGTCACTAAGTCTCTGGAACAAGTGAGGAGTAGAATACGTTGCCTCATTAGAAATCCCAGTTGGACACACCTACAAAGACTTTTTTCACTTTTGGTTAGGATTATAAAGCAGAAGTTCTACTGGGCACACAAAATATTGTTGTGGAATAAATGAATTGAAGGATGGATATGTAAACACATGTTTCAGCTCGTTTATTATTTTATTGAGTACCTGAGGTTGTGAGTCACTAGTAACTCATTAAAGACAAAAGAACTTATAAACAAGGCACCATATACTCATAAATAGTTAAAATTGAAAAGATACTTAGAATTACCCTATGTCATCATTCATTTTAAAAAAGAAGCGAGAACAAGAAATGCTAAATGCTGGAAATCTTTTTCCTAGATTCCTTAATTAATCAGTAGCCACAGTACTTCCATCTTCTAGTCTGGCATTATTGTTCCAAAACTACCAAGTTTGAGATCTGTTCTTTTACATGAATCTCTGACTTCACTGATGGCAAATTTTCTAACACTAAGTGTGATCCCTTAAAGTCTGGACATATATACTCTTAGGAAATCACTTACAAGGGTTCAGAACATTACTTTATTCCACAAAAAGTTATTATATTCCAAATGTTTGCCAGACATTCTGGTCAAAATAGAGAGATATCTAAAGATAAATATTCTGTTCCCTGTATTATGGATACTTAGAAATTCGTGTAACAATATAAAATATTAACCAGTGCCCCTCTTCCTTATTCCCCAGCACCCTTTTGCCACATCCAAAGACAAAGCACAAGATATGTGGGGTCACTATAATGAACATATTCATTGAAGTCAGAATGTGTCAGTAAGCACAAGAACTATCATTTTCCTTCCTCTGGAGGTTCCTGAAGTATGAAGTTCATGGAGGCATCTTGTGTCAGTGGAGCATAAAGGAAACATGTTGTAGTTGCTAAAATTATCTCGGGTGGCCTCAATCTGCAGGAGCTTGAAGCAGGATCTCAGTTCCCAGAGACTGAAGTCAGGACATTGGAGTGAGAGCACTGAATCCTAAGTACTGGACCAGGAGGGCCAAAGGCCAGTGACTAGGCCCTGACCCATCAGCTTTGTAGAAATGAATTTCCACAACGAGATGGATAGTGGTGAAATAAGTAAAGTACTCATTAGGAGGAAAGAAGTACACACGAATAGACATACACTGGTGGGCTCGGAGAAAGAGTTTCCCTGTTGTGGTAGTTTGAATCGCTTATATAGAGCATTTCTTCCAGGTTTCCTCTGGCCAATCACCTTACTTTGCCTGGTTCTGAGTCCATGTTTGATTTTTTTTTTTTAATTTTTAAATTTTATTTTATTACTTTTTATTTTTAAATATAAACTTATTTGGTTTAATTGGAGGCTAATTAATTACAATATTGTATTGGTTTTGCCATACACTGACATGAATCTGCCATGGGTGTACATGTGTTCCCCATCCTGAATCCCCCTCCCACGTCCCTTCCCATCCCATCCCTCTGGGTCATCCCAGTGCACCAGCCCCGAGCACCCTGTGTAATGCATTGAATCTGGTCTGGCGATTCATTTCACATATGATATTATACATGTTTCAATGCCTTTCTCCCAAATCATCTCACCCTTGCCCTATTCCACAGAGTCCAAAAGACTGTTCTATACATCTGTGTCTCCTTTACTGTCTCGCACACAGGGTTATCATTACCATCTTTCTAAATTCCATATATATGCATTAGTATACTGCATTGGTGTTTTTCTTTCTGGCTGACTTCATTCTGTATAATAGGCTTCAGTTTCATCCACCTCATTAGAACTGATTCAAATGTATTCTTTTTATGGCTGAGTAATGGTTTTTCCTGTGGTCATGTATGGATGTGAGAGTTGGACTGTGAAGAAGGCTGAGGGCCGAAGAATTGATGCGTTTGAACTGTGGTGTTGGAGAAGACTCTTGAGAGTCCCTTGGACTGCAAGGAGATCCAACCAGTCCATTCTGAAGGAGATCAATCCTGGGATTTCTTTGGAAGGAATGATGCTAAAGCTGAAACTCCAGTACTTTGGACACCTGATGTGAAGTGTTGATTCATTGAAAAAGACTCTGATGCTGGGAGGGATTGGGGGCAGGAGGAGAAGGGGACGACCCAGGATGAGATGGCTGGATGGCATCACGGACACGATGGACGTGAGTCTGAGTGAACTCTGGGAGATGGTGATGGACAGGGAGGCCTGGCCTGCTGCGATTCATGGGGTCGCAAAGAGTCAGACACGACTGAGTGACTGAACTGAACTGAACTGAGTACTCCATTGTGTATATGTACCCCAGCTTTCTTGTCCATTCGTCTGCTGATGAGCATCTAGGTTGCTTCCATGTCCTGGCTATTATAAACAGTGCTATGATGAACATTGGGGTACACGTGTCTCAATTCTGGTTTCCTTGGTGTGTATGCCCAGCAGTGGGATTGCTGGGTCATAAGGCAGTTCTATTTCCAGTTTTTAAGGAATCTCCACACTATTTTCCATAGTGGCTGTACTAGTTTGCACTCCCACCAACAGTGTAAGAGGGTTCCCTTTCCTCCACACCCTCTCCAGCATTTATTGCTTGTAGACTTTTGGATAGCAGCCATTCTGACTGGCATGA
The DNA here is from genome assembly GCA_006410935.1 of Redunca redunca. Lineage (NCBI taxonomy): Eukaryota > Metazoa > Chordata > Mammalia > Artiodactyla > Bovidae > Redunca > Redunca redunca. Next base: position 351,482 of record SJYQ01017009.1, on the reverse strand, counting down.
AATGGTACCTCATTGTGGTTTTGATTTGCATTTCTCTGATAATGAGTGATGTTGAGCATCTTTTCATGTGTTTGTTAGCCATCTGTATGTCTTCTTTGGAGAAATATCTGTTTAGTTCTTTGGCCCATTTTTTGATTGGGTCATTCATTTTCCTGGAATTGAGCTGCATGAGCTGCTTGTATATTTTTGAGATTAATTCTTTGTCAGTTGCTTCATTTGCTATAACTTTCTCCCATTCTGAAGGCTGTCTTTTCACCTTGCTTATAGTTTCCTTTGTTGTGCAAAAGCTTTTAAGATTAATTAGGTCCCATTTGTTTATTTTTGCTTTTAATTCCATTACTCTGGGAGGTGGGTCATAGAGGATCCTGCTGTGATTTATGTCAGAGAATGTTTTGCCTGTATTTTCCTCTAGGAGGTTTATAGTTTCTGGTCTTACGTTTAGATCTTTAATCCATTTTGAGTTTATTTGTGTGTATGGTGTTAGAAAGTTTTCTAGTTTCATTCTTCTACAAGTGGTTGACCAGTTTTCCCAGCACCACTTGTTAATGAGATTGTCTTTAATCCATTGTATATTCTTGCCTCCTTTGTCAAAGATAAGGTGTCCATAGGTGAGTGGATTTATCTCTGGGCTTTCTATTTTGTTCCATTGATCTGTGTTTCTGTCTTTGTGCCAGTACCATACTGTCTTGATGACTGTGGCTTTGTAGTAGAGCCTGAAGTCAGGCAGGTTGATTCCTCCAGTTCCATTCTTCTTTCTCAAGATTGCTTTGGCTATTCGAGGCTTTTTGTATTTCCATACAAATTGTGAAATTATTTGTTCTAGCTCTGTGAAAAATACTATTGGTAGCTTGATAGGGATTGCATTGAATCTATAGATTGCTTTGTGTAATATTCTCATTTTCACTATATCGATTCTTCCGATCCATGAACACTGTATATTTCTCCATCTATTAGTGTCCTCTTATTTCTTTCACCAGTGTTTTATAGTTTTCTATATATAAGTCTTTTGTTTCTTTAGATAGATATATTCCTAAATATTTTATTCTTTTCATTGCAATTGTGAATGGAATTGTTTCCTTAATTTCTCTATTTTCTCATTATTAGTGTATAGGAATGCAAGGGACTTCTGTGTGTTGATTTTATATCCTGCAACTTTACTATATTCATTAATTAGCTCTAGTAATTTTCTGGCGGAGTCTTTAGGGTTTTCTATATAGAGGATCATGTCATCTGCAAACAGTGGGAGTTTTACTTCTCCTTTTCCTATTTGGATTCCTTTTATTTCTTTTTTTGCTCTGATTGCTGTGGCCAAAACTCCAAAACTATGTTGAATAGTAGTAGTGAGAGTGGGCACCCTTGTCTTGTTCCTGACTTTAGGGAAAATGCTTTCAATGTTTCACCACTGAGGATAATGCTTGCTGAGGGTTTGTCATATATAGCTTATATTATGTTGAGGTATGTTCTTTCTATTCCTGCTTTCTTGAGGTTTTTTTTTTTTTAAATCATAAATGGATGTTGAATTTTGTCAAAGGCTTTCTCTGCAACTATTGAGATAATCATATGGCTTTTATTTTTCAATTTGTTAATGTGGTGTGTTACACTGATTGATTTGCAGATATTGAAGAATCCTTGCATCCCTGGGATAAAGCCCACTTCATCATGACGTATGATGTTTTTAATGTGTTGTTGGATTCTGTTTGCTAGAATTTTGTTAAGGATTTTTGCATCTATGTTCATCAGTGATATTGGCCTGTAGTTTTCTTTTCTTGTGGCATCTTTGTCAGGTTTTGTTATTAGGGTGATGGTGGCTTCATAGAATGAGTTTGGAAGTTTACCTTCCTCTTCAATTTTCTGGAAGAGTTTGAGTAGGATAGGTGTTAGCTCTTCTCTAAATTTTTGGTAGAATTCAGCTGTGAAGCCGTCTGGTTCTGGGCTTTTGTTTGCTGGAAGATTTCTGATTACAGTTTTAGTTTCTGTGCTTGTGATGGGTCCGTTAAGATTTTTTATTTCTTCCTGGTTCAGTTTTGGAAAGATGTACTTTTCTAAGAATTTGTCCATTTCTTCCACGTTTTCCATTTTATTGGCATATAGTTGCTGATAGTAGTCTCTCATGATCCTTTGTATTTTTGTTTGTCTGTTGTGCTCTCTCCATTTTCATTTCTAATTTTATTGATATTGATTTTTCTCCCTTTGTTTCTTGATGAATCTGGCTGATGGTTTGTCAATTTTATTTATCTTCTCAAAGAACCAGCTTTTGGCTTTGTTGATTTTTGCTATGGTCTCTTTTGTTTCTTTTGCATTTATTTCTGCCCTAATTTGTAAGATTTCTTTCCTTCTACTAACCCTGGGGTTCTTCATTTCTTCCTTTTCTAGTTGTTTTAGGTGTAGAGTTAGGTTATTTATTTGACTGTTCTCTTGTTTCTTGAGGTATGCCTGTATTGCTATGAACCTTCCCCTTAGCACTGCTTTTATAGTGTCTCACAGGTTTTGGGTTGTTGTGTTTTCATTTTCATTCGTTTCTATGCATATTATTATTTTTTTTTTTTTATTTTTTCTGTGATTTTTTGGTTATTCAGCAGCGTGTTGCTCAGCCTCCACACCATGTTTGGTTTAACTCAAGGTCCTCCCCTGTATGCATGCTCATCTCTTAGCCAAGATGGCTTCTAGCAAAGAGGCTTATGGGTAGATTGACATCACCTACTATGAGGTGATGCTCCCTTTCTTTTGACTTCCATGGAGCACATGTAGTCATGAAGGTCTTCTTGACCTCAAGAATGAAAAATATGTGGCCTTTTTATCTTTTATCTGGTTAAGTCCCACCTCCTCCTTGCTACTGCTATTATCTTTACCTTGCAGTATTTGCCCAGAGAGGATGGACTCCAGATGCTCTGTCTGGGGGCCATCTATCTCCTGACTCAGTATGGATGGGAATGGAGGAGACAGGGAGGGTTGTATATCCCAATACCGATTTCCCACAGATCTCAGGGAATTTTAAAGAATACCAGCCTAGATCTTATACCAAAGGAAGGGGCACAGAGGCTAACCAAAGCAGAGAAGGTAAAAGAATCATTGAGCTGGTATGGAGAAAAGTAAATCTAGCTACTACTGTGTCTTCCTTGCTGGGAAGCCAGAATAAAGTTGAATATTGCCCAAATAAACTACAACCACTATAATTCATTGACAAGATGATGTGACACATGTAATTGAATATGACTCAGCAAAAAAAAGAATGAAATTCTGCTGTTTGCAACAATATGAATGGACCTAGGAAGTATTTGTTCAGTGAAACTAATGAGAAAAAGACAATATATGCTATTACTTATATGTGGAATCTAAAAAGTAAAGCAAATGAATGAACATAACAAAATAGAAACAGATTCACAGATACAGAGAACAAACTAGTGGCAACCAGCTCTAGGATATATGAGCTGGTTGGATATATGTAGGATATGTCCATGTAGGATATATGCTACATTTTTGGTAATAATTTAAATGGAATATAATCTATAAAAATACTGAATTACTATATTGTATGCTTAAAACTAATATATTGTAAATCAACTGTATCTCAGTACATACATACATAGATAAACACAAACATAAAGAATACATAAAGAATCATAGCTATTATATACTCACCTTCAGTTCAGTTTAGTCGCTCAGTCGTGTCTGACTCTTTGCAACTCCATGAATCACAGCAAGCCTGGCCTCCCTGTCCACCACCAACTCCCAGAGTTCATCCAAACTCATGCTCATTGAGTTAGTGATGCCAGCCAGCCATCTCATCCTCTGTCGTCCCCTTCTCCTCCTGCCCACAATCCCTCCCAGCATCAGAGTCTTTTCCAATGAGTCAACTCTTCTCATGAGGTGGCCAAACTATTGGAGTTTCAGCTTTAGCATCAGTCCTTCCAATGAACACCCAGGATGATCTCCTTTAGGATGGACTGGTTGGATCTCCTTGCAGTCCAAGGGACTCTCAAGAGTCTTCTCCAACACCACAGTTCAAAAGCATCAATTCTTTGGTGCTCAGCTTTCTTCACAGTCCAACTCTCATACCCATACTTGACCACTGGGAAAACCATAGCCTTGACTAGACAGACCTTTGTTGGTAAAGTAATGTCTCTGCTTTTGAATATGCTATCTAGGTTGGTCATAACTTTCCTTCCAGGGAGTAAGCATCTTTTAATTTCATGGCTGCAATCACCATCTGAAGTGCTTTTGGAACCCCCCAAAATAAAGTCAGCCACTGTTTCCACTGTTTCCCCATCTATTTCCCATGAAGTGATGGGACCAGATGCCATAATGTTAGTTTTCTGAATGTTGAGCTTTAAGCCAACTTTTTCACTCTCCTCTTTCACTTTCATCAAGAGGCTCTTTAGTTCCTCTTCACTTTCTGCCATAAGGGTGCCATCCTCTGTTGTCCCTTTCTTCTGCCTTCAATCCTTCTCAGCATCAGGGTCTTTTCTAATGAGTTGGCTCTTCGCATCAGTGGCCAAAGTATTGGAGTTTCAGCGTCAGCATCAGTCCTTCCAGTGAATATTCAGGGTTTATTTCCTTTAGTATGGATTGGTTTGATCTCCTTATAATCTAACACACAGTTCTTCAACACTCAGCCTTCTTTATGGTCCAGTTCTCACATCCATGCATGACTACTGGAAAAACCATAGCTTTGATTATATGGACCTTTGTTGGCAAAATAATATCTCTGCTTTTCATACGCTGCCTCCATGCTAAACTGCTTCAGTCATGTCTGATTCTGTATAACCCCATAGACTGTAGCTTGCTAGACTCCTCTGTTCATGGGATTTCCCAGGCAAGAATACTGTTGCAGGTTGCCATTTCCTTCTCCAGGGAATCTTCTTGACCCAGGGATGGAACCCACATCTCTTAGGTCTCCTGAACTGGCAGACAGGCTCTTTACCACTAGCACAACCTGGGAAGCCCAATATTCTGTCTGGTTTTTCATCACTTTTCTTTCAAGGAGCTAGTGTCTTTCCATTTCATGGCTGCAGTCACCATCTGCAGTGATTTTGAAGCCCAAGAAAATAAAATCTGTCACTGTTTTCATTGTTTACCCATTTATTTGATGTGAAGTGATGGGAGTGGATGCCATGATCTTAGTTTTAGTATATTAAATATAATGAAAAGAAATGAGGAGTTTTCTCATTCAGTTAAATATATTAACAATTAAATTGAACATTTCATTATACCTTTCCTTTTAAGACCCTTATTATCTGGTGTGATACTGCTCTTTTGGCAGCACGGCTCAGGAGTGTTTCCTCTCCCTTTTCCCATGGCCATGGAAGTGGTAGGATTCAGATTGTCATCACTCCTATCCTGAGGGCTCCAGTGTCTTCATACCCTCTAGCCATTTCCTCTTCAATATATTTCATCTCTGCTTCCAGAAAGTTATATTTTTCTCTTTTTGTCTTCATGATGGCCTACATAGTAACTTATAGAGAAAAGATACTTAATAAATTACTTTGTTATTAACAATTTAAATGATACTTATTAAATAATACAAGTGACTATCTATATATACTAACGAAGCCTACATATTATAAGGGAATCAATGAAGGTAATTACCACAAATGAATTTGCAATGTTCTTAGACATTTAAAGATCTTAGAGGTACCATTGAGAAAACAATTATAAGTTTAAGTTGTATAGCTGTATCTGTGTGCATATGCTTATGTAGGAATACCAATACACACACACACAAATATGAATGCTTCATCCTATAATAATAAAACTAGTCTGGATAAGGATTTTCCTGGTGGCTCAGATAGTAAATAATCCACTTGCAATGGATTCTTGGACTGGGAAGATCCTCTGGAGGAGGGAATGGTAACCTACTCCAGTATTCTTGCCTGGAGAATCCCATGGACAGAGGAGCCTGGAAGACAACAGTCCATGGGGTTGCACAGAGTCATACTCAATTGAACAACTAAGCACAGTCTGGACAAAACCCTTTTCTTCAAATGATGCAAAATTTTTTAGGGAGATTTATTTCATAAGCCTACCTAAACCTCTATCTTAGAAGGTAAATATAAAAGACGTGTATGTGTATGTTCAGTCATGTCCAGCTCTTTGTGACCTCATGAACTGTGGCCTAACAGGCTTCTCCGTCCTTGGGATTTCCAGGAAAGAATACTGTAGTGGGTTGCCATTTCCTCCTCCAGGTTATTTTCCTAACCCAGAAATTGAATGCACATCTCCTGCCTGCATCTTCAGCATTGTCAGGTGGAGTCTTTACTACTTGAGCTACTTGGGAAGCCCAAATATAATATATGTAAATATAATAAAATCTGATCTGATTAGAAAGTACAAATGGAAAAGATCTATTTATGTGCCTATATGTATGTTTTATCAATAATCTTCTCCTCAGTCAATGAACATAATTTTAGAATTGCATGCAGCATTTTAAGGCATACAAAGAAGTAAATCACACAGATCTTGTCTTTAGAAATTAATATTTGTGGTGCTGGAGCAGCAGTTTTGCAGCACTGGAATGAATGTGTGGAGATACCCCACGTCTGCTGCTTGGCACTGGAGCCATGGCTGTGAAGTGCTGGAGTGACTTTGATATGCCACGTCCAAGGACAAAGGAGAAGACCCAGCAAGATGGTAGGAGGGGTGAAGTTGTGTTTAGAATCAAAGCCCATACCCACCAGAGATGCTCAGAGGGCTCAAACATACCTTGTATGCACCAGGACCCAGAGATGCCACAGAGACTGAGAAAGAGCTGTGTTTGGGTGTCTCCTGAGAAGGTACATACAGGTCAGCAGTGGACTGCTTCAGGGGCAGGGGCTCTATGTGCAGTAGACCTGGGTATAGCATAAGCCCTCTTGGAGGAAGTCACTATTAACTCCACCATAGAACCGCCAGAACTTACACAGAACTGGGGAAACAGACCCTTGGAGGGCTCAAACAGAAACTTGTGCACACCAGGACCTAGAAAAAATGAGTGGTGACCCCACAAGAGACTGACCCAGACTTGCCTCTGAGTGTCCAGGAGTCTCTGGCAGAGGCATGGGTAGGCAGTGGCCTGCGGCAGGGTTGGGGGCATTGAGTGTAGCAGTGTGTGCATGGGACATTTTGAAGGAGGTCACCAATATCTTCATTATCTCTACCATAGTTAGGCCTCAGGTCCAATAACAGGTAGGGGACACAGCCCCACCCTTCAACATAAAATTGAACTAAAGATTTACTGAGCATGGCCTCGCCCATCAGAACAAGACCCAGTTTCCCCTAAGTCAGTCTCTCCCATCAGAAAGCTTCCATAAGCCTCTTCTCCTTCTCCATTGGAGGGCAGACAGACTGAAAACCACAATAACAGAAAACTAACCAATCAGATCTCATGGACCACAGCCTTGTCTAACTCAATGAAACTATGAGCCATGCCATGTAGGGCTACAAAAAATGCACGGGTCATGGTGGAGAGTAACAAAACATGGTCCACTGGAGAAGGGAAAGGCAAACCACTTCAGTATTCTTGCCTTGAGAACCCCATGACAATTTACTTCAGTTCAGTTCAGTCACTCAGTCCTGTCCGACTCTTTGCGACCCTATGAATCGCAGCACGCCAGGCCTCCCTGTCCATCACCATCTCCCAGAGTTCACTCAGACTCACGTCCATCGAGTCCGTGATGCCATCCAGCCATCTCATCCTCGGTCGTCCCCTTCTCCTCCTGCCTCCAATCCCTCCCAGCATCAGAGTCTTTTCCAATAAGTCAACTCTTTACATGAAGCGGCCAAAGTACTGGAGCTTCAGCTTTATCAACATTCCTTCCAAAGAGATCCCAGGGCTGATCTCCTTCAGAATGGACTGGTTGGATCTCCTTGCAGTCCAAGGGAGTCTCAAGAGTCTTCTCCAACACCACAGTTCAAAAGCATCAATTCTTTGGTGTTCAGCTTTCTTCACAGTCCAACTCTCACATCCATACATGACTACTGGAAAAACCATAGCCTTGACTAGATGGACCTTAGTTGGCAAAGTAATGTCTCTGCTTTTGAATAAGGTATATAGGTTGGACGTAACTTTTCTTACAAGGAGTAAGTGTCTTTAATTTCATGGCAGCAATCACCATCTGCAGTGATTTTGGAGCCCCCCCAAAATAAAGTCTGACACTGTTTCCACTGTATCCCCACCTATTTCCCATGAAGTGATGGGACCGGATGCCATGATCTTCATTTTCTGAATTGTTGAGCTTTAAGCCAACTTTTCCACTCTCCTCCTTCACTTTCATCAAGAGGCTCTTTAGTTCCTCTTCACTTTCTGCCATAAGGGTGGTGTCATCTGCATATCTGAGGTTATTGATATTTCTCCCGGCAATCTTGATTCCAGCTTGTGCTTCTTCCAGTCCAGCGTTTCTCATGGTGTACTCTACATATAAGTTAAATAAGCAGGATAACAATATACAGCCTTGACGTACTCCTTTTCCTATTTGGAACCAGTCTGTTGTTCCATGTCCAGTTTTAACTATTGCTTCCTGACCTGAATACAGATTTCTCAAGATGGTATTCCCATCTCAGAATTTTCTGCATTTTATCATGATCCACACAGTCAAAGTCTTTGGTATAGTCAATAAAACAGAAATTGATGTTTTTTTCTGGAATTCTCTTGCTTTTTCCATGACCCAGCAGATGTTGGCAATTTGATCTCTGGTTCTAATGTGAATCTCTGGTTCTCTGCGTTTTCTAAAACCAGCTTGAACATCAGGAAGTTCACGGTTCACATATTGCTGAAGGCTGGCTTGGAGAATTTTGAGCATTCCTTTACTAGCATGTGAGATGAGTGCAATTGTGCAGTAGTTTGAGCATTCTTTGGCATTGCCTTTCTTTGGAATTGGAATGAAAACTGACCTTTTCCAGTTCTGTGGCCACTGCTGAGTTTTCCAAATTTGCTGCCATATTGAGTGCAGCACTTTCACAGCATCATCTTTCAGGATTTGAAATAGCTCTATTGGAATTCCGTCACCTCCACTAGCTTTGTTCGTGGTGATGCTTTCTAAGGCCCACTTGACTTCACATTCCAGGATGTCTGGCTCTAGATGAGTGATCACACCATCGTGATTATCCGGGTCATGAAGATCTTTTTTGTACAATTCTTCTGTGTATTCTTGCCACCTCTTCTTAATATCTTCTGCTTCTCTTAGGTCCATACCATTTCTGTCCTTTATCGAGCCCATTTTTGCATGAAATGTTCCCTTGTTATCTCTAATTTTCTTGAAGAGATCTCTAGTCTTTCCCATTCTGTTCTTTTCCTCTATTTCTTTACATTGATCACTGAAGAAGTCTTTCTTATCTCTTCTTGACAGTAAGAAAAGGCAAAAAAATAGGACACTGAAAGATGAACTCCCCAGGCCGGTAGGTGCCCAATATGCGACTGGAGATCAGTGGAGAATGGACTCCAGAAAGAATGAAGACAAGGAGCCAAAGCAAATACAACACCCAGTTGTGGATATGATTGGTGATGGAAGTAAAGTCTGATGATGTAAAGAGCAATATTGTATAGAAACCTGGAATGTTAGGTCCATGAATCATGGCAAATTGGAAGTGGTCAAACAGGAGATGGCAAGAGTGAACATTGACATTTTAGGAATAATAGCAAACTAAAATGGACTGAAATGAGTGAATGCAACTCAGATGACCATCATATCTACTACTGTGGGCAAGAATCCCTTAGAAGAAATGGAGTAGCCATCATAGTCAACAGAAGAGTCCAAATGCAGTACTTGGATGCAATCTCAAAAACGACAGAATGATCATTGTTTGTTTCCAAGGCAAACCATTCAGTATGACAGTAATTCAAACCTATGTCCTGACCAGCAATTCTGAAGAAGCTGAATTTGAACAGTTCTATGAAGACCTGTGAAGAAGAACTAAAGAGCCTCTTGATGAAAGTGAAAGAAGAGAGTGAAAAAGTTGGCTTAAAGCTCAACATTCAGAAAACTAAGATCATGATATCCAGTCCCATCACTTCATGGCAAATAGAAGGGAAAAAAATGGAAACAGGGGCTGACTTTATTTTTCTGGGCTCCAAAATCACTGCAGATGGTGACTGAAGCCATGAAATTAAAAGACAATTACTCCTTGGAAGGAAAGTTATGACCAACCTAGACAGCATATTAAAAATCAGAGGCAATACTTTGCCTACAAAGGTCCATCTAGTCAAAGCTATGGTCTTTCCAGTAGTCATGTATGGATGTGAGAGTTGGACTGTGTAGAAAGCTGAGCACCAAAGAATTGATACTTTTGAACTGTGGTGTTGGAGAAGACTCTTGAGAGTCCTTTGGACTGCAAGGAGGTCCAACCAGTCCATCCTAAAGGAGATCAGGCCTGGGTGTTCATTGGAAGCACTGATGCTGAAGCTGAAACTCCAGTACTTTGGCCACCTAATGTGGAGAGCTGACTCAAAAGACCCTGATGCTGGGAAAGATTGAGGGCAGGAGGAGAAGGGGACGACAGAGGATGAGATGGTTAGATAGTATCACTGACACAATGGACATGGGTTTGGGTGGACTTCGGGAGTTGGTGATGGACAGGGAGGCCTGGTGTGCTGTGATGCATGGGGTTGCAAAGAGTCGGTTATGACTGAGTGACTGAACTGAACTGATGAAGACCTACAAGATCTTTTAGAACTAACCCCCCCAAAAGATGTCCTTTTCATTATACAGGACTGAAATGCAAAAGCAGGAATTCGACAAACACCTGGAGTAACAGGCAAATTTGGCCTTGGAGTACAGAATTAAACAGGGGAAAGGCTAATAGAGTTTTGCCAAGAGAATGAACTGGTCAAAGCAACACCCTTTTCCAACAACACAAGAGAAGACTCTATACATGGACATCAGTAGATGGTCAATACCGAAACCAAACTAATTATATTCTTTGCAGCCAGAGATGAAGAAGCTCTATACGGTCAGCAAAAACAAGACTGGAAGCTATCTGTGGCTCAGATCCTGAACTCCTTATTGCCAAATTCAGATTTAAATTGAATAAAATAGGGGAAGCCACTAGGCCATTCAAATATGAACTAAATCAAATCCCTTATGATTATACAGTGGAAGTGAGAAATAGATTCAAGGGATTAGATCTGAAAGAGTGCCTGAAGAACTATTGACGGAGGTTTGTGACACTGTACAGGAGGCAGGGATCAAGACCATCCCCAAGAAAAAGAAATACAAAAAGGCAAAATGGTTGTCTGAGGAGGCCTTACAAATAGCTGTGAGAAGAAGAGAAATGAAAGGCAAAGGAGAAAAGGAAAGATATACCCATGTGAATGCAGAGTTCCAAAGAATAGCAAGGAGAGATAAGAAAGACTTCCTCAGGGATCAATGCAAAGAAATAGAGGAAAACAGTAGAATGGGAAAGACTAGAGATCTCTTCAAGAAAATTAGAGATATCAATGGAACATTTCATGCAAAATGGGCTCAATAAAGGACAGAAATGGGATAAAGAAGCAGAAGATATTAAGAAGAGATGGCAAGAATACCCAGAAGAGCTATACAAAAAAGATCTTCATGACACAGATAATCACATTGCTATGACCACTCACCTAGAGCCAGACATCCTGGAACATGAAGTCAAGTAGGTCTTAGGAAGCATCACAATGAACAAAGCTAGTGGAGGTGATGGAATTCCAGTAGAGCTATTTCAAATCTTAAAAGATGATGCTGTAAAATGCTACACTCAATATGCCAGCAAATTTGGAAAACTCAGCAGTGGCCACAGGACTGGAAAAGGTCAGTTTTCATTCTAATCCCAAAGAACAGCAATGCCAAAGAATGCTCAAACTACCACACAATTGCACTCATCTCACACGCTAGTAAAATAATGGTCAAAATTCTCCAAGCCAGGCTTCAGCAGTACGTAAACCATGAACTTCCAGATGTTCTAGCTGGATTTAGAAAAGGCAGAGGAACCAGAGGTCAAATTACCAACATCTGTTGGATCATCAAAAAAGCAAGAGATCTCCTTAAAAACATGTACTCTGCTTTATTGACTATGCCAAAGCCTTTGACTGTGTGGATCACAACAAACTGTGGAAAATTCTTCAAGAGATGGGATTACCAGACCACCTGACCCGCCTCCTGAGAAATCTGTATGCAGGCCAAAAAGCAACAGTTAGAACTTGGACATGGGACAACAGACTGGTTCCAAATAGGAGAAGGAGTACGTCCAGGCTGTATATTGTCATACTGCTTATTTAACTTATATGCAGAGTATATCATGCAAAATGCTGGGCTGGATGAAGCACAAGCTGGAATCAAGATTGCCAGGAGAACTATCAATAACCTCAGATATCCAGATGATACCACCCTTATGGCAGAAAGCAAAGAAGAACTAAAGAGCCTCTTGATGAAAATGAAAAGGGAGACTGAAAATTTTGGCTTAAAACTCAACATTCAGAAAACTAAGGTCATGGCATTTGGTCACATCCCTTCATGGCAAATAGATGGAGAAATAGTGGAAACAGTGTCAGACTTTATTTTTGGGTTTTCAAAATCACTGCAGATGGTGATTGCAGCCATGAAATTAAAAGACCTTTGTTCCTTGGAAGGAAAGTTATGACCAACCTAGACAGATTATTAAAAAGCAGAGACATCACTTTGTCAATAAATTTCCATCTAGTCTAAGCTGTGGTTTTTCCAGTAGTCATGTATGGATATGAGAGCTGAACTATAAAGAAAGCTGAGCGCCAAAGAATTGATGCTTTTGAACTGTGGTGTTGGAGAAGACTCTTGAGAGTCCTTTGGACTGCAAGGAGGTCCAAACAGTCCATTCTAAAGGAAATCAGTCCAGAAAATTCATTGGAAGGACTGATGCTGAAGCTGAAACTTCAATACTTTGGCCACCTAATGTGAAGAATTTACTGATTTGTAAAGACCCTGATGCTGGGAAAGACTGAAGATGGGAGGAGAAGGGGATGACAGAGGATGAGATGGTTGGATGGCATCACCGACTTGATCGACATGAGTTTGAGTTAACTCTGAGATTTGGTGATGGATGGGAGGCCTGGTGTGCTGCAGTCCATGGGGTCATAAAGAGTTGGACATGACTGAGCTACTGAACTGAACAGAATTTAGGTGAAAAGAACTCTCCAAACGTGTGAAACCAGAAATTATGAAAGAAAATACTAACATTTGTTAAAATGAATAGAAATGCAAGATTTATCTAGGAAAAATATATATTTAAAAGGCAAATAACAAAATANGGATTTAACCTTAATGTTTAATTAAAAGAAATTGATTAATATACAATAAAACTAAGAAAGTTGTATATATAATCTTTTGAAATAGGAAAATGCTTATGATACACTGATGAGATGCAAGAGCAGACTGGAGAATAGTATATGTAATATGAATCCATTCTTTGAAAATGAATGAAAATGATTTTATTTATTTAGAAATGAAATTCTGGAATGATTTATACAAAGTATAAGTGGGTTTAAGTCTTAATAATTCATACAAATGATAATTTTGTTTTCTTCATTTTTATCAGTATTTTAATTTTAGCATAAATATGGATTACTTTTATAAATTTAAAAAATATGTATTTATACTGTATGTTTAACATTATGAGCTTTATATTTAGAAGGAATCATTAAAATAATCTAATCTTGTCCATGCTACAGACCAGTTTAAGAATCCCCTGAACAAAATGTCCCTAATAGGGGATAACATAGTTTGCCCTGAGTACCCCAAAGGAGAAGGCCACTACCCTGTTCTATTTTGGGATCTTCTAGCCAGTAATTTTTTTCCTTCTGTCAAACTGAAATCTTTCCCCAGTATTTTTGCTTTATGAGTCCTAGTTTCTAGTTCTCTGTGAAAACTTCTAAATGAAAACCTATCAATGCTTTGAATAAATGATTATATTCCCTCTTGGTCTTGTCTTCACAAAAATCTCAAACCCCAATTGCTTCATTAAAGGCTCATGACTTTGAACTTCTCTCTCATCTTAAGTGGGCTCCTCTGGTGGCTCAGTAGTAAAAATCTCCTGCAATGCAGGAGATTCAGGAAATGGGGTTCATTCCCTGGGTGGGAAAGATCTCCTGGAGGAGAGTATGGCAACCTACTCCACTATTCTTGCTTGGAGATCCCATGGACAGAAGAGCCTGCTGGGCTACAGTTCGTGGGGTCCAAAGAGTCAGACAAAACTGAAGTGACTGAGCATGCGCGCACACACACACACACACACACACACTCAATCTTAGACATCCTTCCATGTTCTTTGAACTATGGTGTTGGAGAAGACTCTTGAGAGTCCCTTGAACAGCAAAGAGATCAAACCAATCAATTCTAAAGGAAATCAACCCTGAATATTCATTGGAAGGACTGATGCTGAAGCTGAAGCTCCAATACTTTGGCCACCAATACAAAGAGCTGACTTATTGGAAAAGACCTTGATGCTGGGAAAGATTGGGGGCAGGAGGAGAAGCGGATGACAGAAGATGAGATGGTTGGATGGTATCTTTGACTCAATGGACATGAGTCTGGGCAAACTTGTGGAGACAGTGAAGGACACGGAAGCCTGGCATGCTGTAGTCCATGGGGTCACAAAGAGCTGGACATGACTGAGTGACTGAACAATAACAACAACTTGTTCCTCCACTGAGAAGCTTAATGCATACCATTCAAACTGGAGTTCAAGTCAGAATAGGAAAAATGACAAGTGAGAAAGAACTTTAGAAAAGAAGAAAATCTCTGTGAGTTGGAATGGCAAACTCAGGCTTCATGGAAGAGATAGAACTTATCAAGTCAGTTAACAAATGAAAAGATTTTTGATGACAGAAGAAGTCTGGGAGACATGAAGTTTGAGAAAGTTTCCCCTTAAGGTCAAAATTTCAGCTCAAGAGAGGAATAAAGAAAAAATAAAATTTGCTTTTCTTTTCATTCATTATTGTATTATATTTGCTCCTTTCCTACTTCCTAGTTTCATNTTCCTAGTTTCATTGCTATTGTGGGAAATGCCAAAAAATACTAAACAAAGCAATGTTTGCTTTCTCATAGCTTTTGTTGCTCTTTTTGAAATGTCAAAGTCTTTTTCAATACTTCTTTTGTTATGTCTATAAACTATTTCCTATAAATAGTTTTAAAATCCCCATAGACAATGTGTACATGCTAAGTCACTTCAGTTGAGTCCAACTCTTTGTGACCCTATGGACTGTAGACCTCCAGGCTCTTCTGTCTAGAGCCAATCAGGCTCTTCTGATTCTCCAGGCAAGAATACTGGAATGTGTTGCTGTGCCCTCCTCCAGGGGATCTTCCTGATCCAGGGATAGAACCTGCATCTCTTATGTCTCCCACATTGGCAGGCAGGTTCTTTACCAGTAGTGCCACCTGGGAAGCCCTAGATAGGAAATCAGCAACTTAAAGTCAGGGAGGAATCTAATTTCTTCATTAGCTCTTCCCATGCATAGTACCATGTAAGAATACATATGATAAAGATTTCTTTGGGTTATTTAATAAATATTACTGCTTTTATGTCTGGTGATGAGTCCTTCTGAGCTATCATCTAATTTCTACTCCATCCCATAGGTGAAAGCTTACATCCTGTACTGTTGTCATATTAGAAGAGGGATTAAGTCACAATAGGTGTTGTCTTTGCTGAACCTTATATTCCGTCCAATTGTAGGTAAACTCATAACTTCTTCACACCACCTACTGTGGATTTTGTGAAATTCTTAGTGGGAGATGGTAAAGATCATTCTCCCCAATGCATTTTGTTGGCTCTGAAGGCAAGCAGCAAGAAAATTCTAGGGTCTGAATAGAGTATTCAGTCTCAGAGTTGCTATCAGGCTGACACATGTTACCTTACCTCTTACTCTTTTCTGCAGACCTTTACACTTCTCTTGACACCACTGACATCATTACAGAATGATGTCTTTTCAAACCTGTGGTTACCTTTTTCTCAAAGTTTAGAATCTACTCTGACTTATCCAAGAACCCAGACTATTTTCCTCCTAGCTGAAGAGACAGTCAGAAAAGCAAGAGGAGATGATCCTACTTGGTTAATGTGACTTCTTTATACAAAATGTGGTAAAATGAGAGGTAGATGGTATTTGGGGATTAGTTTTTAACTGTTCACTGTAGTTAAGAACTGATGTAAGTTCATGTTCAGTAGTTGACTCATGATCCTTCAGCTGGGATGACTAGCGTATTGCATTTATTTGCTAGGCTATGTCAGGAAGACAGACCCTTGGGAAATATGTGTAGTAAGCAAAATCTATATACTCAATACCTCCCATCTTTACAGTCAATACCCTTCTCCTAGTCATTACCTAATATGTAGCAAGTTCTATTCTCACCTGTGTCCCCAAATAGATGCAAATTTATAATAAAAGATTTGCATTTGGTAAGAAATGTTTTACTTAAAAAGATTTTAGAGTAAATTAAATAATGACTATTATGGAAAACTAGATAAGCTGTTATTTGATATAAACTGAGTTAGTAGACATTCTAAGATCCCACGTATAAGCAAAACTTTCTTAAGCAGGGTGGCTCTGACTGGCATCATATATCACATAGCAGAAGTATCTGTGGCCTGAATTCATTACCTATCCATATCCTACTCCCAGTTCATTTAGAGTTAATAAATTAAAGCAATGTAGAAATTATCTGGGATAGGATTTTTGAGGAAATTTGTCATCATGTATGTAACACTGAAGAAAAATTTATGTTCATAGTTGCTACTTACACAACTACTTCTCGGTGTCACTAGCCATAGGACAGATGGCCAACATCAATCTCCTCTCCTGCAAGTGTTAACAGGTCTCTAGAGGAAAGGGGAGTTCTAAATTGCTAGTAAAAGGGTAAAACAAAATTGAGATATGAAGCTGGCTGAATCCTAAGCCTTTAACAAAGAATATGAGAGTAGTGATATAGATAGAAATTTTTGGTGTAGGATGTGGTTTCTGGAAGGATGAATGGTCAAAGAACACTTGCCCTAAACAGTCTAGATCTTAAAAACTCTATTGTCCCTATTTTCTTCCAAAGTCAATTTAAGCTCTTGATTGGTCCTCACCAACCACATAATTCATCAGTGAGTTACCACAAAAGTATACTGTATTACACCTCATGAAGCTGTGATATACTGCTAAATTTCTGTTACTTTCCTTTTATTAACAACTGGCTTCCCAATTCATAACTTGGATATACAGCACCTTCAATATTATTAACTGTCACTGGCACCTGATTCCAGTACAGAACTAGAATATATACTCTCTAAGGATAATGCACACAAATTATCTTAGATATCCTCATGAAGGCCACATCCTTCCCAGAACCAAGTCCATAACCGATTGACAAGCCCAATGGAGAAAGAGCAGAAAACAGGAAAGCATGTATTACACATTGCCCTAAATTCATCAGACCACCCTTCAGAAAGGGGAAATAACAAAGAGTGAATGGTGGGAAGTCATTTTATCTGCTAGAAAAATATGCTCTGTTCCCTACTCAAAAACAAGTGGTTGTGAAGCAACCACATTATTTAAAGATACAAGGCAAACAGGAAGAGCAAGCCAAGCACCCAGGCCCTGAGAACTTACCACAAGTGCTCGCCTCAGCTGAGCTGGCTTGCAGTCACCATGGGCATGCTGATAGGCTCTAGTGGTTTCTGTGATCAGAAAGGAAAGAGGAAAGGAAAATGCCAGTTCCTCTTTACCAAGCTATTTGGGAAGCAGTTGCTCATTCAAAGAAATAATAATGATTTCTAGAACCAACCACCATCACTGCCATCTAAAAAAAGTTCAGTGTTAAAATGCAATCTTGGAAGATATAGTAACTGCCCAAGAATGAGAGCCAAAAGAAGACTGCCTGCAAAATCTTGGGGGATGTCAGTACCTTAGAATCAGTTGGTGACACACATGACCTTAGTGGCAACAGAACTTGAAAGATTTATAGGTTAGGCTGAAAGAGTCTCTGAAATACCCAGTACCAATAGACAAACATTTCACGAACTATCTTGGGATGACACTCCAGGCCTCAGATCTCATTTCAATCACACTTTGAAATACCTAGCACTTCATTGCATGATCATCTCTGAGATAAGTTGTTACTTTCTTGCTTCATAAATCAGCAGAAGATCTGAAAAGAGGACAAGGTAAATACTGTGACTGCAAAGCAATTTCACTATTTTTATTATTCCTATCAATAGTCTTAATACTTTGAATTAAGTATCAATGTCATTTTTCTATGAGTGAAGATACTGAGTTTGGAATAGCCATCATATAGTCAGTCAAAGTCAGGTCTATATGATAAGAAATGTTCTCCTCTCCCCTCTGTGCTGTGGGGTAATTCATATTTAGGGGATGGTGGCAAGGTGATATTCCATGGCAGACTGAGTTCTATTGCTGAGAAACAATTTCTTTGGGGCCAGAGTAAGAAGTCATGTGTGAAAAGTTCTCCCTTTGAATAGAGTGGAAAGAATGAACCCACACTTTTCTCAGAACCCCAAAACCCTTGAGAAGAGAGCCAAAGATCCTCACCTTCCAGATATGAATTACACAGAAAAATGTACCACTTGGCTGACAGTAATGTTAATGTATGTTTTCTCATTTCCCTCACTCCTCTGATAAGATATAGTGTCATGGAGAAGCAAATTAACACACTGGGAGGCTTTGTCATTAAAGAAATGCAAGCTCACTTTGATTATTGCTGGCAAGAGGGCAGAGTATATGGTGCAAACAGCAATCCTATTCTCAGAGTTAATATTCTTGCAGGCAGCATAGCTCTATTTCAGAGTATCTTGAACTATGAAATAGGGATGTAATTTTTCATATCTAGAGGTACAAAATGATTTCCAAGCTAGGTACTTAAAGGTATAGCCAGTCATATATTGCAATGAACACAGCTGTCAATGTTGCCATAATCATTTAAAAAAAAAAAAAAAAGGAAACATGAGACAGGAGGGAGGAAATCACAAGTGTTTCTAGCTATATTTGTATGAACAGAATATGTTATTTGTGAGACTAAGTGAGAAAGGCACTCAAGTAAAAGACTAAAAATAAGATGTATTTATCTGAAAGGAGTTACTAAATGTAATTAGGCAATGTACTAAAAAGGCTTTAAGATTCTTAAGTTTATTATTGCAATTGTTGTTTTTTGCCTTTGCATTCCAATTAAAGTGTTACTGTTTCAGTTAATTTTAAAAATTTACTTATGTTTGTTGTTTTGCTATTTGATTAGAACCTACTGATTATGGAAAAGCAGGTGCTAGACCTGGGATAAAGATCCAGGCTCTAGTGAATATATTTCCTCACTTACTTCTTACTATTTGATAAATTATGTCATCCTTTGAAGCCTCCATTTCCTTGTCTGAAAATAGAGAGACTAACGATATCTATATCGACAACCTCACATAGAATTGCAAATATCAAAAGGGACAATTAATGAGAAAATATATCAGATGCACAAGACCTGGGCTTCCCAAAACTGTAAATGTCTCATTAAGCATCAGGCTATTGAAATTACATTGATATCTGACAGAGTTGACAATTAATTGTTCCACAAGCCAGTGTGATGTTTAGTCTTTAAGGGAGTAGGTAATTGCACCCATAACAAAACAGTTTGGATTTGAAAAATATATTCTGAAAATACATAACCAAAAGAAGAGATTCAAAAGAAATGTTTATGTACTTAAAATAACACATTTCCAATTCCTGAGAGGGAAAAACAATCTCTTACAAAGATGACCCAACAATAGAGAACAATGAATATGAGACAAATACTATCCAGTTCTGGACAGAATGATGGTAATTAAAATTAAGAATTAGTCAGTCTTCATCAAACAGTAGAAAGAAGTATATGAAGACAAAACTCAGATCTAAAGAATCAGGTTCTAGGGCCAGCATCTGGTAGAATACATGGGAAATCATGAACCCAAGGAATAATAATGCTGTTTTATGAATGAATAAAGTAAGTTTTAAAAGTTTAATTTGTCTAAGGTCACAAAAAGAAAATTTGAAAAATAATTCTTAAGATCAGAGTCTTCAGCTGAACTCCACAAGAAAGGCTTACATTTAGATTATTATATTGCTACAAAAACATGAATACTTTAAAAAGAATTTATGAAAATGATGTAATCAACTGACTAGCTATGTTCAGTCAAACACCTAAGTCTTTTCATGTGGAAATGCTAGTCATCAAAGTAAATTTCCAGGACGATTTTAACACATAACCACTGCCAGGTAAACAGTAACATTGAAACTCTTTTCATATTAATAAAGAAACAAGAATTTAGGTAAACTGTAGATAATCAGAATATTTGCTGTTGTTCAGTCACCAAGTCATTTCCGACTCTGTCATCCCATGGACTGCAGCACACAAGGTTTCCCTCTTCTTCCAGAATATTAGGCAAGAAAACAGTCACAGGGGAATAGATTTTTCTCTTAAAATGGGCTACATATTCTGATACCTCAAACAGTATCCCTTGAGCAATATTTAGCTCTATATGTTGATTTCTCAGATTCAGCTAGTTCAGATAATGAATTTGAAATTTAAGTAATTCAAAAGTCATATGTAATAATATATCTTTATTTCTTTATAACTGAAATTAAGCTAAATCTCAATTCCCATTTCTAATAGTGTTAGAAAGCTGAGCATCTGGAGTCAAATCAGTCTCTTTCCATTTATGTACTTATGATCTCAGGGGAATCACCTATTCCCCTTTGCATTCTCTCAGAATGAAGTTAAATTCACAGACAGCAGAAGTTTTACATTTGGATAATGCTCAGTGTATCAAATTTTGTTTTTCTGTTTAGTGCTTTTGATATAATTTATAAAAAATCTTTGCTTATTCCAAAGTCATGAATATAATATCCTTTTTACTTTAGAAAACAGTTTTTATGTTTATATCTACAATTCATCTTGAATTAATTTGTATGTGTGGTGTGATATGAACGGATGCTCACTTNGTGAAATCAGGTAGTTTAAATACTCTAACTTTGTTTCTCTTTTCCAAGATATTTTATGTATTTGTATGCCTACATACATTTTATAATCAGTAAATTATAATTGAATTTAATTATAATTCAATTTTATTTATAATTCAAAACTGAATTATAACTCAATTTCTAAACTACTTAATTAAAACAAAATCTATTGGGAATTGTTGAATTTATAAATCAACCATAGGAAATATCTGCAATATTGATTCTTCCAATCTATGATCATTGCATATTTCAATGTTACTTAGGCATCTTTAATTCCTCTAGGACATATCTCAAAGGTTTCAGTGTAGATGTCTTGCATTTCTCTAATAAGTGTGATCCTAATCATGTAGTGTTTATTTATAAATGATTAATAATTCTTGTCTAAATCAATTATTACCATGATTTTGAAAATACTTTTCCTAAAGTTCTTAATTATCCTCTGCTCAAGGATTAGCTCAATACAAGCGACTCCCTCATTTTCAAAACAAGACTCATGGTTTATTATTTTAAACATGAATTCTCTTGGTCTAGAATAATTCCTGGAGAAAAAGATCAAATAGAATGAGTCAAATGTGAGCATACATTAAAATATATAAATGGAATATAAAACAGAAGTCAAAGCTAAGTTGGTAGTCCTATTAAAATGAGAAAAATAAATTTATTTTACTATAATATGTTTTTATCATCATCAGTATAATCATTCTGCACTGAATACTACCTGTGCACTTGCCAGTTGATATTTGTGTTTTACACTTGAATGTCTTATTCAATGCTGATTATAATCCAATAAGGTTAAGTGCTATTATGTGCTTAGATGCTCAGTCATGTCCAACTCCTTGCAAATGCATGGACTGTAGCCTGTGAGACCCTATCCGTGGGATTTTTCAGGCAAGAATACTGGAGTGGGTTGCTGTTTCCTTCTCCAGGGGATCAGCCAGACCCAGGGATTGAACCTGCGTCTCCTGTGTCTTCTGAAATGCAGGCAGATTTTTTACCCACTGAGCCCCTGGGGAAGCTTCAAGCGCTATTATAATCATTTGAAAAATGAGTAACCTGAGGCTTAGAGAATTGGTAATGTCTTGGATTATACATCTAAGAAGTAGAATCAGTAGTGCCTCTCTGACTGTGAATGTAAGCACATGAGTGTAACTCATAGTTTTATTGGGACTTTCCCACTTTGTTCTAAAACTAAAGGCTGGAAGAACCAGTGTTCCATTATTAAGGTATCCAGTTAATTGTTTCCAGGTCACCAAGCAAGTATCTATTTTGTCATTCGATCTGTGTGACAGCACTTTCAAAAATAGAACTTGAGTGCTATTCTTATGATAAAAGAAGTTATAGGAAGAGCTATATCTGAAGGAAAGAACTAGAAAAGAGAAATCTTTAAGTTTTACATATAAATTCAATTCTTTTAAGTAAATATTTTTCTTGGAGGGTGAAGTTTGCAAAGCATAGAGTACAGTCTCTTTTTCCAACAGGGTAAAACTCAAAAGAGTAATACAATATGCTTTTAGAAAAAGAGTTCAGCTATGGTGTTATTTATGAATGGTATGATGGTGACAGAGGTACAAGGGATATAGTTGGTGAGAAGAATCAAAACGTTTTTAATCCCAGAAAGGTTATTGTCTGCCCAAACTCCTATTACAGAGTTCTGAAAACATGAATATTGTTAAATTCTTAATGACAAAGATAACCGTTATATTACCTTATCATATGTAAAATAGATAGTATGACTTCCATGCATGAAGCAGGGCAGCTGGTGCTCTATGACAACCTAGAGGAATAGGGTAGGCAGAGAGGTAGGAACAGTGTTCAGGATGAAGGGGAAACATGTATGCCAATTCATGTTGATGTACAGCAAAAAGTCATCACAATATTGTAAAGTAATTATCCTCCAATTAAAGTAAATAAATAAATTTATATAAGAAATAAGAATTTATCAAGTATAGTCAAAGTCCACTTACCAATGGCGTTTTACACAGACTTAGAACAAAACAATTTAAAATTTTTGGAAACACAAAAAACTCCAAATTGCTAAAGTGACCCTGATGAGGAAGAAGGGAACTAGACGTATTATGCTTCCAAGTTCAGACTATATTACTACAGAGTTGCAGTCATAAAACCAATATAGTATGGACACAAAACAGACACCTAGATCAATGAAACAGGACAGAAAGCCCACAAATAAACCCATCTACTTATGATCAAGAACAATAAAGGATGAGAGAGTATACAATGATGAAAAGATAGTCTCTTCAACAAGCAATGTTAGGAAAACTGGACAGCTACATGTAAAAAAATGAAACCAGAACATTCTCTAACACCATATACAGAAATAAACCCCAAAAGTCTGTTCTATACATCTGTGTCTCTTTTGCTGTCTTGCATACAGGGTTATCATTATCATCTTTCTAAATTCCATATATATATGCGTTAGTATACTGTATTGGTGTTTTTCTTTCTGGCTTACTTCATTCTGTATAATCAGTTCCAGTTTCATCCACCTCATTAGAACTGATTCAAATGTATTCTTTTTAATGGCTGAGTAATACTCCATTGTGTATATGTACCACAGCTTTCTTATCCATTAGTCTGCTGATGGACATCTAAGTTCCTTCCATGTCCTGGCTATTATAAACAGTGCTGCGACAAACATTGGGGTACACGTGTCTCGTTCAATTCTGGTTTCCTTGGTGTGTATGCCCAGCAGTGGGATTGCTGGGTCATAAGGCAGTTCTATTTCCAGTTTTTTAAGGAATCTCCACACTGTTTTCCATAGTGGCTGTACTAGTTTGCATTCCCACCAACAGTGTAAGAGGGTTCCCTTTTCTCCACACCCTCTCCAGCTTTTATTGCTTGTGGACTTTTGGATAGCAGCCATTCTGACTGGCGTGAAATGGTATCTCATTGTGGTTTTGATTTGCATTTCTCTGATAATGAGTGATGTTGAGCATCTTTTCATGTGTTTGTTAGCCATCCATATGTCTTCTTTGGAGAAATGTCTATTTAGTTCTTTGGCCCATTTTTTGATTGGGTCATTTATTTTTCTGGAATTGAGCTGCATAAGTTGCTTGGACTCTGTGGGAGAGGGGGAGGGTGGGATGATTTGGGAGAATGGCATTGAAACATGTATACTATCATGTAAGAAACGAATCACTAGTCTAGGTTCGATACAGGATACAGGATGCTTGGGGCTGGTGCACTGGGATGACCCAGAGAGATGATATGGGGAGGGTGGTGGNTATCCATATATATTTATCTATATAAATATATTTAATTTGTCTCCTAGAGTAAAGGAAACAAAAGCAAAAATAAACATATGGGACCTAATTAAATTTAAAAATTTTTGCACAACAGAAAAAAATCACCAAATTAAAAAAACAACCTACTGAAGGGGGAAAGATATTTACAAACAATATTTTGTAAATCCCTTGTGACTGACAAGGGGTTATTTGCAAAATAAACAGATCATACAGCTTAATATAAAAAAATAAACCAATAAAAAATGGGCAATGTGAAGGGAAGGATGGGGGAAGGGAAAGTTAGGGAGTTTGGGATGGACATGTACACAGGTTGTATCTACTGTGTAGCACATGGAACTCTGCTCGGTGTCATGTGGCAGCCTGGATGGGAGGCGATTTGGGGAGAATGGATACATGTAGATATATGGCTGAGTCCTTTTGCTGTTCACCTGAAACTATCACAACATTGTTAATTGACTATACCCCAATACAAAATAAAACACTTTTTAAAGTGGGCAATAGGCATTTTTCTACAGAAGACATGAAGTAGGCCAACAGGCACATGAAAAAAATACTCAACATTGTTAATTATTAGAGAAATGGAAATCAAAACCACAATAAGCCTCACACCATTCAGAATGGCCATAACTAAAAATAAATTCTGGAGAAAGTGTGAAGAAAGGAAACCCTCCTACAGTGTTGGTGATAAAGAACAGTATGGAAGTTCCTTAAAAAAATAAAAATGGAGTTACTATACGATTCAGGAATCCCATTTCTGGCCATATATCCAGAGAAAACCATAATTTGAAAAGATACGTACACACTAATGTTCACAGCAGCACTATTCACAAAGGCCAAGAAGATATGGAAGCAACATAAACATCCAACCACAGAGGTATGGGCAAAAAATTCCATCATATATATATATATATATGATGGAATTTTACTCAACCATAAACAGAATGAAATAAGACTATTTGTACCGACATGGATGGACCTAGAGAAAGATCATCATTGTAGTGATGACTGAAACCAAAGAAAAAGAATGCAAGTAGGCAAAGTGGTTGTCTGAGGAGGCTTTACAAATAGCTGAGAAAAAAAGAGAAGTGAGAGGCAAGGGAGAAACTGAATGCAGAGTTCCGAAGAATAGCAAGGAGAAATAAGAAAACTTTCTTAGATTAGCAGTGCAAAGAAATAGAGGAAGATAACAGAATGGGAAAGACTGGAGATCTCTTTCCTCATAGCTCAGTGGGTAAAAAATCTGCCTGCAATACAAGAGACCCGGGTTCGATCCCTGAGTCATGAAGATCTCATGGAGAAGGAAATGAGAAGGAAATGGCAACCCACACCAGGATTCTTGCCTGGAGGATCCCATGGACAGAGGAGCCTGGCAGGCTACAGTCCACAGGGTTGCAAGAGTTGGACATGACTTAGCAAATAAACCACCACCAAGAGATCTCTTCAAAACAACTGGGGATCTCAAGGGATTATTTCATGCAAAAATGCACAGACTAAAGGACAAATATGGCAAGGACCTAACAGAAGCAGATAAGATTAAGATGTGGCGTAAATACACAGAAGAGCTATATAAAAAAGATCTCAGTCACACAGATAACCATGATAGTGTGCTCACTCACCTAGAGCCAGATCCTGGAGGTGAAGTCAAGTGGGCCTTAGGAAACATTACTACGAACAAAGCTGGTGGAGGTGATGGAATTCCAACTGAGCTATTTCAAATCCTAAAGATGAGCTGTTAAGGTGCTAAACTCAATATGCCAGCAAATTTAGAAAATTTGGCCACAATGGCCACAGGACTGGAGAAGGTCAGTTTACATTACAATACAAAGAAAGACAATGGCAAAGAATGTTCAAACTACCATACAGTTGTGCTCATTTCACTTGCTTGCAAGGTAATGTTCAAAATCCTTCAAGGTAGGCTTCAATAGTACATGAACCGAGACCTTCCAGATGTACAAGCTGGATTTAGAAAATGCAGAGGAACTAGAGATCAAAATGCCAACATCTTTTGGATCATAGAGAAAGAAAGGGAATTTCGTTCTGCTTCGTTGACTACATAAAAGCCTTTGACTGTGTGGATAACAACAAACTGTGGAAAATACTATGAGAGATGGGAATATCAGACTACCTTATTCACCTCCTAAGAAAACTGCATGCAGGTCAAGAAGCAACAGTTTGAACTGGACATAGAACAATGGACAGGTTCAAAACTGGGAAAGGAATGGGATAAGGTTGTGTATTGTCACCCTGCTTTTTAACTTATATACAGAGTATATCATGTGAAATGCTAGGCTTGATGAATCACAAGCTAGATTCATGATTGCCAGTAGAAATGATCAGCAACCTCAGATATGCAGATGATATACTCTAATGGCAGAAAGTGAAGTGAAGTGAAGTGAAAGTTGCTCAGTCATGAGGGCAGGAGGAGAAGATGGTGACAGAGGATGAGATGGTTGGATGGTATCAGTGACTCAGTGGACATGAGTTTGAGCAAATTCCAGGAGATAGTGAAGAACAGATAAGCATGGTGTGCTCTGGTCCACGGGGTCTCAAATAGTTGGACACAACTTAGTACCTGAACAATAATAGGGATCATCATATTAAATGAAGTCAGAAAGTCAACTATCATATGATATAACATATATAGTTTCTTGGGCTTCCCTTGTGGTTCAGATTATAAAGAAATCTCCTGCCATGTGGGAGACCTAGGTTCATTCCCTGGGTTGGAAAGCTCCCCTAGAGAAGGGAATAGCAACTCATGCCAGTATTCTTGCCTGGAAAATTCCATGGATAGAGAAGCCTGGTGAATCCCTGGGGTCACAAAGAGTTGGACATGATTGAGTGACACACACACAAATATGTAGAATCTTAAAAAAATAATATAAATGAATTCATTTATAAAGCAGAAACAGACCCATAGACATAAAAAAACAAACTTATGGTTATCAAAGGAAAGAGGATATGGAGCGATAAATTGGAAACAGTATTAACATATGTATACTATATAAACAGATACACAGTAAGAGCCTACTGTATAGCACAGAGAACTATATTCAATATCTTGTAATGAAATATTTTTTTACAATATTTTATAAATTTGTGATTTACAGAATTACTTTTCTGTACTCCTGTAACTAATACACCATTGTAAATCATCTATATTTCAAATTAATAAATCTACTTAACTTTTGTTCGCCATGCTCACCCCAAGAAGGAGTTTTACTTGTCAGTCTTGTTATGCAAGTTGTTCACTAGTCCCTTCTAGCAATACAAGTCTCAATCTAGTAATTAAAATAGCCAACCCCATAAAACTACAAACTGGCTTTAAAATAAAAACTCTTCCCTTATTTCAGACAAAAAGACTGCAGATGGGGAAGTAGGTATGATTAGTGCCTTAGACTTTCCAAGAATTCTACTTAAATTCCTTTCTACTTGGCTCAAAATAAGGGACAAGCACACCAATAGATCTCTCAAAAAATTTACCCTCAAATGATCAACTTTTTTATAGTCTTGTGGGAGAGAGGATTAAGAATTGTACAATTAACTGGTTTTTATTTGACAATTTATTTGACACTCCTGCATCCCTTTCTATCTCCAAACTAATGTCTATTAATTGCTTGTGTTAGGCATGCACTGTGTTAGCACAAAGTATCTAAGATAAATGAAGCAGAGTTCTTATTCCTTTTGGAATGAGTGTCATAAAATTGGCACACAATAAAATTACGAGAGGAGATAATTGGTAGCTGAAATAGACAGGGTTGATTTCATAGACATTATGTTCTATGACTCAAGGATAAGATTGGTTTCTAACAGGTAGAAGTGAGAGAAAGTGGCTTCTTAACTACTGAATGGAATATAACTGTGACCAAATGGTCAAAATGTAAAAAAACAGATGTTCTATAAAACATGTATTTATTTCAATGCAATTTACTATATGCCTATCTTATTTCCCAGTCTGTAGGCTGTAGGAAGATAACAACTGTAGTGGACATTTGCCCTTTCTGGCTACCCAGTATTCAAACTCACTTTCTTGAAGGAGAACACGTGTCTTCCTTTGCTCTTGGCAGCTAGACTATAGGGACTTCATTGAATCACAATTGATTGTCTATTTCCCTTGGGAGTTAATTGAAAACTAAAGTTAAATAAAGCAAAGATGCATCCAGAAATTTGGAAAACTTGCCAACAACAGCCACAGCATGTATCTCCTGGCAGAAATGTCAGTAAAAATTTCTGATGCTCAGGTCTAGTTCTATGCTGTGCTATGCTGTGCTAAGTCACTTCAGTTGTGTCCAACTCTTTGCAACCCTATGGACCATAGGCTACCAGGCTCCTCTGTTCTTGGGATTCTCCTGGCAAGAATACTGGAGTAGGTTGCCATGGCCTCCTCCAGGGGATCTTCCTGACTCAGGGATCGAAACTGCATCTCTAGTCTCTTCCATTGGCAGGCAGGCTCTTTACTACCAGCACCACCTGGGAAGCTCAGGTCTAGTTCAGTTCAGTCCAGTTGCTCAGTCATATTCAACTCTTTGTGACCCCGTGGACTGCAGCATGCCAGGCTTCCCTGTCCATCACCAACTCCCAGGAGCTTACTCAAACTCATATCCATAGAGTTGGTGATACCGTCCAACTGTCTCATCCTCTGTCATCTGCTTCTCCTCCCTCCTTCAATCTTTCCCAGCATCAGGGTCTTTTCAAATGAGTCAGTTCTTTGCATCATGTGGTCAAAGTATTGGAGTTTCAGCTTCAGCATCAGTCCTTCCAATGAATATTCAGGACTGATTTCCTTTAGGATGGACTGTTTGGATCTTCTTGCTGTTCAAGGCTCTCTCAAGAGTCTTCTCCAACACCACAGTTCAAAATCATCAATTCTTCAGTGCTCAGCTTTCTTTATGGTCAAACTCTCACATCCATACATGACTACTGGAAAAGCCATAGCTTTGACTAGACGGACTTTTGTCGGCAAAGTTGTTTTCACTTTTTAATATGCTGTCTAGGTTGGTCATAACTTTTTTTCCAAGGAGTAAGTGTCTTTTAATTTCATGGCTGCAGTCACCATCTGCAGTGATTTTGGAGCCCCCCAAAATGCAGTACTTGGATGCAATTTCAAAAACAAAAGAATGATCTCTGTTTGTTTCCAAGGCAAACCATTCAATATCACAGAAATCCAAGTCTATGCCCTGACCAATAAGGCTGAAGAAGCTGAATTTGAACAGTTCTATGAAGACCTACAGGACCTTCTAGAACTAACACTCAAACAAGATGTCCTTTTCATTATAGGGGACTGGAATGCAAAAGTAGGAAGTCAAGAAACACCTGGAGAAACAGGCAAATTTGACCTTGGGGTACAAAATGAAGTAGGGCAAAGGCTAATAGAGTTTTGCCAAGGGAACACACTGGTCATAGCAAACACTCTCTTCCAACAACACAAGAGAAGACTCTATACATGGACATCACTAGATGATCAATATCAAAATCAGATTGATTATATTCTTTGCAGCCAGAGATGGAGAAGCTCTATACAGTCAGTGCAAACAAGACCAGGAGCTGACAGTGGCTCAGATCATGAGCCCCTTATTGCCAAATTCAAACTTATTTTTTTAATATAAATTTATTTATTTTAATTGGAGGTTAATTACTTTACAATATTGTATTGGTTTGGCCATACATCGATGTGAATCTGCCACAGGTATACACGTGTTCCCCATCCTGAACCCCTTCCCTCCTCCCTCCCTGTACCATCCCTCTGGGTTGTCTCAGTGCACCAGCCCCATGCATCGAACCTGGACTGGTGACTCATTTCATATATGATATTATACATGTTTCAATGCCATTCTCCCAAATCATTTCACCCTTGCCCTCTCCCACAGAGTCCAAAAGACTATTCTACACATCTGTGTCTCTTTTGCTGTCTCGCATACAGGGTTAAATTGAAGAAAGTAGGGAAAACCACTAGACCATTCAGGTATGACCTAAATCAAATCCCTTTTGATTATACAGTGGAAGTGAGAAATAGATTCAAGGGATTAGTTCTGATAGACAGAGTGCCTGAAGAACTATGGACAGAGGTTTGTGACATTGTACAGGAGGCAGTGATCAGGACCATCCCCAAGAAAAAGAAATGCAAAAAAGCAAAATGGTTGTCTGAGGAGGCCTTACAAATAGCTATGAAAAGAAGAGAGGTAAAAGGCAAAGGAGAAAAGGAAAGATATACCCATTTGAATGCAGAGTTCCAAAGAATAGCACAGAGAGATAAAAAGCCTTCCTCAGTGATCAAATCAAAGAAATGGAGGAAAACAATAGAATGCGAAAGACTAGAGATCTCTTCAAGAAAATTAGAGACATCAAGGGAACATTTCATGCAAAGATGGTCACAACAAAGGACAGAATTTGTATGGACCTAACAGAAGCAGAAGATATTAAGAAGAGATGGCAAGAATACACAGAGTTCAGTTCAGTTCAGTTCAGTTCAGTTCAGTCGCTCAGTCGTGTCTGACTCTTTGAGACCCCATGAATCGCAGCACGCCAGGCCTCCCTGTCCATCACCATCTCCCGGAGTATACTCAGACTCACGTCCATCGAGTCAGTGATGCCATCCAGCCATCTCATCCTCGGTCGTCCCCTTCTCCTCCTGCCTCCAATCCCTCCCAGCATCAGAGTCTTTTCCAATGAGTCTACTCTTCATGTGAGGTGGCCAAAGTACTGGAGTTTCAGCTTTAGCATCATTCCCTCCAAAGAAATCCCAGGGCTGATCTCCTTCAGAATGGACTGGTTGGATCTCCTTGTAGTCCAAGGGACTCTCAAGAGTCTTCTCCAATATCACAGTTCAAAAGCATCAATTCTTCGGCGCTCAGCCTTCTTCACAGTCCAACTCTCACATCCATACATGACTACTGGAAAAACCATAGCCTTGACTAGATGGACCTTTGTTGGCAAAGTAATGTCTTTGCTTTTGAATATGCTAACTAGGTTGGTCATAACTTTTCTTCCAAGGAGTAAGCGTCTTTTAATTTCATGGCTGGAGTCACCATCTGCAGTGATTTTGGAGCCCCCCAAAATGAAGTCTGACACTGTTTCTACTGTTTCCCCATCTATTTCCCATGAAGTGATGGGACCAGATGCCATGATCTTTGTTTTCTGAATGTTGAGCTTTAAGCCAACTTTTTCACTCTCCTCTTTCACTTTCATCAAGAGGCTTCTTAGTTCCTCTTCACTTTCTGCCATAAGGGTGGTGTCATCTGCATATCTGAGGTTATTGATATTTCTCCCAGCAATGTTGATTCCAGCTTGTGGTTCTTCCAATCCAGGGTTTCTCATGATGTACTCTGCATAGAAGTTAAATAAGCAGGGTGACAATATACAGCCTTGATGTACTCCTTTTCCTATTTGGAACCAGTCTGTTGTTCCATGTCCAGTTATAACTATTGCTTCCTGACCTGCATACCGCTTTCTCAAGAGGCAGGTCAGGTGGTCTGGTATTCCCATCTCTCAGAATTTTCCACAGTTTATTGTGATCCACACAGTCAAAGGCTTTGGCATAGTCAATAAAGCAGAAATAGATGTTTTTCTGGAACTCTCTTACTTTTTCCATGATCCAGCAGATGTTGGCAGTTTCATCTCTGGTTCTTCTGCCTTTTTTAAAACCAGCTTGAACATCAGGAAGTTCATGGTTCACATATTGTTGAAGCCTGGCTTGGAGAATTTTGAGCATTACTTTACTAGCATGTGAGATGAATGCAGTTGTGTGGTAGTTTGAGCATTCTTTGGCATTGCCTTTTTTTGGGATTGGAATGAAAATGGACCTTTTCCAGTGGCCACTGCTGAGCTTTGCAAATTTGCTGGCATATTGAGTGCATCACTTTCACAGCATCATCTTTCAGGATTTGAAAGAGCTCCACTGGAATTCCATCACCTCCACTAGCTTTGTTCATAATGATGCGTTCTAAGGGCCACTTGACTTCACATGGGATGTCTGGCTCTAGATGAGTGATCACACCATTGTGATTATCCGGGTCGTGAAGATCTTTTTTATACAGTTCTTCTGTGCATTCTTGCCACCTCTTCTTAATATCTTCTGCTTCTGTTAGGTCCATACCATTTCTGTCCTTTATCGAGCCCATCTTTGCATGAAATGTTCCCTTGGTATCACTAATTTTCTTGAGATCTCTAGTCTTTCCCATTCTGTTCTTTTCCTCTATTTCTTTGCATTGCTCGCTGAAGAAGGCTTTCTTATGTCTTCTTGCTATTCTTTGGAACTCTGCATTCAGATGCTTATATCTTTCCTTTTCTCCTTGGTACTATACAAAAAGGATCTTCAGGACCCAGATGATCATGATGGTGTGGTCACTCACCTATAGCCAGACATCCTGGAATGTGAAGTCAAGTGAGCCTTAGGAAGCATCACTATGAACAAAGCTAGTGGAGGTGATGGAATTCCAGTTGAGCTATTTTAAATCCTAAAAGATGATGCTATGAAAGTGCTGCACTCCATATGCCAGCAAATTTGGAAAACTCAGCAGGGGTCACAAGACTGGAAAATATCAGTTTTCCTTCCTATCCCAAAGAAAGGCAATGCCAAAGAGTACTCAAACTACCACATGATTGTACTCACCTCAGGTCTAGTATTAGAGGTCAAATTTCTTTTGTGACATCTTCATGGATATTATTCTGGCAGACAAGCTTATGTTAGATTCTGTGCTATTCCTGAAGTTGACTTTTAAGCCTTCCCATTTATTCTTGGAATTATCCAATACCCTTCCAATAAAATTGGTTTCCACTTAATTTACCCAGGCTTTGTCTTTGTTATTTTCAACTAAGGAACTTGACCAATAAATGTATCTCTATGTCTTTTTTTCTATTGTTGATAAAAGAAGCTCAGTTGTTTAGATGAATTGAACAGAAAATTCCCCTGCCAGATTCTGAAAGGCATTAAAAAATGTTTGTTGTTGTTGTTGGAGTAGAGTTAATTCACAATGTTGTCTTAGTTTTGAGTATATAACAAAGTGAATCAGTTATACACATATCCATAGTTTTAAAGATTATTTTCCATATAAGCCATTACAGAGTATTGAGTTGAGTTCCCTGTGCTATACAATATGTTCTTATTAGTTATCTATTTTATACATAGTAGTGTGTATATATCTATCCCAGTCTCTCAATTTACACTCTGGTAACCATAAGTTTGTTTCCTATCTCTATAACTCCATTTCTGTCATTTGTACCATTTTTTTTGATTCCACATATAAATGATGTCATATGACATTTGTCTTTCTCTGTCTCCTTTCATCAGTATACAATCTCTAGGTTAATTCACATTGCTGAAATTGACATTATTTATACTTTCATGGCTGAGTAACATTGCACAGTGTATATGTACCACATCTTCTTTGTCCTTTACTCTGTTGATGGACATTTCTGTGCTTCCATATTCTGGCTATTATAAATAGTGTTGCAATGAACATTGGGGTGCATGTATCTTTTTGAATTATGGTTTTCTTTGGATATATGAATAGGAGTGGTGTTCCTGGGTGATATGGGAGCTCTATTTTTAGTTTTTTAAGGAAACCCGCATACCATTTTCCATTGTGGCTGTACTAACTTACATTTCCACAACCCTGTAGGATGGTTCCCTTTTCTCCATACACTTTCCAGGAGCTATTGTTTGTAGATTTAAAAAAATTTTTTTTTGAAATCTGGTTTACTTTATTATTTATTTTTATTTTAACTTTGTTTTACTTTACAATACTGTATTGGTTTTGCCATACATTGACATGAATCCACCACGGGTGTACATGTGTTCCCAAACATAAACCCCCTCCCACCTCCCACCCCATAACACCTCTCTGGGTCATCCCGTGCACCATCCCCAAGCATCCTGCATCATACATAGACTGGCAATTCGTTTCTTACATGATAGTATACATGTTTCAATGCCATTCTTTGATGATGGTTGTTCTGAGCAATGTGAAGTGATACCTCATTGAAGATTTTTAAATTTTTATTTTGTATTGGAGTATAGTAGCAATTCATGGGGTCATAAAGAGTCAGACATGACTGAGCACTGAACTGAACTGAACTGATAGTAGATTAACAATATTGTAACAGTTTCAGGTGTACACCAAGGACCTCATTGTAGTTTTGATCTGCATATCTCTGATAATTAGTGATGTTTACCATCTTTTCATGTGCTTTTTAGCCATCTATATCTCTGTTTGGAGAAATGTCTATATAGGTCTTCTGTCCACTTTTTGATTGGGTTCTTTATTTTTTTTGATATTGAGCTGAAGGGACTGTTTGTACATTTGAAGATTAATCCCTTGTTGGTTTCTTCCTTTGCAAATATTTTATCCCATTCCAAAAGTTTTCTTTTGATTTTGTTTATTGTTTTCTTTGCTGGGCAAAAGTTTTAAGTTTAAGTATGTCCCACTTTTTTTTGTCTTATTTGTTTTTATTTTCAATCTTTATATCCAAGAGTGATGGGCCTATGTTTTCTGATAAGGGTTTTATAGCACCCACCTTATGTATAGGTCTTTAATCAATGTTCAGTATATTTTTATGTATGGTGTTAGGGAGTGCTCTAATTTCAATCTTTACATGTAGCTGTCCTGTTTTCCCATCACCGCTATTCAAGAGACTGTCTTTTCTCCAGTGTGTATTCTTGCTTCCTTTGTCATGGATTAATTGATCATAGGTGCAATGTTTTAGCAGGGGACTTTCTGTCTTTTTCATTAATGAATATTTCTGGTTTTGTGCCAGTACCATACTGTTTTGATTACCATAGCTTTGTAGTATAGTCTGAAGTCAGGGAGTCCGAAACTTCCAACTCCAGTTTTCTGTCTCAAAATTACTTTGGCTTTGCTGTTATTCGGTTGCTCAGTCATGTCTGACCCTTTGATACCCATAGACTGCAGCACATCAGGCTTCCCTATCCTTTATTATCTCCCAGAATTTGCTCAAACTCATGTCCATTGAGTTGATGATGTCATCCATCCATCTCATCCTCTGTTGTTCCTGTCTCTTCCTCCCTAAATATTTCCCAGCATCAGGGTCTTTTCCTCTGAGTCTGCTCTTTGCATCAGGTGGCCAAAGTATTGGGGCTTCAACTTCAGCATCAGTCCTTCCAGTGAATATTCAGTTTATTTCCTTTAGGATTGACTGGTTTGATCTCCGTGCTGTCTAAGGGACTCTCAAACATGTTTATCAGCACCACAGTTCAAAAGCATCCATTCTTCAGTGCTCAGCATTCTTTACGGTCCAGCTGTCACATCTCTGCATGACTACTGTAAAATAATATTTGGGTCTTTTGTGTTTCTGTGAAAACTGTAAAACTTTTTGTTATAATTATGTGAAAAATGTCAAATTTAATTTGACAGGGATTACACTGAATCTGTAGATTGCTTAGGGTAGTATAGTCATTTTCACAATACTGATGCTTTCACTCCAAGAACATGGTGTATCTCTCCATCTGCTTGTATTATCTTTTATTTCGTTTATTAGTATCCTATAGTTTTCTGAGTATAGGTCTTTTTGCTTCACTAGGTAGCTTTATTCCTAGGTAATTTATTGTTTTTGATGCAAAGGTAAATTGGATTGTTTTCTTAATTTCTCTACCTTTTCATTGGTAGTGTGTATGAATGCAAGAGATTTCTATGTATTAATTTTGTATCCTACAATTTTACCAAGTTCATTGATGAGCTCTAGTAGTTTTCTGGTAGCATCTTTAGGATTTTCTATGTATACTATTATGTCATAGGCAAACAGCGACACTTTTATTTTCCTATTTGGATTGCTTTTATTTTTGTCTTTTCTAATTGCCATGTCTAGGACTTCCAAAACTATGTTGAATAACAGTGGTGAGAGTGGACATCCTTGTCTCATTCCTTATCTTAGAGTTTTTCACCATTGAGAATGATGTTTGCTGTGGGTTTGTCATATGTGGCCTTTATTATGTTCCCTCTATGCCCACTGTCTAGAGAAATTTCATCATAAACAGTGTTGAATTTTGTCAAAAGCTTTGTCTGAATCTATTGAGATGATCACATAGCTATTATTTTTCAATTTGTTGATGTAGTATATTACATTGATTGATTTGCAGATACTGAAAAATCCTTATATCACTGGGGTAAATCTCACTTGATCATGGTTCATGTTCCTTTTAATTAGTTGCATTTGTTTTGCTAGTATTTTCTGAGGATTTTTGTATCTATTCTCATCACTGGTATTAGCCTATGATTTTCTGTTTTGTGATACCATTGTCTGGTTTTAGTATCAGGTTGATGGTGGCCTCATACAACAAGCTTAGGAGTTTTCTTTCTTTTTTATATTATATTTATTTTTTAAAATATAAATTTATTTAATTGGAGGTTAATTACTTTACAATATTGTATTGGTTTTCCATACATCAACATAAATCCACTACAGGTATACACGTGTTCCCCATCCTGAATCCCCCTCCCTTCTCCTTCCCCGTACCATCCCTCTGGGTCATCTCAGTGCACCAGCTCCAAGCATCCAGTATCATGCATCGAACCAAATGGCTGCTATCCAAAAGTCTACAAGCAATAAATGCTGGAGAGAGTATGGAGAAAAGGGGACCCTCTTACACTGTTGGTGGGAATGCAAACTAGGAATTTTCTTTCCTTTGCAATTTTTGGAAGAGTTTCAGAAGGGTAGGTGTTAATTCTTTTCTAAATATTTGAATAAATGGACCATTTGGTTCTGGACTTTTGTTTATTGGACAGTTATTAATCACAGTTTCAGTTTCAACAGTTGTTATTGATCTGTTTATAATTTTTATTTCTTCCTGGTTTAGTCTTGGAAGGTTGTACCTTTCTAAGAATTTCTCCATCTCTTCTAAGTTGTCCTTTTTTTTTTGGCATAGTGTTCCTTGTAGTAGCCCCTTATGATCCTTTAGTGTCTGTTGTGACTTTTCCTTTTCATTGATTTGAGCACTCTCCCTTTTTTCTCTTGATGAGTCTGGCTAAATGTTTATCAATTTTATCATTTCAAAGCACTAGATTTTTTAAAATTCATCTTTCCTATTACTTTCTTCATTTCTATTTCATTTTGCTCTGCTCTGATTTTTGTGATGCCCTTCCCTCTACTAACTTTAGGTTTTCTTGTTCTTTATCATGTTGCTTTAAATAAAAGTTTAGGTTGTTTGTTTGATTTTTATCTAGTTTCTTGAGCTAGATAGTCTTGTTTCTTTGTAGTGCTATAAAGATCCCTCTTAGAACAACTTTTGGTGCATCCCATAGGTTTGAGCTCATTGTGATTTTTTTCTTTTTATTTTAATGTGGTTTTGATATGACAAATTTTTAAAAATTTTTGTTTATTTACTTACCATTTTTAGCTGTGCTGATTCTTTATTGTTGTGCAAGGGCTTTCTCTAACTGTGGTGAGCAGAGGCTACTCTCTAGTTGCAATGCATGAGTTCTTGTTGTAGTGGTTTCTTTTGTTAAGGACTTGTGTTTCCTTATTAATTTTCTGTCTGGATGATCTGTTCATTGGTGTAAGGGCAGTGTTAAAGCCCCTACAGTTATTATGTTACTGTTGATTTCTCCTTTTATGACTGTTAGCATTTGCCTTATATATTGAGGCACTCCTATGTTGGGTGCATATATATTTATAACTGTTATACATTCTTCTTGGCTTGACCCTTTGATCATTATGTAGTGTCCTTCCTTGTCTCTCTCTTTTTAAAAATTTATTTATTTTTAATTTGAGGATAATTGCTTCACACTATAGTGTTGATTTCTGACATATATCAACATGAGTTAGCCATAAGTATATGTATGTCCCTCCCTCTTAAACTTCCCTCCCAATTCCCAACCACTCCCTCTCCTCTAGGTTGTCACAGAGCAACAGACTTGAGCTCCTTGCATCATACAGCAAATTTCCACTGGCTATCTAATTTTACATATGGTAATGAATAGTTTCGATGCTGCTCTTAATTCATTCCACCCTCTCCTTCCCCCGCTGTGGCCACAAGTCTGTTCTCTATGTCTGCATCTCCATTGCTGGCCTGTAGACAAGTTCATCAGTACCTTCTTTCTAGATTCCATATATATACAGATTTGTTTTTCACTTTCTGACTTACTTCACTCTGTATAATATGCTGTAGGTTCATCCACCTTATTAGAACTGATTCAAATGTTCTTCAAATGTTTAAAGAAAAAATTCAAATGTTTTTACAGCTAATATTCCATTGTGGCTATGTGCCATAACCTCTTTATCTATTAATCTGTAGTTGGACATGTAGGCTGCTTCCATGACCTAGCTATTGTAAACAGTGCTGTGATGAACACTGGGATACATGTATCTTTTTCAGTTATGGTTTCCTGAGGGTATATGGCCAGTATTGAGATTGCTGAGTCGTATGGCAGTTTTCTTCCTAGTTTTTTAGGAATCTCCATACTGTCTTCCATAGTGGCTGTATTAATCTATGTTCCCACTGACATGCAAGAGGATTCCCTTTTCTTCACAGCCTCTCCAGCATTATTGTTTGAAGATTTTTTGATGATAACCATTCTGACCAGTATGAGGTGATATCTCGTGGTTTTTTGGTTTTGTTTTTTTCAGTTGAAGGATAATTGCTTTACAGAATTCTGTTGGTTTCTGCTAAACATCAGCATGAATCAGCCATAGGTATACACATGTCCCCTCCCTCTTGAACCTCCTTCTCATCTCCGTCCCCTCCCACCCCCTATGTTGTTACAGAGCCCCTGTTTGAGTTCCCTGAGCCATACAGCAAATTCCCTTTAGCTATCTATTTTACATATGGTAATGTAAGTTTCCATGTTACTCTCTCCATACATCTCACCCTTTTCTTCCTCCCCACCCTCGTGTGTGTAAGTCTGTTCTGTATGTCTATTTCTCCATTGCTGTCCTGCGGAAAATTTCATCAGTACAATCTTTCTATATTTCTTATGTATGCATTAATATACAATATTATTTATCTTTCTCTTTCTGACTTACTTCACTCTGTATAATAGGCTTAATTTCATGCACCTCATTATAACTGACTCAAATGTGTTCCTTTCTATGTCTGAGTAATATTCTATTGTATATTGTACCACAGCTTCTTTATCCTTTCATCTGTTGATGGAAATCTAGGTTGCTTCCATGTTCTAGCTATTGTAGATAGTGCTGCAATGAACGTTGGGGTGCATGTGTCTTTATCAATTTTGGTTTCCTCAGGATATATGCCTACTAGTGGGACTGCTGGGTCACATGGTGGTTTTATTCCTACTTTTTAAAGGAATCATCACACTGTCTTCCATTGTGGCTGTAACAATTTACATTCCAACCAACAGTGCAAAAGTGTTCCCTTCTCTCCACACACTCTCCAGCATTTATTGCTTGTATACTTCTTAATGATGGCCGTTCTGACTGGGTGTGAGGTGATATTTCAATGTAGCATACAGTACATTTTCTACAACATAATGTAATCATTGTAGAAATGATTAGAATTTATCTAATAATGAGAGAGATGTTGACCATCTTTTCAAGTGTTTGTTAGCCATCTGTATGTTTCTTTGAAGAAATGTCTGTTTAGGTCTTTTCCCCACTTCTTGTTTTGATTGTTTGTTTTTCTGGTATTGACTTGTATGAACTGCTTATGTATTTTGGAAATCAATCCTTTGTCAGTTGTTTCATTTTCTATTATTTTTTTCCCCTTCTGAGGGCTATCTTTTCACTTTTTCTTCTGCATTTGGATGGAATATTCTGAAAGTATCAGTGAGATCCATCTGGTCTAATATGTCATTTATAGCTTGTGTTTCCCTACTAATATTGTTTTGATTATCTATCCATTGATGTAAATGGAGTGTTTAAGTGCCCTACTTAATTGTATTACTGTCAATTTCTCCTTTTATGTCTGTTAGTGTTTGTCTTATGCAATAAGATGCTCCTGTATTGGGTGTATAAATATTTACAATTGTTATATCTTCCTCTTGGATTTATCCTTTGATCCTCATGTAATATCCTTACTTATCTCTTATAATTTATTTTTCTATTTTAAGGTCTATTTTATCTATTATGAGGATTGCTACTTCCACTTTCTTTTGATTTCCATTTGCAGGGAATGTATTTTCCCATCCTCTCACTGTCATTCTATATGTGTCTTTAGGTCTGAAGTGGGTTTCTTGTAGACAGCATATATATGGGTCCTGTTTTTTTATCCATTTAGCCAGTTTGTGTCTCTTGGTTGGTGCACTTAGTCCATTTACATTTAAAGTTCCTATTTGTAAGAAACGAATTGCCAGTCTATGTCCAATACAGGATGCAGGATGCTTGGGGCTGGTGCATGGAGAGGACCCAGAGAGATGGTATGGGGTAGGAGGTGGGAGGGGATTCATGTTTGGGAACGCATGTACACTCATGGTGAATTCATGTCAATGTTTGGCAAAACCAATACAGTATTGTAAAGTAAAGTTAAAAAAAAAAAAGATATGTTGAGAAAAAACATAGGTTCCTATTGCCATTTTCTTAATTGTCTGGGGTTTGTTTATGTAGATAATTTTCTTCTGTTGTATTTCCTGACTATGTAAGTCCCTTTAACATTTGTTTTAAAGCTGGTTTGGTGGCACTAAATTCTCTTAACTTTCACTTGTCTGTAAAGCTATTGATTTTCCCCTCAAGTCTGAATGAGATCCTTGCCAGGTAGAGTAATCTTGATTGTAGATTTTTTTCTTTCAGTATTTTAAGTGTATCCTGCCATCCCCTTCTGGCATGCAGAATTTCCGCTGAAAGATCAGCTGTTAAACATATGGGGTTTCCCTTGTATGTTACTTGTTGTTTTCATTTGCTGCTTTTAACATTCTTTCTTTGTGTTTAAGCTTTGTTAGTTTGATTAGTATGTGTCTTGGCAAGTTTCTTGGGTTTATCCTGTATGGGACTCTTTGTGCTTCTTTGAACTTAATTGACTATTTGCTTTCTCATGTTGGGGAAATTTTCTACTATAATATCTTCAAAATTTTTCTTATACCCTATACCCATTCTTTTTCTTCTTCTTCTTGGACCCCTATATTTCAAATGTTGGTGTGTTTAATATTGTTCCAGAGACGTCTGAGACTATCCTCAGTTCTTTTCATTCTTTTTTCTTTATTTTGCTCTTCAGCAGATATGTCCACCATTCTATCTTCCAGCTCACTTATCCATTCTTCTGCCTCGGATAGTCTGATATTGATTCCTTTAAGAGTATTTTTAATTTCAGTAATTGTATTGTTTGTTTATTCTTTAGTTTTCTAGGTCTTTGTTAATTGATTCTTACATTTTCTCCATTCTACTTTTGAGGTTTTGGATCATCTTTAGTATCATTATTTTGTATTTATTTTCATATAGTTTGTATTAATTTATTTGAACTAGTGTGTTTCTAGGTTGTTCCTTCATATATGCAGTATTTCTCTGCCTTTTCATCATTTTTTAAGGTTATTGTATTTGAGGTCTCCTTTTTCCAGGCTTCAAGGTTGAATTCTATCTTCCTATGGGTTTCTGCCATTCTACGGTTGGTCTGGAGAAGGGAATGGCAAACCACTTCAGTATTCTTGCCTTGAGAACCCCATGAACAGTATGAAAAGGCAAAATGATAGGATACTGAAAGAGGAACTCCCCAGGTCGGTAAGTGCTCAATATGCTACTGGAGATCAGTAGAGAACTAACTCCAGAAAGAATGAAGGGATGGAGCCAAAGCAAAAACAATACCCAGCTGTGGATGTGACTGGTGATAGAAGCAAGGTTTGATGCTGTAAAGAGCAATATTGCATAGGAACCTGGAATGTCAGGTCCATGAACCAAGGCAAATTGAAAGTGGTCAAATAGGAGATGGCAAGAGTGAACGTCGACATTCTAGGAATCAGCAAACTAAAGTGGACTGGAATGGGTGAATTTAACTCAGATGACCATTATATCTACTACTGTGGGCAAGAATTGCATAAAAGAAATGGACTAGTCATCATGGTCAACAAAAGATTCCAAAATGCAGTACTTGGATGCAGTCTCAAAAACGACAGAATGATCTGTTTGTTTCCAAGGCAAAACATTCAATATCACAGTAATCCAAGTCTATGCACCAACCAGTAACACTGAAGAAGCTGAAGTTGAACGGTTCTATGAAGACCTACAAGACCTTTTAGAACTAACACCCCAAAAAGATGTCCTTTTCATTATTGGGGACTGGAATGCAAAAATAGGAAGTCAAGAGATACCTGGAGAAACAGGCAAATTTGGCCTTGGAGTATAGAATGAAGCAGGGCAAAGACTAATAGAGTTTTGCCAAAACAACCTCTTCCAACAACACAAGAGAAGACTCTACACATGGACATCACCAGATGGTCAACACCAAAGTCAGATTGATTATATTCTTTGCAGCCAAAGATGGAGAAGCTCTATACAATTAGCAAAAACAAGACCGGGGGCTGACTGTGGCTCAGATCATGAACACTTTATTGTCAAATTCAGACTTAAATTGAAGAAAGTAGGGAAAACCACTAGACCATTCAGGTAGGACCTAAATCAAATCCCTTATGATTATACAGTGGAAGTGAGAAATAGATTTAAGGGGCTAGATCTCATAGAGAGAGTGCCTGATGAACTATGGACAGAGGTTCATGACATTGCACAGGAGACAGGGATCAAGACCATCCCCATGGAAAAGAAATGCAATAAAGCAAAATGGCTGTCTGGGGAGGCCTTACAAATAGCTGTGAAAAGAAGAGAAGTGAAAAGCAAAGGAGAAAAGGAAAGATATAAGCATCTGAATGCAGAGCTTCAAAGAATAGCAAGGAGGGATATGAAAGCCTTCCTCAGCGATCAATGCAAATAAATAGAGGAAAACAATAGAATGGAAAAGACTAGAGATCTCTTCAA
Source organism: Redunca redunca (assembly GCA_006410935.1). Lineage (NCBI taxonomy): Eukaryota > Metazoa > Chordata > Mammalia > Artiodactyla > Bovidae > Redunca > Redunca redunca. Next base: position 308,426 of record SJYQ01017009.1, on the reverse strand, counting down.
GAAAAGTAGAGATACCAAGGGAACATTTCATGCAAAGTTGGGCTTAGTAAAGGACAGAAATGGAATGACCTAACAAAAGCAGAAGATATTAAAAAAGGTGGCAAGAAGACACAAAAGAACTGTACAGAAAAGATCTTCATGACCTAGATAATCACGATAGTGTGATCGGTCACATAGAGCCAGACATCCTGGAATGTGAAGTCAAGTGGGCCTTAGGAAGCATCATTACAAACAAAGCTAGTTAGAGGTGATGGAATTCCAGTTGAGCTATTTCAAGTCCTAAAAGTTGATGCTGTGAAAGTACTGTACTTCATATGCCAGCAAATTTGGAAAACTCAGCAGTGGCCACAGGACTGGAAAAGGTCAGTTTTCCTTCCAATTCCAAAGAAAGGCAATGCCAAAGAATGCTCAAACTACCACACAATTGCACTCTTCTCACACTCTAATAGGGTAATGCTCAAAATTCTCCAAGACAGGCTTCAGCAATACGTGAACCGTGAACTCCCAGATGTTCAAGCTGGTTTTAGAAAAGGCAGAGGAACCAGAGGTCAAATTGACAACATCCGCTGGATCATGGAAAAAGCAAGAGAGTTCCAGAAAAACACCTATTTCTGTTTTATTGACTGTGCCAAAGCCTTTGACTGTGTGGATCACAATAAACTGTGGGAAATTCTGAAAGAGATGGGAATACCAGACCACCTGACCTGCCTCTTGAGAAATCTGTATGCAGGCCAGGAAGCAACAGTTAGAACTGGACGTGGAACAACAGACTGGTTCCAAATAGGAAAAAGGAGTACATCAAGGCTTTGTATATTGTTACCCTGCTCATTTAACTTATATGCAGAGTACATCATGAGAAACACTGAGCTGGAGGAAGCAGGAGCTGGAATCAAGATTGCCGGGAGAAATATCAATAACCTCAGATATGCAGATGACACCACCCTTATGGCCGAAAGTGAAGAGGAACTAAAGAGCGTCTTGATGAAAGTGAAAAGAGGAGAGTGAAAAAGTTAGCCTAAAGCTCAACATTCAGAAAACGAAGATCATGGCATCTGGTCCCATCACTTCATGGGAAATAGATGGAGAAACAGTGGAAACAATGTCAGACTTTATTTTGGGGGGCTCCAAAATCACTTCAGATGATGACTGCAGCCATGAAATTAAAAGACACTTACTTCTTGGAAGGAAAGTCATGACCAAGCTAGGTAGCATATTAAAAAGCAAAGGCATTACTTTACCAACAAAGGTCCATCTAGTCAAGGCTATGGTTTTTCTACTGGTCATGTATGGGTGTGAGAGTTGGACTGTGAAGAAATCTGAGCACTGAAGAATTGATTTTGAACTGTGGTGTTGGAGAAGACCCTTGAGAGTCTTGGGCTGCAAGGAGATCCAACCAGTCCATTCTAAAGGAGATCAGTCCTGGGTGTTCATTGGAAGGACTGATGCTGAAGGTGAAATCCAATACATTAGCCACCTCATGTGAAGAGCTGACTCACTGCGAAGTCCCTGATGCTGGGAGGGATTGGGGGCAGGAGGAGAAGGGGACGACAGAGGATGAGATGGCTGGATGGCATCACCAACTTGATGGACATGACTTTGGGTAAACTCTGGGAGTTGGTGATGCACAGGGAGGCCTGGTGTGCTGCAGTTTGTGGGGCTGCAAAGAGTTGGACACGATTGAGCGACTGAAATGAACTGAGCTGAAGGTTGGTCCAGTGGGCTGTGTAAGCTTCATGTACGGTATGTATTTTGATGGGAGGAGGTGTTTTTTGTTTTTTGTTTTTTTTTTCCTTTGATAGGCAGGGCTGTTTGAGGTGGTAATACTGTCTGCTAATGACTGGATTTGCATTTGTATCTTGTTTGTTGTTTGGTTGAGGGCTTCCCGCAGAGGGTGCTGCTGGCGGTTGGATGATTCTGGGTCTTATATACAAGTGGTTGCCTTTGTGGGGGTTCTCACTAATTAATATTCCCTAGGGTTAGGAGTTGATAGTAGCTCAGGGTCTTGCAGTTAGTGCTCAGGGCTTGATCTCTGACCAGAGAATGAAGATTCCACAGGTGGTTTGTTATGGCATTAAATGGGATTAAAACAAACACCCCAAAGCAAGAAACAAGATACACCCCTGACATATGGCAATTGCAAAATCAGGCAAATAATAACTAAAATATTGGCATATACACACATAGATATACATCCATAAGCAAAAACAAAACAGTCCCCCCATAAAAATAAAACACAATATATTGACCCAATATATTGAACAAAGGAAGTAAAAAATGATATCCACCAGGTAAAAATAAAATTAAGTAAAACACAAACTGGCAAACAAAACTAAAGCAAGGTGCCAACTGGGGAATAAAGCACAACAACAAAACAAACTAACAAACATGGCGAGGAAAAGAAAGAAAGAATAGTAATGTAGAGTTAAATAGAGGTAGATAAAGAAGATTTATGTATATATGAAAGATTAACTATGATAGGGAAAGACCAGTAGGAAAAGCAAACAAAAGAATAAATGTAGAAAAAATAAAAATTTAAAAATTTAAATTAAAAAAGAGAGAAGAAGAAGAAGAAGAAACGAAAACCCCACAGAAGTGCAGAAGGCCAATGTAGAGGAAGAAGTATATAAAATAAATAAAAAGTGTGATTAAAAAAAATTCTCAAAGCTTAAATGGATTTAATAGTGCTAGTAAAATCAACAACTAAAACAATGGAGGGAACGAGGAAAAAAACAGAAAAAAATCCATAAATAACTGCAGAACAAGTCAAAATATAAGAATAATAAATGTTTTCTTGAGTTTCTGCTGTCAGTGTCCTTTCCCTCGCTGGGAGTCACAGTCCCCTTCACCTCCCTAGGATGCCCACCAACACTGGGCTGGTCTCTTGACCTGTGTGGTTAGCTCAGACTAATCTGTTCCTATTCCTGTGTGTTCTTTCCTCCAGTGTACACAGCTGTCAGAACGAGTGCATTTTCTTTTGTGGGAACTCTCATTGTTCTTTTATATATTGCATAGACACAGAGTCTGCCTAGTTGATCTCGTGGATTTAATCTGCAGCTTGTATAGCTGGTGGGAAGGTTTGGGGTCCTCTTCCTTAGCCACTCTGCGTGTGAGTTCACAGGGGTTTGCTTCTGAGTCTGCCCTGGAGGACTTGGGTCTGCCCTAATGAGGGCCAGGTGTGAATGTGGCACAGCTGTTTGAGTCACAGAACTCTGGCAATATTAGGTACTCAGGGGAGCTGGCGGCTAGGGCAGTAGGAAATATGATGCCCTAAAGGGTATGGCAACCTACTCCAGCATTCCTACCTGGGAAATCCCATGGACAGAATCCTGGCAGGCCACAGTCCACAGGGTTGCAGAGTCAGACACAACTAAAGCGACCCCATATGCACAGACACAGGAGTTTTTCCTACCCTGTGGCAGCTCAGTCCCAATGGGGATCATGCATGGAGGTGGCCTGGGTGCTTGGATCACAGGCACCCTGGCAATACTGGCTACACAAGAATGCCAGCAGTTATTTTCATAGGAAATGTGGTGCTATTAGTGCTTTTTGTAGCCTGTGGCAGCTCTGCCCCAGTGAGGATTGAGCGTGAAGGTGGTGCAGCTGCTTGGGTCGCAGGGACCTTGGCAATGCCGAGTCTGCAGGGACACTGACTGCCTCAGCCACAGGAGCTATGGCCCTATCAGAGTCTTTTTCTAGACTCTGGCAGCTGGTGATCAGAAGGCCTATTTGGCTGGTCCTTCTCTGTTGCTCTGCCAGTTCAAGCACTTTAAGGGCCCCTTGGCTAGAGTCCTTTTCTGTTGCTTGGTGCATCAGGCACTTAAAGGTGCGCCCTGGCCGAGGTTCTACTCTGTTAGGCGCGTCAGGCACTTAAAGGGCTCCTCTGGCTAGGGTCTTTCTCTGCTGTTCAGTGTGTCAGGTGCTTAAAGAACCAGCCCCTCTATTGACCAGCTGCTGGTGCTGATATGTGGGGAGAGACAGGCAACATTGATGCCTCCACCCGCTATGCATGATTCAGCAGTATTGCCTTTGCCTCCTTGGCTGCCTGGTTTTCCTTCACAGGCATTTCCCGCCACAGTCTCCTCTCTCCCATCCCATTGGGCTGTCTCCCCACGGTCAATGGCAGACCTCACCCTGGGATTACTCTACAACCCTACACTCCAGCTCCCAGCCTCTTTGCCTTCTAGGGGACCCATGTCCCTGTCTGGGATGTTTGGCTGCAGCAAGAATTGTTTGTGTGATTCTCATTCCTTTTAGACTGTCACAGATCAGCTGCTTCACTCTCAGGCTCAGATGTGTCTCTGACCCAAACAATTGCCTCGATGTGAGGGTTGGACCCCTGTTTCAGTTCCCCCACCCACAAGGGAAGGTCCAATCCTACTAACTGTCCTCTTTCCCCCCCTACTTCCTTCATCCTACTGAGTTTTATGTGGTTCTATATATTCTTTTCCAGTGGTCAGGTACTCCTGCCCACTCTCAGCTGGTGTTCTACAAGCTCTTCTGTATCTGAAAGTGTATTCTTGATGTACCCATGGAGAGAGATGTACTCCACCTCCACCTACTCCTCTGCCATCTTGTTCCATCTCATTGTAGTTTTGATATTCATTTCTCTAATAATGAGTGATACTGAGCATCTTTTCATGTGTTTATTAGCCATCTGTATGTCTTCTTTGGAGAAATGTCTGTTCACGTCTTATGCTCACTTTTTGAATGCTTCATTGGTTTTTCTGGTATTGAACTGAATGAGATTCTAGAATATTTTGGAGATTATTCCTTTGTCATTTGTTTCTTTTCTGCCATTTTCTCCCATTCTGAGGATTGTCTTTTCACCTTATTTATAGTTTCCTTCATTGTTCAAGAGCTGTTAAGTTTAATTAGGTCCCATTTGTATATTTTAATTTTTATTTCTATTACTGTAGGAGGTGGATCAAAGATCTTGCTATGATTTATGTCAAAGAGTGTTGCCTGTATTTTCCTTTAAGAGTTTTAGAGTTTCTGGTCTTACACTTGGACTTTAATCCATTTTGAGTTTATTATTTCTGTATGGTGTTAGGAAATGTTCTAATTTCATTATTTTACACATTGCTGTCCAGTATACCCAGTACACTTACTGAAGAGACTATGTATTCTCCGTTGTATGTTCTTGCCTCTTTGGTAAAAGATAAGGTGCCCATAAGTGCATGGGTTTATCTCTGGGTTTTCTATCTTGTTCCATTGGTCTATATTTCTGTTTTTGTGCCAGTACCATACTGTCTTGATAACTGTAGCTTTGTAGTATAGTCTGAAGTCAGGAATGTTGATTCCTCTACTTCCATTGTTGTTTCTCAAGATTGCTTTGGCAATTTTGGAGTCTTCTGGGTTGCCCTACAAATAGTGAAATTTTTGTTCCAGTTTGTGGAAAAAAATACCATTGTCAGTTTCATAGGGATTCCACTGAATCTGTAGATTGCTTTGGGTAGTATATTCACTTTTCACAATATTGATTCTTCAATTCCAAGAAAATGGTATGTTTTTCCAAATGTTTGTGTCAATTTTTATTTCTTTCATCAGTACACATGGGCATCACCAGATGGTCAATATTGAAATCAGATTGATTATATTCTTTGCAGCCACAGATGCAGAAACTCTGTAACGTCAGCAAAAACAAGACCAGGAGCTGACTGTGGCTCATATCATTATCTTCTTATTGCCAAATTCGGACTTAAATTGAAGAAAGTATGAAAAACCACCAGACCATTCAGATATTATCTAAATCAAATCCCATATGATTATATAGTGAAAGTGACAAACAGATTCAAAGGATTATATATGATAGACAGGGTGCCTGAAAAACTATGGACAGAGGAAGCAGGGATTAAGACTATCCCCAAGAAAAAGAAGTGCAAAAAAGCAAAATGGTTGTCTGAAGAGGCCTTACAAATAGCTGTGTAAAGAAGAGAGGCAAAAGGCAAAGGAGAAAAGGAAAGATATACCCATTTTGAGTGCAGAGTTCCAAAGAATAGCAAGGAGAGATAAAGCCCTTCTCAGTGATCAGCGCAAAGAAATAGAGGACAACAATAAAGCAGGAATGACTAGAGATCACTTCAAGAAAATTAGAGATATGAAAGGAATATTTCATGCAAATATGGGCACAATAAAGGACAGAAATGGTATGGACCTAACAGAAGCAGAAGATATTAAGAAGAGATGGAAGAAGACACAGAAGAATTATACAAAAAAGATCTTCATGACCCAGATAATCATGATGGTGTTATCACTCACCTAGAGTCAGACATCCTGAATGCGAAGTCAAGTGGGCCCTAGGAAGCATCACTACGAACAAAGCTAGTGGAGGTGATGAAATTCTAGTTGAGCTATTTCAAATCTTAAAAGATGGTGCTGTGAAAGTGCTGGACTCAATATGCCAGCAAATTTGGAAAACTCAGCAGTGGCCACAGGACTGGAAAAGGTCAGTTTTCATTCCAATCCCAAAGAAAGGCAATGCCAAAGAGTGCTCAAACTACCACACAATTGCATTCATCTCACACTCTAGTAGAGTAGTGCTCAAAATTCTCCAAGCCAGGCTTCAGCAATACGTGAACCATGAACTTCCAGATGTTCACGCTGGTTGTAGAAAAGGCAGAGGAACCAGAGATCAAATTGCCAATATCTGCTGGATCATGGAAAAAGCGAGAGAGTTCCAGAAAAACATCTATTTCTTCTTTATTGACTATGCCAAAGCCTTTGACTCTATGGATCACAATAAACTGTGGAAAATTCTGAGAGATGGGAATACCAGACCACCTGACCTTCCTCTTGAGAAATCTGTGTGCAGGTGAGGAAGCAACAGTTAGAACTGGACATGGAACAATAGACTGGTTCCAAATAGGAAAAGGAGTACATCAAGGCTGTATATTGTCACCCTGCTTATTTAACTTATATGCAGAGTACATCATGAGAAATGCTGGGCTGGAAGAAGCACACGCCAGAATCAAGATTGCCAGGAGAAATATCAATCACTTCAGATATGTTGATGACACTACCCTTAGCCTCTTGATGAAAGTGAAAGAGGAGAGTGAAAAAATTGGCTTAAAGCTCAACATTCAGAAAATGAAGATCATGGCATCTGGTCCCATCACTTCATGGCAAATAAATGGAGAAACAGTGGAAACAGTGTCAGACTTTATTTTTTTGGGCTCTAAAATCACTGCAGATGGTGATTGCAGCCATGAAATTAAAAGATGCTACTCCTTGGAAGGAAAGTTATGACCAACCTAGACAGCATATTGAAAATCAGAAAGATTACTTTGCCAACAAAGGCCCATCTAGTCAAGGCTATGGTTTTCTCCAGTGGTCATATATGGATTATGGATGTGAGAGTTGGACTATAAAGAAAGCTGAGCACCAAAGAATTGATGCTTTTGAACTGTGGTATTGGAGAAGACTCTTGAGAGTCCCTTGGACTGTAAGGAGATCCAACCAGTCCATCCTAAAGGAGATCAGTCCTGGGTGTTCATTGGAAGGACTGATGTTGAAACTGAAACTCCAATATTTGGCCACCTGATGTAAAGAACTGACTCATTTAAAAAGACCCTGATGCTGGGAAAGATTGAAGGCAGGAAGAGAAGGGGACGACAGAGAATGAGATGGTTGGATGGTTACACCGACTCAATGGACTTAAGTTTGAGTAAACTCCAGAAATTGGTGATGGATAGGGAGGCCTGGTGTGCTGCAGTTTAGGGGGTTGCAAAGAGTTGAACAGGACTGAGTGACTGAACTGACCTGAACTGAACCTTAACATTTTCTGTATAGAGGTCTTTTGCCTCTTTAGGTAGGTTTATGCTCAGGTATTTCCTTCTTCTTGCAGTGGAGAATAATTATGTCCTTAATTTCTCTTTCCCATATCTCATTGTTATTGTATAAGAATGTAAGGGATTTCTGTGTATTTTTTTATATCCTTCATCTTTGCTATATTCATTGATTAGTTTCAGTAATTTTCTGGTGGCCTCTTTAGGGTTTTCTGTGTATAGGATCAAATAATCCTCATACAGTGAGTTTTTCTTCCTGTTTTCCAGTCTGAATTCCTTATTTCTTTTCCATCTCTGATTGCTGTAACTAGGAGTCAAAAACTATTTTTAGTAATAATGATGAGAATGGGCACCCTTTTTTTATTCCCCATCTTACAGGAAATACTTTCAGTTTTCCACTGTTGAGAATAATGTTTGTTGTAGGGTTATTGTATATGGACTTTATTATGTTGAGGTATGTTCCTTTGGTGCCTACTTTCTGGTGAATTTTTACCATAAATGTGTGAAAAATTTTGTTTAAAGCTTTCTCTGCATCTATTGAGATGATTATATGATTTTTATCTTTTTGTTTGTTAACATTGTGTATCACATTGATTGATTTACACATATTGAATAATCCTTGATCCCTTGGATATAGCCCAGTTGATCATGATGTACTATCCTTTTAATGTGTTGTCGAATTCTGTTCATTTGAATTTTGTTGAGGATTTTTGCACCTATGTTTATCAGTGATATTGGCCTGTTGTTTTCTTTTTTATGCGGCATCTTTGTCTGGAGTTGGTAACAGGTGATGTTGACCTTGTAGAATGAGTTTGGGTATCTTCCCTCCTCTGCAATTTTCTGGAAGTTTTTGAGTAGGATAGGTGTTAATTTCTCTAAACTTTTGGATGATATCACCATCTAGCCCTGGGCTTTTGTTTGTTTGAAAATTTTTTTATTACCATTTCGATATCCATGCTTGTGATTTGTCAGTTCATATTTTCTATTTCTTTCTGGTTCAGTTTTGGAAGGCTATACTTTTCTAAGAATTTGTCTGTTTCTTCTAGGTTGTCCATTGTATTGTTGTATGATTGCTTGTAGTAGTCTCTTGTAATCCTTTTTATTTCGGTGTTTTCTGTTGTAACTTCTCTTTTTTTCATTTCTAATTGTATTGATTTGGGTCTTCCTTTTTAAAATCGATGAATCTGGTTAATGGTTTGTCTATTTTATTTATCTTCTCAAAGGACAAACTTTTAGTTTTATTGATCTTTGCTATTGTTTCCTTCACTACTTTTTCATTTATTTCTGCTCTGATCTTCATGATTTCTTTCCTTTTATTAACTTTCATGTATTTCTGTTGTTTTTCTTATTGCTTTAGGTGTAAGGTTAGGTTGCTAATTATTGTTTCTCTTGTTTCTTGAGATAGGCTTGTATTGCTATAATCTTCCCTCTTAGCATTACTATTACTACATTACATAGGTTTTGATTGGTCCTGTTTTCATTGTCATTTGCATCTAGGTGTATTTTTATTTCCTTTTTGGATTTCTTCAGTGATTTGTTGGCTATTCAGAAGCATACTGTTTAAATTCCATGTGTGTGTGTTTTTCCTAGTTTTTTTTTTTTTTTTTTTTTCCCCTGTAGTTAATATCTAACCTTATAGCACTGTGGGCAGAAAAGATGCTTGAAATGATTTCAAGTTTTTTTTTTTTTAATTTATCAACACTTGATTTGTGACCCAAGAGGTGATCTATCCTGGAGAATGTTCCATGTGCACTTGAGGAAAATGTTAAATCTGCTGTTTTGGGATGTAATGCCCTGTAGATATCAATTAGGTCCAACTGGTCCAATCTATCACTTAAAGCTTGTGTTTCCTTATTAATTTTCTGTCTAGATGATCTGACCATTGGTGTGAGTGGGGTATTAAAATCTGCCACTATTATTGTGTTTTCCCCTTTAATAGTTGTTAGCATTTGCTTTAGGTATTAATGTGCTCCTGGCTGCAGTCCATGGGGTCACTAGGAGTCGGACACAACTGAGCAACTTCACTTTCACTTTCATGCACTGGAGAAGGAAATGGCAACCTACTCCAGTGTTCTTGCTAGGAGAATCCCAGGGACAGGGGAGCCTGGTGGGCTGCCGTCTCTGGGGTTGCACAGAGTCGGACACAACTGAAGTGACTTAGCAGCAGCAGCCGCCGCAGGATGCTGGGTACATGTATATTTATAATATTTGTATCATCTTCTTGGATTGTCCACTTGATCACTATGTAGTGAGTGTCCTTCCTTGTCTCTTGTAATGTTCTTTATATCAAAATCTATTTAATATGAGTATCACCACTCTTGCTTTCTTTTGATTTCCATTTGCATGGACCATCTTTTTACAGGCCCCCATTTTCAGTCTATATGTGTCCCTAGGCCTTAGGTGGGACTCTTGCAGACAGCTTATATAGGGGTTGTTTTTGTATCCATTCAGCCAATCTGTGTCTTTTGGTTGGAACACTTAGTCCATTTACATTCAAGATAATTATTGACATGCAAGAACTGGACATGGAACAACAGACTGGTTCCAAATAGGAAAAGGAGTGCATCAAGGCTGTATATTGTCACCCTGTTTATTTAACTTATATGCAGAGTACATCATGAGAAATGCTGGACTGGAAGAAACACAAGCTGGAATCAAGATTGCTGGGAGAAATATCAATAACCTCAGATATGCAGATGACACCACCCTTATGGCAGAAAGTGAAGAGGAACTCAAAAGCCTCTTGATGAAAGTGAAAGAGGAGAGTGAAAAAGTTGGCTTAAAGCTCAACATTCAGAAAACAAAGATCATGGCAAGTGGTCCCATCACTTCATGGGAAATAGATGGGGAAACAGTAGAAACAGTGTCAGACTTTATTTTTGGGGGCTCCAAAATCACTGCAGATGGTGAATGCAGCCATGAAATTAAAAGAAACTTACTCCTTGGAAGAAAAGTTATGACCAACCTAGATAGCATATTCAAAAGCAGAGACATTACTTTGCCGACTAAGGTCCGTCTAGTCAAGGCTATGGTTTTTCCAGTAGTCATGTATGGATGTGAGAGTTGGACTGTGAAGAAGGCTGAGTGCCAAAGAATCGATGCTTTTGAACTGTGATGTTGGAGAAGACTCTTGAGACTCCCTTGGACTGCAAGGAGATCCAACCAGTCCATTCTGAAGGAGATCAGCCCTGGGATTTCTTTGGAAGGAATGATGCTAAAGCTGAAACTCCAGTACTTTGGCCACCTCATGTGAAGAGTTGACTCATTGGAAAAGACCCTGATGCTAGGAAGGGTTGCGGGCAGGAGGAGAAGGGGATGACCGAGGATGAGATGGCTGGATGGCATCACTGACTCAATGGATGTGAGTCTGAGTGAACTCAGGGGTTGGTGATGGACAGGGAGGCCTGGCATGCTG